>VYXD01014878.1:440431-486926 GCA_013397195.1 Hylia prasina | reverse complement strand
ACAAAAAACAACTGTAAGGAGATGTTGGCTGAGAGATTGATGCATTACCAGGATGCATTTTAGAAATCCACCAAAAGTAAAGAAGATTTTTAAAAAATATTCATCGCACAAATAAACAAAACCTAATGCTGAATTCCCAAATTAAGACCAATTAAAGCTTTCTTTATGACTACAAACCTGACAAGCTTACAATTTCACCCTGTTGCAGTGGGGTGTGTGTGTGTTTTAATGTAATATTAATGAGCCAGGATGGAGGGTCATAAAAAGTGATAGGTTTTTGCGATGGTAAATTATAAATCGGTATTGATTTTTCCCGGCACTAATGCAGCCAGCTTATTGTAAGACACCACAGGCAAAGTGCACTTTATCAGATTAGACTGGAGCCTGGTATCAAATATACATGAGAAAAAGGATGCATTTGTGACTTAGACTAGACTTTTTTTTTTAATGATACATGAAATTTTTAAGGAAAAAAGTCTCAGAATATTAAGAAATTAAATACCATTTTAAAAGATCCCAGATGGTAGCAAATAGATATTAATGTCACATTAGGGTAATTTGTTTTTACACTGATGGAATATAGGAATATGGGAATAAGTATATGAACTAAATCCTGCTCAGATTTAACCATGTGCTTAATCAGTCCAATTTATGATCATCTCAACAGTTCATGAGAAAAGTTTCCCATTTGCATAAAATGCCTGAAGAATCAGGCCCTTCATCTGCTCATGCCTATATGTGATATCAAGTCACATGTATAGACACCTATTCAGTGAATATGGATCCTGTGTGAGGGACTTTTTACATCTTACACTGCTTTGAAGAAGTTGTTTTTTCCCCCCCATACCTGGTACCACCCTTCCATGCCAGCCAGAGACTATGAAAGAGCTTTTCCTTGTAGCACTTTTATTGCTTAAATACTGTGAAGCTTTTCTTTCCCTTTCATCTCAAAAATGCATTGGGAGTTGGCCGCGCAGTAAAACTGGGCATTATTTTTAAAATCTGCTCTGCTTTTCATCTCCTGACCTTCCCGCAGTCAGGATTTCCTCATTAAAACATTTCAGTGACGTGGATAATTGAAAAAAAAAAAAAAAAGAAATTGAGAGGGAGAAAGAGAAAACAACAACAGCAACAACAAAAACCACCATTGTTTTCTGCAAATTTGCTCTGGATGGGCAGCAAACCAGCACCCCTCTCTCTGCACCCCAAGAAGGGAAGGGAAAACTTTGCACAAAGATGCATAGCCACATTCCCAAGCGTGTTCCAGGGATTCTGCCATCCCCTCCTGGTGGCTCCAGACTCTACTGATGCCCTCTGCTCTCCTCCTCTGCCTCCCAGGGCAGAGCTGGCCCCCAGCTCCTGCTGCCTGGCTGGCCCAAGCAGCCTGCGTGAAAAACTCCGTATTTTTCCCCCAGACCCGTATGTTCCTTGACAGGTTGTTAACAAACAGCCCCACACAGGCTGCCTGCAAAGGACCTGAAGTGAAGTGTGAACCCAAATAAGTAACAGTGGGAAGGAGGAGGGGAAGATGGAGATGAAGGGGCTGGGCTGCATTTGGGGGTATTTTCCACAGGGAAGAAGGTGTGGGACTGGGGAGATGGGGATCCTCAGGGGCGTCTGAACCCCTTGGGAGATTGAAACAAAGGAGCATTGAAGACAACCTTTATGCTTCACACAAAGGGGCAGGGGGCCAAGGAGCCCCCACGCTGGGCACTGAGGAGGGGTCTCGGTGCTGGGGACACAGGGAGATGGAAGGTGCTCCCATTGCCAGCTTTGAGCCTTTTTGTGTTTTAGCCACAGAAATTAATGCTTGGCATTGCGCTCTCAAAACCTTCCCGAAGGCATTTACCTTCCTGTATTCAGTTTTACTGTTCTCACAAACAAACTGAGATGAGAAGCTGGGAGAGGAGAGGGAGGGGATGCTGCCTTTTTTTTTTTTGTTTTCAATAAATGCATACAAATACTCCCAAGCAAGCCCAAAACACCAAGAGTTCCTCACCACCAGCCCAGCTGGCCCCTCTCCCTGTGTCCAGCCACACTGATGGCCACGACTGTGGCTTACCAGAGCTGACCACAGGCCCTTAACACCACAGAGTGAGCCCACAGCAACTTGCAGGATCTTAGGGAAGCCTTACTTGGGATTAAAACAACAAAGAAACTCAAATACCACCAGTCTCATTAGCAGATTGCCAGAAACCCTGCTCATCTTGCAATGATGCATTAGATCACAGGATAAATAATCCTGATCCTGACAGCCATTTCTCAGACAAAATTCCTATAAACTCCAATGGAAATTTTGCCCAGCTCAGGACTGACTGGATTTTTGCCTTGCAACTTTTCATACGCTGAAAGTAATAAGAGGAAACTTTTCTCTTTTGACAAGACCTCATCAGGTAAAACCTAATAAAGCTAAAAAGGAAATTAGAAAAATGAAAGGTTATTCCCAGAGCAGTCTGACCCTGCCTCAGCCAAAGCCAACGTTGGAGACGCCTTCACCCTGAAGGAGCCGGATTCCCACTGGTACCAACACCCAAACCACCCCAGGCACAAGGGTGAGACAAACCAAGGAGCACCTCAGGAGTGTCCCGCCAGACTGAACAGGACGAGAAAATACAGCCTCAAATCTGGCCCAGGGAAAGAGAAGCCCCTTCCACTGCCTTAGTGCAAACTCACTGTGCTCCCACTCAAAGCAACACTTTTAAAGTGATTGCTATAAATGTTATTAAAGTGAAACAAGCCACTTTTTAAATGTATGCTAATTCCACTTTATTAGTGATGCCAAAGTCCTCATTTACATTTTTCATAAAAATTACGCAGATTTTTTTGCTGCTTTAGGGATAAGACTAATAAACAAATACATAAATTAGTATATTTTAATTAAATGTTATCCCACCAAGTAATATTGTATCCCATTGTCTAAAACAAACAGAAAAAAAGAAAATCTATAAAGCACCTCTAACTCAAAAATTTGCGTTGTATTAAAATATTAGAACTCATTAAAAACTAATTTGAAAATCACTTTACCTAACAATCATAAAAATTTTGAATTCCATATTCCAATACGTGTTATTTGTTTTGGTACAGGAGATTATCACTGCAGCACACATTACTGTCAGAATATACATGTGTTAGAGGCATCACAGTGCCCCCAGATCCCCTCAGAAAATAACAAAGTCAAGTACTACCTGCATATGGATCACTATTTCCATATTAAATACTGCATTATTTCTGTTCTGTAACCTCACAGCCTACACAAGCACATTTGTTGCCTTGCTTTTAGGTCCACCTGAGCATATAAAAAATACGTATGTATTTTGGGATGGGCTATGGCACGACATTGGCACTTTAAAATGTCACTCAGAGTACAATAAAAGGGGCAGGTTAAGGCATTCTGGAGCTGGAAGGGAAAGTCCAACAGGCAGAAAAGAATCACATCTTAATTCAACATTTTAAAGCAGTCTGCAGAAATAGCTTGAGTATTAAAAAAAAAAAAAAATCAAATGCGCATTAGAACATATTCACCTCATTAGAAGGTTTTCCATAACCCTGCTTTACCTCAGATGGGACAAATAGACCTCAGCTTTGCATTTTCATTACTCTCCATCCTCCACTGTAATTTTTTCTAAATGTGAGATTATTGCTTTTCAAGGCAGGAATTTAAATGAAACAAGCACTCTATTTGGCATTTTCACTGAAAAAGCTTTGTCTCCCATTTGGTTATGTTTCCTGGAAATGGAAAGATTTTTTTAAAAAGTGAAAAGAAAAGGAACCAAAAGGAAACACAAAGAGTTTTTGTGTATATAAATGCACTTTCTGAAAAGGTACAATCATTTATTGCCCTCCCTGAGAGTATAATTGACTGCATATTCCTATTAAGACTGTCTTGCACTATAACCTCAGCTGCTCCAAGGCCATCCCATCAGGTATCTGATTCCAATATCAGTGAGAGATTCCAACTGCATGGAAGGGGAGTAACAGGATGAAGTAATTAAGCAGCAAGTTTGAAGATTACCCATCTTCAGTGCCCTAGTATTGCACAGGTAATGACCAAGTTTCTGCAACGTGGAGCAGCACCTGCCGTCCAGGAAAATGGATCACAGCACTTGGGTGGGAGGACTGAGACTCCCACCAAGGTGAACCTCGTTGGATGATCCAAAGGAATTTTACACAGAGAATCTCAGATCATGAAAATATGGAGGTTTTCCCCATTAGACTTAGGGGGTTCTGATTTGCCTCCAAAGAGGGTTTTCCTGCAACTTAAACTCCCTGAATCCTTCTCATTTAACCAGATGTCAAATATTTTCATGAGGGAACTTTGGTTTCTGGAGGTACAACCAACAAATGAAAACCTCCAATGTCCAGTTCTCTGCCAAATAGTAACCAAGTAAAAAGCTTTCTCCTGGACATGCCCAGGCACTTAAAAGGCTTTAAAAATATTTATTGTTGTTTTTAACCTGGTAAGGCTCATAAGCCCCTGTAAACTTAGCCTTAATGTGGAGAAATGACTCATCTGCAATGACATCAGAGAGAGCCCAATGTCCTTTCTCCCTTTACACCCACCCTTACCACCCCCCTTGCCTTGCCCCAAGTCTTCCCCATAAATATTTAAACAAGGAGCAAAGTGATATATTACAGATATCATATTCAAACCTGCCTAAGTGGCTCGCTTCAATGCAAGATCCATGAAGGCATTTAGATACTTAAACTTCACTTTGGATGCTTAACTTCCCTTTCAAAGCAATGGAAAAGCAGGATCCTACAGAGCAGAAAGATCCTCATATTTTTGTGACTCTGGCATTAGGTTACTCACAAAGAGGGTGTTCAGCATCCTATCCATCATCTCTGGAGCTGGGAACAGATGGACACGGGAGGTGTAGCTGCCTGGTAAAGCAGGGCTGGGAGAAGCTCAGCCCCAAACATCTGATGCTACTAAAAGCCTGCCCCTGTGGTAGTGACTCCTGAATTTCCTCTCCCTAAATGCAGTGCAGCTGGATCAGCAACCACGCAGCTGTCTGGCATCAAAACCACCCCCCACAGCTCCTCAGGGTGGAAATCCTGGATCAACTCAACACTGCTCCACACATTTTTAATGTGGAGGAACTCCAAAGGGATGCACTGCTTCTCGCAGCAGTGCCTCCAAGGTGGCCAAGTCCCCCCAAAGCTCTGTGAAACTTGGAGTAAGAACAAGGATTGACAGATTCTTGCTGCTAATTATGAGTTATCCCCCATTTTGTGCACAGATTTCACGCTGGCAATCCCCCTTTCCTCTGCCTCTGTCCACATGGCATGGCTTTGGTCACAGACAAATCAAAAAGAAAGAAAGAACTCTGGCTGTGCCATTGCCACCAACGTGTCACAAACTTCCTGAACACTGAGCAAATGCTCAAAGCTAGATATCTCCAATACACTTTCCCCAACCACAGTCACACCCACAGCTCTGGTCTATGATAGGTAGAAGATTCCCAAATATTCTCATATATTGTGCTACAGCACCATCGACCCTTTGGTTAATGGGTGGGACCTTGCATCACCTCCAACATTCCCAACAGACACCAACGTGAGAGATCCCACCTCAGTCTTTCCTGGCACTCCACAAGCAAACCAAAACACAAATTTATATTCACCAAAAACCTCGCCATTTCACAATAAAGTGAAGTCATAAAGTCTCCTGAGCATCTAACAGTAATGACAAGAACACTGAGCAGGCCACCTGCATGGGAGCTTCACCAAAAATTTCTCATTGCTCCTCTCACCCTCCCTTGACTTCAGTGGAATAATTTGTGCTCTGTGTGCTTGCTGGGACACGGTGCTCATCTGTGCATGTCATCAATCCCAAACACCAAATCTCACTGCCAAGGATTTGCACTGAACCTAGAAAATTGGATGATTAAACCAGCCCCCTCACCCAGAATCATTATGTTAACCTGGGATTTTTTTAAGGAAAAAATAAGTAGCTTTAGGCTTTCTGGACTACCCATCACAACTGCAGGCTGCCCTAGCAGAGCCTGATGTCCTGACATCCTTCTGACTCAAAAACCGAGACACCAGACCCACAGCAAAATGTAAACAGACAGCTACTCCAGCAAAGGGAGCATTTCACTTGCCATCAGCATGGTGCTGATTTTGTAATCAGTCTGGGAGGTTTATTTTTAACTGCTGTACCAAGGCTTTACAGAGACACAATTGTTCTCTTGAAACCTTGCTAATAGGGCTGATCAGTAATACCAGCACTACACTGAGAGCAGGAAAGCACAGCACAATCAAACTGTACCAGGAGAAACTATGAGCGAGATATTCTTTCTATAAAAGGCATTTTTAATAAAATATGCAGTGGCTCCAGAAACTGCTCGTCATATTCTGAAGAAGAGAACTGGTGCTGCAATCAGTGAGAGCTCAAAGCCTCCCCATCTCCTCTGGGCCCCCATGTGCTGCTCTTCCCCTCTGAGAGCTCAGCTGAGGTTGGGGATTTTTCCAGCTACCTCCATGTTGATCACACACTTCATAACACTCAGAACCTATTCCAAGGAATAAAGGGAGTAGAGATGCTCCTTCAATGCCTCTTAGGCTGATGTGATACCATACAGATGCATTTAGGTATTCTGTGCAGATTGCCATGATTTAAAAATTCAGTACCATTACCAGAAATCCAGCTGTGGATCCCCAAAATCTGCATACAGCCTCTGAAAAACGTTATTTCCCAAGCACACTACCTAACAATTTACATAAGCAGTTATTGATACATGCATACAAAAGGGACAGCCAAAAAGTGAATACAATTTTTAGGGGATGTGATCATTTGAGAAAAGTCTATGATTTCTCTTTCTGAGAGGTTTATTGCTGAGGACCTACTTAAAAATTAAGATTGTTGTTCCTGTTGTTCCTTAAAATACATGGAAAAAGTTAATTGTGCAAGAGAGGATTCTCTGCTATGAGCAAATTTAATAGCATGGACTAGTTGGTCAAAAGGCATCTGAGAAACCCGTTTGTCCAGTCTCTGGGCTTTTTGGGGTGAGAATGATCTAAATAAACCACACTTCCAAATTTTCTCTAGGGAGTAAGAAATGAGCTAAAGGAGCCCATTGTCATTCTGACCAAGCTCCAAAGGTGTTTGTTAATGACAGGGTGCTCCTCTTCTCAAGCAAAAAAATTTGCACTTGGATTCCTATAAGTAATTTTGCCCCATGAAGTTTCTAAATGTTCTAAAGCTTGATCTCAATCTTTCTAATAATTTAAGAAATGTGTGTATATATGGCTTAGCTACTATCCCTGTACCATTTTAACAATTCAAACCTTTTTTTTTTCCTTGTTATCATTGTCTAGCGTTACCTCAACAGAATAGTCTTTGCTGCCACTTCAACAGGAGTTTAAAATGCATTAAAAATATTTTTTGGAAGTTTAAAAAGTATTAAACCACTTTGCAGCCACACTGCTCAATCCTAACCCTTTGCCAGATTTGGCATATATTTCTAGGTCCTTGTCTGACCATCCCTGCTGAGCCAGGCAAGCACTTCAGAGTGATTAGTGGATTTTAACCTCACAACAAAGAAGTGGAGGCACAAAACAGTTTAAATGACTTGCCCAAGTTTGTGCCAGGAGCCTGTGGCAGAGCAGTGAGTCACAGCAGGACAGATACATTCACTGTGCTGTGACCCGGCCACAAAAGTAATGTTTCTTGTCACAGAATTAAGATTTTTCTTTCAATTTATACTGGGAGGGGTCAAGAAAGAAATGTTATTATTTAACACAATTGTTAAAGGGCACAGTCAGTGACCCCAAATGTTGGGGTTTTTCCTTAACTCAGTAGACTTCAAATCTGTATATATAGAAGAAGTCAAAACAGATATAATCCATTTTAAAAACACCCTGTATTTGCCACTGCTGTCTTTCAAGAGGGGGAAGAGGAGAAACAGACAATTGTTTTGTTGTCAAGAAAAATACATCTAGCATAAAATGTTAAGGTTGCCAAGAGATGACAGTATTTGGCAGCATCCTAAAATGTTTGTAATTTTAGAAGTATTTATGCTAAGGCAGAAAATAAACTATCCAACATTTTAGTCACTTCAAATGATTAAAACGAGTCATTAGAATTTTAGTTTAAAATCCTCTTAGATAAAATTTTCCCTTACCTAACTAGCTAGTTCACCTTTTTCACAGAAGAAAAAAAAATCCTGCGTGCAGATTTTTTACTCTAAAGCTTGAGTCCTAGCTCTAAGTGCTCTTGCATGATGTAGGTAAAACAAAATGTGGGAGACTTTGAAGATCATTTTCATTTGTATTGGAAACATTTTTGATTACTACCCAGCTGAACAGAAACAACTGGGGAAAAAAGTTAGGAACATGTTAAATGCTCGCCAAAAGTGCAAGAAGCTCTCCTTACAAAAAGAAATAAGTGCATTTGGTTGTCTAAGGTTGTATTTTAGAATGAATTTGGCAAATTTTCCTCATAGCAACTTGCCTTACTTTCATTTATTGTACTGAGTTCAAGAGTATTTACAAATGCACATTTCTCATGAAGTTGGAAGTAAATTTGGATCTATTTTTTCATGCTATAAAGACATTGATGTGTTTTTTCTGACATGCCTCATGAACTCAGTCAATCACAAGTCTTTCTTAATGGAAACCACATGTCTGCCCAGAACTGTGTAATTACAATGCTAGTTTTCTTGGCACTGCCAGGAAAAGGGGCATTGTCAAACCAATTAGAGTTTATTTATTTACATACCATTTCTGGATGAGAATGTTCTCTCTTTTATGCTGATGCCGAGAAAATATATATTTCATCGAGTAGCTGTAATTTTTGCTGGATACTGTTACAGTTTGCAGCAATCACATCTCTAGTTTTCAGTTACTTTCCACGTAAGGAAACTTTCCTAACAATGAAACAGCTGGGAACAGCATCACAAATTTTATCAGCCCGGTTTTCATTTGTTTCAGATGATGAAGGAGATGTGAGGGAGGCTGTTTCCCTCAGCTCCACAGTGTTTCCACCCACTTCCACCCCACTCTGAGCTTTTCCTTGCACAAGACATCTTGTTTGTACATCCATCCTCCTGGAATATCACCTCTTCCACACCTCCGTAAACCGGTACCTGCAGCTGGCCCTGCTAAAGCAGCACAGAGTGTCTCAGGAGAGAGAAGGAGCAAGATCCTGAAGGTGATCTGCAGGGCTGCTCTAAGGCAGATCCCTCTGGATAGCAGTAAAAAGAAAGTTATGTGTCTCAGGAAAGCCAAATACCACACAGATTTGCACTGGGCTGAATCGTGTGTGCTGCTGCTGGGAGGTCACGGGCAGCCAGAGGAGGCTGCATGGTGGGAAATGCATTCCAGGGACACCCAGAAACAGGCAGAGCTGGTGCAGCGTGTCTGCCACGGAGCACCCTGCACACCATAACCTTCACAAACACCACTCCCTGCTTCAGGCTCCCTCCCATGGGCCACTGGAGGCTGCTATGAGAAATGAGAGCTTTTCTGATGGGTTTGTCCCCAGGAGCACGGGGTGAAGGCTGCCTAAGGATTCCTACTGAAAGCAATAAAAACAGGAGAAAAGGGACAAGTTTAAGCTACAAGTTTAATGGACATCCTTCTCTTCGTGTTGCTCCCATCTGTGTGAGATGGTTTGTGGGATTCCCAGACACCTTCCACACTCTGTTCCATCCCAAATGTCCCCAGCCTTGAAGCCCACCCTGGAGAGCTGTGACACCACCACATTCCTGGGGTGGCAGGGACCATCAGGGATGTGCCCAGGACACTGTAGCAGAGGAAGGGGGTGAGCCCAACTCCTCAAGACCCAGACAAGGTTGTGCCAGGCTGTTTTTTGGGATCCACCCCTGGAACATGTGTTGGGAGGCTCTTCCTAACACATAACCAGCCCTTGCTGTTTACACACAAACCTGCTGTGTTCCATAATCCTAAACAGCAACCCAGGATGATCCTCTCCCGTGGCAGAGGAGATCAGAGTGTGCACCTGAGACCTACAGGATTTAGTTCCAGAGAGAGGAAGGTTTTATCCCCATCTGGACCATGCCAATCCTGCTGGGATTCTCTCTGGTCACAGGAGGCACCTCCTACCCTGAAGTTCGTCCTTCCACTGAAAAAGCAGAGGAAGGGAAACAGCTGTAAAAATCTCCTATTTAAAGCTCCTGAAGTTTCAGAGCCTACTATGAAATCCCTTGTATGGGATCTTTTTTTTTTATTTAATTTGTTTTTAATTGCTGCTCCAACCTTTCATGACTTCCTCGTCTTTGGAAAGTTCCAAAGCATTAAAAGGAAACATTTAAGTTCTAACGCCCTCCGACATTATTTTTCAGTTTAATCATTTTCCCCCATTTTCCTCCTCTTTCTCTGTGCTGAGTGAGGGTGGGAAAGAGACAATTAAGGGAAACTCAAAACTCTCAGATGTTTCAAATACGAAAAAAAGTTTAATAAAAGTTTTCCCACACATCGCCAGAGAAGTAGGAAAAACTATTTTTTTATTAAATTCTCAAAGCAGAAATGACCAAAACATTCCTGGGGCTTGTGTTCACCATTCCCTCCCCCATTTTTTGAGCCAGAAGTCCCTCCTTGATCTTGCTTTCATACTTGTGTGCATCTCTGTGAGAGTCAGAGCCCTGCCCTGATGATCTTACAGTTTATAGCGACCAGACTAATGCGGGGTGAGGGCTGAAATGGTGGCTCAGGGAGGGGAAATGACTTGCCCGAGGTCGGGCACTGGGGCAGTGACTCAAGTAGTTTCCAACAACACATTTGTTCCTGAAAAGGCTTTAAAGAAACGATTCACTGCCCTGCACTGCTGCTGCTGTGGGGAATAACACGGTCCTGACAGCACGGGGGAGTTACAGGCTGCTGTGTCAGGCCAAGGGTTTCAGCAAAAGCTGGCCTTGGTTCAGCTGGAAAGGCAGGAGAGGGGGAATGGATACACGTGTTTTAAACTACAGATCCTGAATAAAAGAGAAAGACTCCTCAAATAAGCATTTAGGTGGGTATTGGAGGGGTGATGGATTCAACCCACATCTTCCAGAAAGATGTGAGGATGAAGAATTGACAGGTTGGACAAAACATTCTTTTTCTGCTGTGTCAGAACTGTTATTTCCACTGAGGTCCAGGTCCTGTGACGTGTAACCACACAGCTTTGGGCACTCACAGCCCTCCATCCTCCAGCAGTTGGGTGACCCATCACCCTTCTCACACGGCCAGACAGGCAGGAAACTGTGTGGTACCAGCAGCCTTGTTGAGCACCACTGGCCAGCAGGAGAGGGAACCTGGCAGCTTCTCCTTGTTGCAAGCAAATGGCCCAGAAAGAAAAGAAAGGCAAGAAAAAGGCACCCCCAGGGAGGGTTTGCTGCTTTCACAGAGCAGGGAACTCCAGGGTAAGGCTGGATTGTAATCCATGTTATGGTGTTATCTCTGCTCTATTCACAAGGTGCTGCAGCCCTTGGCTGAGCTGGCCCTTGTCTACTGCAGCAAGGTTCACCATCCCTTCACCAGGAAAAACTCTGCCACCTCGTAAAGCAAACCCATGAAAATGATGCAGCAGTGAGTGGATTTCAATGCTGATTTCAAATTATAAAGCACAGGAGCCACTTTCTACACACAATTTCTGATTCTGCTTTCTATTCCTGTCGAGCTGCAGCCAGAGTTTTGCCAGTGAAAAGTGCTATAAACAGCCCTGGCCTCGCTGAAAAAAGCAATATGCCGTCAGTCTGACATCTACCTCGCTTTTCCGCTCATTGTCAGCACTTTGATTGATGGTGTTGTTCATTAATGTGGGACGATTGTCAGCTTTTCCTGAATAAATATAAAAAGAAACAAAGAAATCCCCACCCTTTTCAAGCCAGAGTGAATTATTTCCTATTTTCCTTTGCTGAATTCAGGCATGTAACAGTACACTGCCCTCAAAACATACCAGAGCTTTAACCACAAAGTAGGAAATTGGACTTTGGATCGAGGAACCAAAACTTTACTTAAGTAGTAGGTACAGTAATTAAATTTTACTATTATTTATTTTCCAAAAGAAAAAAAAAACAACGGTATGCCCTAAAGGCTTCTGCTTTAATACAGTACTTCAATTTTGCACAAAAAGCTAAAAGAAATCTATTTGGTGAAGACTAAAATGACATGTGAAAAGCAGAGGCAATCACAAGCACGGCAAAAGATAGGCAGAGATTCAATTTAGTACAAGGCTGCATCTTAATTCACACCGGGGAGAAGAGGGGGAAAGAGATGCGAAAATTCACATGCACTGAAGTATTTAAAAGATGGGTAAGTTTTGTTGGGCCCTCAGTACCCACAAAACACTCCTCATGATGCCCGCTCAGCAATCTTTGAGACTTGGACAACCTCGTTGTCTTTGCTGCATCCCCACACACCAGCAATTAAAAGAGAAGGAGATGCCATAAAACTCATCCTAAACTCTTTATGATTTTCCACTTTCACCAGTGATTTTGTCCATTTGTGGACCCTGTGAGTCCTCCTTGTGCAGGCACCCTTGGCTTTCTGCTTGATGGAGTCTTCCTAATCAGGTCATTGCTTTTATCACCAGCAAAAGGGTCATTGCTCAACATCTTTTTCAAACTGTACATGGCATCAGCGTGGATAAAACAGAACAACAACAATATCAATGATTACAAAATCCTAACTGGGTGTGGGGGGAAAAAAAAGGGAAGATTAATTCTATGGGTGACCAATGATTAATTCAGCAGATTATGCTTCTGCATGGATTTGCTTTAGAAGCAACATGCTAACAATAATAATATTCTCCACAAGTGCTACATTTGTAGAGTTGAATGGCAAATTATTTTGAATACCTCTGTAAAGAACAGGAAACTGAGAACTGTGGAAAAACTGGCATTACGCCACCGATTGAAGATTCAATCTGACTGTAATAGAAGGTGATTATTGGGGACTAGCAGACAGATGATGGATGATTTCCTCCTAAAATGACAGCTCTGCTGTGTATCAGCAACCCTCATACAGCACAAATGTACAGGTCGGCTTTTGTGGCTTTTTAATTCTTACCATTGTGGGAAATGGATTTCAAACTTGTGGCGAGCTATTTCAGGCTGGCAAGGCATGGATTGTTCCTCTCTTTCTCTTTCCCCCCCTTTTTTTTCCCTTTTCCCTTTTTGCAAACCTAAGGAAAGACACTCACTGAAGTTCCCCTGCCATTTACCTCAGGCAGTCAGGGAACAAAGAGCAGAACCATGCAGTCCTTGCTCCAGCAAGCTCCCTGCTCCAGTGGTGCAAGCCCACCTGGGAGGGCAGAGCAGGGGGACCAGAGTGTCCCAGCAGCTTCCACCACTGCCCCTGTCCTGGGGTACCAGGGAAATTAAAAAGGGCATTTATTTATTAAAATAAACAAGGCATTACATACTCTTCAAGTATGTAATGCCTTGTTTATCTTTTGCCCTTACCAGCTTCAGGGAAAAACACACACCCAAATTGTCACTGAGCTAGAATCCAATACCCTGAAGTGTTTTGTTTCAAAAATACTCATTTAGGGTTTTCTAGAGAGCGTGGGCAGCCCACCAGCACAAGCAGGGACTGGTATGGCTGCAACACCAACACACTTTCCATGCTTCCCTGCAGGAAAAAGGCAGCCCAGAAACTCCTACAAGGTTAGAACAAAAATTATTTTAAGTTCCTTGCATGAAGCTATAAGCTCTGTAAAACCATTTGTTTTAAAAGACAAGCTGATCAATAATCCCATCTTTTATTGCTGTGCCCCTCCACGTAGTCGGTTAATGATCACGCAGCACTTTCAGTGCATCATCAGATCACGGAGAGCAGTTATAGGAAAGGCTGTCTTGGAGGAGGAAAAAGTGCCATCCAACAAAATCCAGGCCTTCCACTCCATGTCAGGGTGGGCTGGTGTCTGACGACGTCCTGGCTCCCTGATCCTCACTGTAAATTAGGAGGGACACATGTTCTGGTGTCTGTCAAGACCCAGTCGTGACACTCTGCCAGTCCTGCACAAAAGGACGAGGTAATCCACAAGAGCAGTAAATTTATCAATCAAATCCTGTAAGTGTCCCTCGCTGATAACACACCAGCCCTTTCTCCAATTTAACAACAAAGAGTGATCCAGCTCGGTGAGACGTCACGGGCTCGTTCCACCCATGAAAAGAGCCCTGTCAATATTGCAGAATTCACTTGCCATTCTCTGTCTGCAGTCAGTCAGATGTTCATTCAGTGGCTGTTAAAAATCAGGGGGGTTCTACTCCAAAAACCAAGAAAAAAAAGCAGCTACATACAGGTAGTTAATACTGAGCCCTTTTTTCTAGTAATTAAAAAATAATCACATTTTGGCCTTTATTTATGTCTCAGCAATGGGCATGTAATTAATTGTTAATCTTATATTTCTGTGCAGTCTGCATCATTTTTTTTCATTATAAATGCAATTAGGTGTGATGGAATTAAACAAGTTGGTCAAAGATGCTGCGCAACAACTGTGAATTAAAAATTATGCATTTTTGGTTCTCTTGTATCACAGGTTGCATCAACTTCTGCAGAAAAACAAAGAATATGTTCTGCTGCTGTTTGGAACGCTGCCTTCTTGCACAAAATGATATCCCAGTAGAGTAGGAGCTGGTGTTTATTGTAAAGTAGAGCAAACCATTATCAGTATGAGATGTCAATTTAAATTTTACTGGAACAGAAACCTTTTGACCCCTTCCAAACTTGATCCATTACTAGGTTTATACATGAAAGCTTAGGAGAGAATTAAATTAGAAGGAACATGGCAAGAGAACTGTATTTGCATCTATTGCACTTAAGACTGGAGATTAGTTGACCTTTGGAGAAGGGGATTAAAGCAGTTTCACCATCAAGAGGAGACAATCTGTGTTCTTAGGGCAATCAGATTGGGAAGGGTAACAACCTCTGAAAGATGAATTGAACTGAGGAAGAATCCATGCTAATTTCCATGGTTTACACTTACAAATGAATTTTGCAGTGATTTCTGCAAAAGGAATTGTGCAGTACTTGAATTATTCCACGAGTCCTTGAGTGCTGGCATGTAAATGTGGAAACTGTGTCCATTTTTACAATCTAATTTTACAATAGATTAACCTCAGAAAGGGTATCAGTAAAGATGCTGTGTGGCGCATACACCTGGAACAGCAAAATGCAGTCACAAGGAAGTTTTCTTCTTTTCCACAGAGAAAAAATGTCAAGAACAATAATCACCAAATCCCAGCGTTATAGAAGTTCCTGCTCCAAGATAATCCAAAATCAGGGAACAGATAATCCCAGACTGGAAGAGGGCCTAATATGGGACATAAAATGAGGCTTTATCACACAGGTAGCAAGCATATCTTGAAAAATATATGAAGCTGTACACATTTGCTGACATTGTGATCCTCAGTGAGTGATGGAGCAGAACTAAAAAATGAAAAGGAAAAGGTGAAATGATGTTCTCTATTAAACATCATTAACACTGTGGTTATACAGAGGGAAAGTCTGTTCTTTCCCCAGGTCAGGAAAATACCTGTTAGCTTTATTATCTGTGCCATGAGATTTCACAGAAGAGCTCATCAATTAAAGCATAATCACATTCTCATTGAAAATTAATGACGAAAAAAAATTATCCAAGTTGGGCTCTTCCTTACTTTTTAATAACCAGGGAAAAGGAGCAGGGAATGCAGATTTCTCACAGCCTTTGTGTATCTCTGCAAAGTTACAGCTCTTCAGACTCCGGTGCCGTGGAGAAACCTCTGCATGTGGCATAGCATTGATGCTGTTTTTATCAAGTGTATTTTAGTTTTGGAGTGTAACAAGCTCTGAAATTATTAGGTATCAATACAGTTTCCAGGTAACCATAAAACTCAACCAAAGAGGCCACTAAACAGGAACCCATCAATGGCATAAAGTGATGTTGGACTCATCATCACAAAATCCAACTGTGAGCAGGGGCTTGTCCTGCAGGACACGTGCAGATCTCTCAGGAATCCTTCCAAAATAAAATATCCCCATTTTCAGACAGAAACACATGCACACAACCAAACATGCTTAGGAAGCCATTTCCCAGCACAAACCTATTCGTCAGCAGGCTCTTAAGAAATGTGACAAACTTTTCATGGTATTTATAATTTAAAGGGGCATTTTGCATTCTCTTGAAAACAGATTCCACAGTTCCGTGCTCATAGTTACAACACCTCAAAATTAACAGCAATAATCTGGATGAAAATACAAATTGCAGCTTTGCATCATGTAAAACATACATTCTGTCTGTGAAATTTGGGTAGCTTTGTCCAAGGAAGGGAGCAGAATGTATTAGGGCTATCCATCTTCTGTGCATCTCAAAGCAAGATATGGGTCAGAAAAGCATTTGTTAAATGTGTTTTTCCCCCTGACTGACCAAATGGCCATTGCATGGGTACCCTAGGGAGTACCTAGAGGAAAAGAAAAGCAGATGGAGCATAAAAGGAAACGTTCATACCTTTAAGACAAAAATACACCTCAATGAGGGGGAAAAAAATCTCAGTTTTAGCAACAAAAACAAATTTATTTCATTAAGTAAGGATGCTGGGGACATCCTAACCTAGAAGGTAACATTTTTGCAATCTGAACACAGCTGGGAATCAAGTATTTCATGCTGGTTTAAACTTTTAACTGTATCAGTCCTGGTTTGAAAACTGGCTGAGGCACAAGCCACTGTCTGTGCAAAGGGCTGAAGGACAGAGATGGGGACCTGGCCAGGAGACACAACTTCTTTGGAAAGCAGCTGGAGTTGTCTCGCTCCAGGAGATCACCCTGGATGCAGGGACAAATGCAAGGACACATTTCCAAGTGCTCAGGCATGACAGCTACCCCAAGCCTTCAGCAATTCTCAATACTTTCAGTTCTTCCCCTTTTCAGAAAAACTTGGCATCCAAAATGCTGAGTTTTCTCAGGAAAACCAGGGCACAATCACCTGAAGCCTAGCAGGAAAACTAGAGCAGGAACTAGCTGACATCTCCAGAGTGACAAGTCCATCTCACGTCTCATCTCTTGTCCTCTCCCAGCAAAGATTCACTTGTATAAACATTCCACAGTGAGGGCATAAGAATCAAATTTAAAGAAAAAGCAAATTCTGTAATGCACAAACCACTCCAGAACCATCACTTTATCTATTAAAATGGCTCCCATCTTTTAAAATTGAAATTATTCAGTGCCCTTAACTTCACTCTCAAAAAATTTTAATAGAAAACAGTTAAGAGAAAAATGATAGGGAAAGATATTATTTTAGAAACCTAAGAAGTGATGGCTTTCTCAGTCTATTTATTAAATTGTTCTCTGAATGCACAGAGAATTCACAAAAAGGCACTCAGTCCTACTTTGCAGTACTGGCCCCTACATAAGTTTTACAGCAGCTGCAATCATACAATGAGTCCAGCTCCAGGCCAAATGAACAAATAAATAAAATAAAGATGCACCCCTAGGCTGTGTCTGACTTTTCCCATATAACTATCTCCAGGATGCCACCTCTAAAGAACCTCAACATTTCTTTTATATTCACCTGCAGAAAGCCCCTTCCTCTCCCTTGCATTAAAGATTCAGCCTGCTCACAGGGACACACACGAGGGGTCACACACACACAGACACTATTTTATCAGTTACTGATTTACAGCTTGGGAGCACAATGGGCTGAGGCTGACACTTCAAAGGACCTGGGCACCTCACCCCTTCAGCCTCCTCAGAAAATCACAGCCATGTCCCTAACAATAACAACACACACTTGCTTGGGACCCAAACCCAGTTATTACACTTGGAAAACAGGCTGGGGGAAACCAATTAAAAGCCCAGCTCAGCATCCAGGTAGAGCAGCAGCAGCAGCAAGCCCAGGCACTGTAGGTAGGTTTGCATGTCAGCTGCCTCCCATGGGAAAAAATTATAAATTTTAAGCACTGCCAACTGCCCCTTGTTTGTGGCTGATGGGTCTCAGCTGAGGGACTGGGAGCTGGTAGAGTGACTATTTGCAGTCCCTGCACAGAGATGCTGCAGCAGGGATCCACAGTGGCTGCTGTGCTGGGAGCTCTGCTGGTGTCGAACCACCCACACACCTTGTCAGAGCCTGTCCCAGCCCCGCCCGCGGCAGCGCAGATTCAGATAAGCCAAGGCTGATAAAACGAAACGCTGAGAAGATCCCTGTCTGAGGATGGGCAGACGGATGCTGAAAACAAAGCTTTTGTGATCCAGATTCCTCACACCAAAAGGAGCAGGCAACAATTGGAGTGGCTGAACATGAGCTAAAGGGGGACAGTAATCCAGGTTGTATTGCAAGAATGCCATGCCAACTTCCAAATCTGTTTTCCCTCTCCGGCAGCTTATTAATTAAATGCCCTAAATACCAACAAAATCCTTTTTTTCCAATATTAATTTGAGACCACCTGGAAGAGAAGAGCCACTGCTGCCACAAGCAAAATCCTCCGTCCCTCTCCCTTTCCCCCTTGCTCGGGATGAGACCCCAGGGCTGGCACCCCTGCACCATTTGCAGCATCCCCAGCCCCGGCAGCTGCTGCCACAGCCCCATTCCCTCCCCCTGCATCCCTGCAAATCTCTGCCAGAGATCCCTAAGGCTGTGGTTTGAGGCTAAGCACCTTGGAGATCACTTTCACTCCCAATCTGTCAGCCCATCATTCGGGATCAGCTGTGGCCCTCTTGTTAATTGTTCCCAGCTCCGAGCAAGCCGGGATGGGAAACAGGCCACGGCTGATACATGACTCCAGGCTCTGGAATGCTCTTTTACCATCAGCCCTGCAGAGACCGAGTTTGTTGAGTTTAAGTCTCAGCTATTTGCCTAAGCCCAATTTGGGGGGAGAGACAGAGGTTTGACTGTTGTGTTTTTCCCGCAGATGGGTAAAGAGCTGTCAAAAGTTGTGCTTGTTGTTTTAAATATTGGTGTACGGGAGTATATTGGGCAAATTTACATTAATGTCTGATTAAAAAGGGGAAAAAGGGATTTAGTGTTTCTAAAAAGACAAGATGTCTGGATCCACAGGATAAACTTTTCATGAAAGAATATTCAACATCTGAATTTAAACTTTTGCATATTATTTCACTGGATATCTGCTGACCATGAAACTTCAGATAACCAACATTAACACATACAGGCTGTTTATTCCAAAAAATAGATTATTCACACAGAATCAGTAAAGCCCTTAAAGAACTATTTTTCTGTTTGTTTTTTTTATCCCAGCAACATTTAAAAAGGGGAAAAAAAGAAACTTTCATAAGCAAAAAACATGTTTTAATGTATGAAAAATGAGACTTTTGGATTAGAAGTGGAATTCCACACAGCATTCAAGATTGCGTTATCAGTTTTGTGGCACCCTATTAATCTGTTACAATAAAATATGGGGCTTTTTTTAAAGGGAAATTGTCTTTCAAGAAAGGAAAAGCAAAAGGTCCAACCTTGATAGTAAAGCTTGTGCTTACTGAAAGTAACAGGAAGATCTGTGTCATCTGGCCATCTAATTGAAGAAAGATGCTGAACACAGGGCAGAACTGAGTATAATAAACATGATTTCTTTTCTAACTGAGTGTGGAAATGTTTTACAGATTTTTTTTCTTTCCTCCTTTTTGTAGGTGTGTGTATGCCTGTGCGGATACATTTTTCCATTTTTTTTATAAATATTATTTAGTACTTATATAAAGCTGTCAAAAAGCACTACCAAACCAGCAGGATTCAATTAGCCCAGGCTTTTTAGAAAACGGCCCGGGCTCACTGAACGCTCCAGCTCCATCCCAGCGAATTTTCCCAGCGCATAATTTTCACCCTGTGCTCGAGACAGAACACGGCTTTATAAAAGAAAACCTTAAATATTAATGCGTGTTTTGCTAAGGAAGTGGAAGTCGAATCAACTTCCTGATACCCCGAGTATCTGATTTCCAGACCAGTCCGGGGCCGATGGTGGCAGCCCCTCCAGATGTGGGGTGAAGCGGAGCAGCGGAAGCCCAGGTTTGCAGCCCACTGCTGGGTCGGACACAGAGCTCAGTGGACTGCATCCTCTGATAGTATATTTTTGTTAGCTGCCTGCCCGGAAACCCTCCGCTGCTCGATTTGTTTTGTGATCCTGCAAGGGCCTTCCCGGTGCCGATGACAGCCCTGAATTCAAGGGCTTGTTTGCTTTGGTGGGGTTGGGGACCAGCAAATGCCTCGGTGTTTCATTTATCCTCTGCAGGAGCGAGATGGGGGCCTCGTCCTGGAGGATGGAGTCTATTTTGAGAGGTTCGTGCTGCTGTTGTTCCACATACCGAAAAACAATGACTTTTTGTTACCGATCCCGCCTTCTTTTATTGCTTTGTTTATTGACATTTGCAGTGTGGGACTTTTTAGGAGCATTTCCTCATATGAGGAGCAAATGTCACAAATACCAAAAATTTGAGTGAGGGAGAGAGAGAAATCCCAAGACATTTACTGATTTCATTACCTCCATTTTGGCAAAGAAATTGGACAGCAAAACTTCTGCATTTTACTTAATTTTGTCTCCTGCCCTCCTTCTACAAATAAGTATTGAGGGAGAAACATTGAGGGAGAAACAGCAAAAAAGAAAAAAGCAACCATGTTTGCTTAATCCATCCCAAAAAAAACCAAAAACATTTTTAGGACTTGGAGAGCAGAAGAGGTGATGTCCATAAAAAGAAAACAACAAAATAAGAACTGTCCATTTTGCCCCTTCTCCCAGTTTGGAGCCGAAATGCCGGCCCTGCTACAGGGAACAGCTTGTCTGCTCCAGAGATAATTACCAGTGCAGCAACGTCCTGGCAGAGTGGCCCATGTGTCAGGCTGAGGACGGGCGCACACTGTCCTCCTTGACTTTTCACTGAACTGTGCCTTAAATTTCATGTTTTAACTCTTTTTGTGTTTACATTCAGCATTACCACATTTCACGCACGTTGCTCACAGAGGGCTGAGTCCCACTTCTGCAAATATTTTCTCCTACCTCAGCCATACAGAAGTTACTGAACTTTTATTTATATAAATAAACAAATTTATTTATATTTTCTGCTGGTACTGAGGCGTTAAAATGTGTCATTGTCTACCTAAGCATTTCTGATGGCCTTATTGTTATTCCTATGCAGTGACATTTAATTGGGAGCTCATTACAAGGGATCAAATTATTCTCCCCATTTTAGCCCACTCCTCAAGCCCCAGGAAGCTGAGCCAGCTGCCTCAGCAGATGCTCAGTCACCGATCAGAGTGATCAACACCACACTTTGGGATGCACATAATCTATCCAGGTACTATCCTCTCTAGCAGACAAATGCTGAGTGGCAGCAGAAGCCACTGCAAGAGTATGGGGCAAAAATACATGGGGCAAAAATATATGGGGCAAAAATTTTCATAGCTGACACCCAGTGTTGTTCAGCCCTGTGGAATGTTCAGCAGAAACCTACTCCCCATTCCTCCATATCATTTAACTTCCCAAGATCTGGTCCTCTGTGTGAGCAGCTCTCTGCCCACCTCACTTCCACAGGCACCGTTCTTTGGTTTGGCAGGGAAGAGAGTAATCAGCATAAAAATTTGCTCCATATTCATAGGCCTCACTCTGTAAATGCCTAGGAGAGAATTCCCCCTCTGCTTTCCAGAACCCCAGAAGAGATATAGCAGCTGCTCGTTCAATAACACAGGTTGGATTTTGTCAGGTTGCAATCTCCAAGAACGACACGGTTCCAGCCGGTTAAAAGTCAATACATGAAATGACACAGCAGTACATGGCATGACAACAGAATCCAATTTAACACAATGTAACATATCAGGAATGTAATTTTTTCCCTTTTCAGATTGGCTGTCTGCTGGCATTTCGAGTATCAAATAGCCAACAAAAATGTTTTCCGACCTGGGAGCTGTTCCATTAGCATTGTCTGCGGCGCTCCGAGAGCTGCTGGCCATGGCATTCCCACTCTGGACTTCGTGGGCAAGCACTCCCTGCTCACTTCACTTTCAATTTCCAAAGCCTTTTCCAAACTTTTGTTCTTTTCATTGCAACTCATAAAGTAAATCTGTTTATCATTTTATTTATATGGTTGAAAGGGACTGGATTCGAAAAAGCCGTTCCTATTCTCGGCTAATAAACCGATTTAAACTGCGGTGACTGCTGTCCAGAGCACATGCACCTACGGAAGTCACTGATTAGCAAGATAACATATGAACACGCCACATTTTGTGATTTTTATTCAAACGCCTTCCTAAAACTATTTAGCATCCTGCACATGGAAAAATGCATATTAACATGGAACTACGGATGAAGGAAAACAGGATATTTTTGCTTATCGCTAAAACACTGCAGTAAAATTAGTAAAGTGCAATAGATAATCTACTGGACCACCAAAGCAAAAAGGCTTTTGCTCAGTTATTAAAACCACAGATCAAACAAGGACAAGAAGAGCTGAATTTTCAGAGTGCCTCCAAACACATATTCACAGTGAACAGGGAAATCTGTACACAGAGACACGGCCTGATCTTTGCAGCCTGTTCCTCAGCTCAGCCCTCACCACCTCACTCAAACAGGGCATTTACTACAGGAAAAGTTGAGAGAAGGGCACTGTGTGTATGCTGGAAGAATCTGGAGTATTTCCTGGACTACTGCATACAACGTGGGAAAGGTGCATTGATTGAAGTGCACAACACTTCAAACAAGACTGGAGAAAGTAAAGCAGACAGGACTAAACACGTGGCTTTTCAGTATCATTTCATGCTCCACCTCATCTGTGGGACCTCATTGGACTCACCTCTTTCAGGGGTGAAGATGAGAAAAACCTGAGCAATATTCTTAACCCTGCATAACCACTTAGGGACAAGCCTGCATTCCTTTGACCAAAATCATTATAGTTCTACTGCTCAAAAAATGTACTTTATTAAAAACTCATTAGGCCCCATTCATTTATATTTACCTAATTCTCCTACAAAAGCATTAATCTTTGCACAATCCCTCCAAGCATTTACCAGACGAATATTTAAAACAAGAGATGTCCTATGACCATAAATGTCACGTTTATTTGTGTTATGTAACTAATTAATATCTCAGACTTCCTGCATGTATCTGGATAACAGTACTGTAAATATAAATGAAAAATAAGTAATAATTTATGAAATCTAATTTGCATTTTCAAATATAAAATGTGCAAAATCCAACTAATTAGCAAGAGTGAAGGCCAAGGTGTTTCTATAGCAACTATAAAAAAGCTTTAAAAATGTTTTATATCAGGCTCATTAATGTGTGTATTCCTCCTTTCTTTGTGGGTATTCCCTCTGACACAGATTCTGCTTTGCTCTTCAGTTCTGATCACTGAGTATCATTTACCACGTCTGGCAGAACTCTGGTACTACTTTATGCTGACACTTTTGTCACAGCCTTAGAAAAATATTTGGTGTGCTGTACAAAAAATGATAATAATAATTAAAACGGGATCCAATGGTACTGGAAAAATAACCCAACCAACTGCCAAAGAGAAAACAATGAGAAACAACTCCTGAACTTGTCGTCTTTCTCCCTTCTTCCAATTCACTCTTCTAATCCTGACCTGCTGCATGTTGTAGATGGACAGACAGCAAAGTTTCTGGCAGCCCCCCGGGCTGGTGCCAGAGCTATTCCTGGCTCAGCACACAGCATCTCCCGGCTCAAAGGCCATGCTGAGGAATTCTGATTTTCCCTTCCTAACCAACCCCCTCCCGTGCAACTTTTCTTGCTTAGTAAATTGAAATTGAGACTCTCATTTCCATCTGCAGCACAAGGAGCTCCCAGCAGATTGATTTCTGCACCAGAGCCAACAACAGTGCCTCAAAGGTGTCGAGATCTACTGTGTCCCCACAGCCTTGCTCAGCTGGTACCGGCTGGCCTGAGGGAGGTAGAAAGGTGACAAATGTCCTCATAAACCTGGGACAGGGTACACTGCAGCAAGTCTTCCTTCTTTGCTTTAATTACTGAAAAACATTTGAAACCTAGAAGCCCATATTGGTCATTTGAATGCAAAATAAACTTATGCTCAAAGGCAAAGTGAGGGGCCACGAAATAACATTTATTTCCAAGGTGACTTTAATCATATGCTAATTCCCAGCCCCTCTGCCAACTATTACTAATATTTTATGAAAAAGTCCACAACATTAGGTCTAAATTATCACAAGCAATTGAGATATTCTTGAAGTACTGCAGTGTTAACAAAAAAAACCATGCACAGTGGCTGCTCACAGTTGGGGCATTAATTCCTAATGCCAAGTGTGTGATCCCTATGACACTTTCATACCATTAGACTGCACTGAAATTTTAAGTGATCTTAGAGTACTTTTCAATCATGGATACTGGGAAAGGTCTAGTCCACTCCTGTTACTGCTGCTAGTTGTAAAACACTTGTATTTTATACAATGAGGGCATTAAAATCAGTGTCTTTAGTTAACTTCCAAGCCAGCCCACCAGAGCATCAGGACTAAAAAGGGCCTTTTCCTCAGCACTGTCTCCACTGGGTACAGCACAAGGCAGGTATTGCAATGCTGAAAGGTTCTGATCCACATATTATACTTGCACCAGAGTTTTCCTCCTCAAAAACCTGTTAACAGAAATCTCCTCCGAGGCTGTATTTTGATATCTCTGGCTGGGGTTGTCACGCTGCTCAATTAAAGGTGGCAGGACCGGCAGCAGAAGAGGCTCCAGCGCCCGGCACCACTCCCGGCTCCCAGCCCTCCCCGCAGGATGAGCTCTGAGTGACCAGCTGCTTTCCCACATTTGACACCAGGCATATGGAGAGGAGTCAGGCCTGGGGGTAACGAGCTGGGGCCAGCTCCAGTGAGCAATCAATCAGGAGCAGCAGCTCGGCCTCCGCCACTCCCGAGGACTCCGCGTGCAATAAAACTCGTGGGGAACCAGCTCAAGGGAAACTCTTTAGGATACGTGATGAGGATGAGCTGTAAAACACTAATTAAGGATGGGCTGCGGAATTAGTGAGAAGCTACAAGGCTCTGTGTTTTATTCCCCCATCTAAAAGCATTGCTGCTGTCCAGTTAATGAAAAGATAAGTTGACCAAATGCGTTTGAGTTTTTTCCCTTTGCTTCTTTTTTTAAATATTATTAATATTTTTACTTTGCTTCTTTTGTAAGCACAGGCCATTAAAAAAGAAACACAGCCAGAAAAAAATCTCCTCATGAAGGCTCATTACATTTTCCAAACACAAATAAAGTGTCACTTTAAGAGGAAATCCAGTTACTCTGAAACATTTGTTGCTTTACTTCAGCGCATGTGAAATAAATACAGAGCCCAACGCTGCCCTCAGCTTCTGTAATTTCCTAGCAGCTCAATGCTCAGAGACAGCACGATGTAAAAATATGTATATTGTTTAATTTATTGCAGTACGTTTCCATTTTTCTCATGAAAACAAACAAACAAAACAAAAAAAAATCCAACAGCTGGTTCCAATACCGCCCACTTTGCTCAAATTTATAGTGAAAACTAGCAGCATCATTAAAAACAAACATGTTGCGCCTCTCCAAGTATCCTATAGAGCAGCTCCCAGAGAGATGTGTAACTTCTGTAAGAGGTCCAGGAGGCACCAGCCAGCTTGGAGCTTAGAGCTCAACCTCCAGCTATGTTTTCCAGGACAGAAATAACTAGAATTTTATTCGCCTAAATAGTTTTCTGGAAAAGAATGTTTTGGATAGAAAAGAACAATCTTAACAGAAAATTTTCCGTTTGCTGAAATGTTCCCATTTTCTGGTGAAAATTAACAATGAGTTCTGTAATTGGGTTTGGAAAGCCTGTGTGTGCTGAGGGCTACCCTCCACCACAGCTCCCTGCTCTGCTGTCCTTCCCTTCCCGCCCTGAGGAGGGGAGGAATGGAGGATGAGAGGACAGATGGAAGAGGGAGAGAAGGAGAGCAGATAAAAACAAACATATTTTTTGTTTTCACTTCCCTCCTCCAAACTGATAAATGATGTAAACGTTTTCCAGCACTCCTTCAGCTGAGCAATTAATCAGATGTCTTGGAATGAGGCAGATCCTCAGGCTGCTTTGTGGAGGAAATAAACACAATCTTTTCCTTATCCTTTCCTCTCCCTCCCACTGAACCAATCTCCCTGGGCAAAAGGAAGGAGATGGTTGCATGAAGTATTCTGGGGACAATATTTTCCTACAGCAGCAAGACTACTACTACTACTACACCCATCATTCTGCAACACCCCCAGCCCTGGCAGGGAGATGGCCACGGGTGGGGACAACCTGGGCTCTCTGCAGCCTCGTGGTCTCGGCAAACAGCAGATGAGACCCAGCATTGCCTGCTGCTGGCAAACCCAGCAGCCTAAAGGCCATGTCAGGACTCATTACAGCTTTCCCTTGTGTTTCTCAGCCTGATGTCTGCCTGCTGGTGGTCTGCAAGAGAATGGGCAGAGGGGATTCAGAAATTATTTGTGTACTTTCGAAGGCATGCCGATGAGCAAAGAGAATGGGGAAAGGCAAAAGCAAAGACAAATGTTCAAAGTTTAGCTTGGTTGGTACTTGGCTATAAATGAAAATATTTGGCAACATTTCATAGGATGGTCCTTTGGACTAATATTTTTCCCTCGCAAGACAGGTGGAGCTACAACTAGAAAGGTTGAGGTAAAATACCTCAAAAGACAAAAATCTGCTCTCAAGTTCCTTTTCAGTTAAAAACAAAAAAGCCAAATCCATGAACCTCACCAATAGAAGACGTAATCTGCTGACTGCATTTGCAATAAAATGCTGGATCACCCCAAGAGCAGCTCATGAGACCTGCCAGCAATTTTAATAAGATCAAAATGCCCACTGAGATCACAGCTAAGCACTTTTTGCAGTCCAGCAGCTCTCACCTGCAGATGCTGCTTCAGCCTTAACTTTAGACAAGGCAATACTGATCTCCTGGGAATAAGTGAGCTCACAGAAACTGTGATGATGAAGGACAGTGTGCGTGTAAGGAGTTGCAAAACTCAAGCCTGACATACAAAGCAGGTAGAATCCTCCAAAGAAAAACAAAGTTTTAAAAACTTTGCAAAACAAAGAAAAACAAAAACAAAGAAAAAAGTTTTAAAACTCCTTCCTTAATGATGTCCTAGCAGGCTAAAATTAAGACAAATGCCAGAAACTCCTTGAAATAATAACATGTCATAAGAGCTTCAAATTCTATCTTTTCCTATGTTTTACAGATGTGAATTACTTTGGAATTCGGGTACAAGAAAGCGCCAAAGCTCAAATCACCTCAGAGGACAATGTCAAAACATGGCTCATATCTAACTTCAGGTGCTTCGCCCCTGTTCCTGGGATTCTCTTATTTAATTACTTACTCCATGTATGCATTTATTCACTCATTTGCATCCCTCCAATTATATTTAGAACATTTAGCAGACTCAACCACATATTTTTTTTTCCCAAATATCTGTGGGAAATGGGGGATTCAGTCCTGCCCTGCAGCATCCTGCACTGCCTGGAGTTAGCCATAGCACCAGCACAAAAGAAACCACATTGTATTATCCTGCTTCTAATTTCTCCAACTGCTTTGCTGCCAAGTTATGACTTTAGTTTCTCCCTTGATATGCCATCCTTTATTTATTAGGGCATATTTATCCATGGGGTTTTTTCCTTTTTATTGTTGGCCTGCTTTTACTTCTTCTTTAACCTTATTAACCCTTGCTAGCATTTGACAGCTTAACACCCTCCATTACTCTGTAACATTTGCTATAAGAACTGACATGGAACTAATAGCAGCCTTTTTATATCCAATCTACGAGGTCACATGAAACTGCCCTTGTCTGAACCCTGCAAGATTTCCTATAGGTGGTTCTCCTTTTCTCTGGATTTTCTACTTAATATGTCTCTACAGGTCTGTCTGAATGTAAAAAATGGAATCAGATTCCTGCTAACTTTAGTTACTGACAATGCACACCTTAGAATAGGAGTAAGTTTTCCCTTCAATGAAAGCTCCCAGTAATGTGATTTGAAACAACTTTGTGATATTCTTTTCAAGCATTATGTATCACTTTTTAATGGCATACCCACAGACCTTCCATTTCAAGGGATCTTTGATTTTCCCAGCAAAGGGCCAGAATGCCATGGCCACATCCATTCCCTGAACCTCAGCTCTGAGTGTAAGTAGGACATTAAAGCCATAGCGTGATAAGGTTGAGGTGTCTGGCTCAGTTGTTCAGCATGGCTTGATTAAATGTAATTAATTTAGGTCTCTGACTTCAGGGGACACCCATCACGCTGCACTGTACAGAACCAAGCTGTTGTTTATCCTCCTGACCGGGTCTGCTGGAGCCTTCCCCCAGCCTGTGGAGTTTAACTCTGCACTAAAACCCATTGTGAGATTCTTGAGATGCAAAAGGCTGTAGTAAAAACAGCCCTGCAAAACACCTGAAGTGCTGCAGAGCTCAACGGCAGCCGAGGGAGGCAAAACAAATCACCAGGACAGACTGCTCAGGAGAGATGCAATGAGAACAGCACTTACTTCTACAGTTTTTCCTAATGGGACAAACAAAGGAAGGGAAAAAAAAGGTGGATTTTCCATGCATTTATCCTTTGCAAGCATTAGAAATTAACTTTTCCTAAACTGTAAAGTAAAGCACAATGAGATCTATACGTCTGAGCAAAGGAATACATGGAGGACAAATTGGAATTTAGGAGAACTGGGTTTAACAGCCTTTCTTGCAGATGTAGTACCTGCTTAGATTAGTCTATGATTATCTATTTTAAAATTAAAAAAGTCTTCCTTCTGTGCAAATCCGTCATCTTTATTATTGCTATTCTAAATGCAGCAAAGATGCTGGGAGCCAAATTCTTCTCTTAAAACTTCTTTGGGGAACGTTTTTTAGTTCAGAAGTCCACTGTTTCCCCCCACCCAATTTCATTTTATTAGCAACTGAAGTGATAAAGCGGGAAGAGACAGACATCTGGTAGAGCTAACTAGTCATTTGCTGGTTCTGTGAAAGTTTGTGCTTCCCCATCAGTGTCACATATGAGAAATACAGATGGTCCCAAGTTGAAAAAAAAGAAGTGTTGAAACATATACAAATGTTATGAGGACTTCAAGTGTAAAATGTTAACCAGCTGTGAATGTGACATCTCTAGTTTTACTAACTCTGCTGAGATACATCATTACTACACATGAAATCCATATATTTTCTGTACTGATGGCAATTCCCTGTTTTCCATTTGCTTCTAGTTTGGGGCCAGAACCATCCAGATGAGAATATTAAAAAGATAGGAATCCAAAAAGAGAAAGAAAAGTGGACTCTGTTCCTAAGAGCTGTTTGTAACCGCCCCAATAATTTCCTGTGTTATAAGCTGACTGTTTACTGGGGGGAGGGCAGAAGTCACAAATATCTAGAGTTAAAAATAATATATAAATGTTAAAACAAAATCAAAAGGTTACTAATTCACACAAAGTCCTAGAGATTTAAAGTCATCCATTCTATATACAGTTCAGCAATGCCTGGAATGCAATAAGACATTTAAACCACAACACAGCAGTGATCTTGCCCTGTTGCTGGCAGTATCAGTTGTTTCCCACACAAGGGCCTAAATCTGACCCTTTTATGAAACTTTTACATTTGCAAAAATAGAACAGTTGGGAAATCTTGGGCACTTCTAGTTAAATTACAAACAAAATAACCCTCTCTGTGCTGCTGCTTAAGGTCTAGATAATTATTCCATATCAAGACAATTACTTTCTCCCCTCATGTGAGTTGACAGAGCTTTTCAAATGTTATGTCCAGTGCAACCTGAAAGGAAAAGAGAATGTACATTTCAGGATGCATTAAAGCATAGGAGAGGGAGGAGAGACAGGGAAGGAGGTGGATTCCTCTCCCTTTTCCTTGGATTAAGGCTGGGAATGGCCATGTCTGCCTTTGGCACCTCACCCAGGTGTGCAGCACCGTGGCTGACACGAGCCAAGGGCATCCATCACCTGCGGGACCACCGAGGATGCACGACCCCACTGGGCAGAGCAGCTCTGGGGAGTGTGTGGTGCCTCTCCGCCCTCACCTCATCCCAGCAAGGGCCTCCTGGGAGGTGGGAAATGGAAGGATCTGTCTGTGGGAAGGCAGGAGTGCCCCTCCCAGCCCTGCCACCCCCTGCCCCACTCAGCTCTGCTGGAAGGAGACACTCCCTCCCCAGGAGTGGCTCTCGGGGAGAGGGCAGACAGTTGGGAATGGTTTTTTGGATGTTTGGTTTTCCTAGGAGTGGAGCAGCACTGGAAGAAAGTCAGATTCCCTGCACCCCTTCCTTAAATGTAACTGGAAGCAGGGACCAGCCTTGTTCATCCTCGACTGCCAGGAGGTTTTTCTGTTCTATTTTTGCTTTTTTTTTTTTTTTTCCTCTCTAGAGAAAGCAGGCAAAATAAAAAAAAAACCCCAGTTTTAATAAAAACTGACAAAATATTATACATCTTAGTAGAGTTTTACACCCAGCTTAGATGAGGATGGGTGACTGCAGAGCACAGGCCCCTCAGCCAGGGCCAGGACATCACCACTTTGGAAACAGTGATGAGCATGAGGGTCAGAGAGTTCCCAGAGTGAACGAAACTGGGGCTTCAGTTGAAATGTAAACCTCCTTTCTTCAGAGTACAGGCCTGCTGGTTTAGGATCCTCTTACTAATAGATTGTTTGCCTCTTATTATGGACTTTATTATGACATTAGCTTGTTTTAAAATGTTATTTGTATAAGGAGCTTTCCCAATGTGACTGTTCAGCTAGTATATTTCTTTCAACACCTACAGCAGAATTACCCTGAGATGCCATCATGAATTTTTTCAAGTTGTTTTCCTACTGATTTGTGCATCCCAGCTAGGAAGTTTTTACGTGAACAAAGGAATGGTAGCACATGAAGTCAATTTGTCTTTTCTGATCAGAGACAGAAAAATGAACTTTGTAACCCTTTTATCACTGAGAGCAATATCAAAATGACATCATTTAACAGCGGAAAAACACATTAAGGCATCCCTTTGAGGAATAAACCCCTTTAAATACAAACTGTGGGTAAAGCAGTCACATAAAGACATCGAACAGAATTTGTATGCCTCAAGTTTAGCCAAGGGCCAAACTTGTGCAGGCATTTAGGCACCTGAAGATAGGGATGAATGCCTGTCAGGATATTCCCACCTCTAGCAGCCACTTGGAAAGCCCTATCAGTGCTTCCAGCTGCTCCATCTCTCTCCAAACTTCACCCACAGGCTGAGGTCCTGCAAAGTGTTCCTGAGCAAGCATTACTGAACTGAACAGCCCACCAGGACTTGGTGGCTGCTGCTGAGCCCTCGTGGACACCCAGCGCACAAAAATCCCTGCTCTGCACTCCCTGACACCGAGCCCGAGCTGCCTCTGCCTGCCAGGCAGACAAATTGACTTCCTGGCAGTTCATTGCTCGCAGCACTTTAGCAAGAAGGTTATAAATTGAAGGTCCACATGGATGCAAAATTATCTCTGCCCAGCAGCCATGCCTCGCTCCAGGTGGGAATCTGTGCCTGGGTGTCCCCACATCCCGTGGCACTGCCCTTCCCAGCACTGGGGACCCCAGGCACCGTCCAGGACACGCTGTCAGGTTCCCAAGTGAGGAGGTGAAACACTGAAATCCTCTGGCTGTCACACCACGCTCCAGGCTCAGGAAGTTGGCCACCTGGGTAAATGTTAGAGGATCTTGTACATATTATATCCCCATTATTTTCTGACAGACTTTTCCTTCCATTATGCGATACAGGAAAAGAGGTTCAGTATTATAACACCACCAACACTGGTTTGGAGCTCCTGCTAACTGTGAGCCCAGATCCTGGATACAGACACACACTGCTATCAACAAACACAAGGTAGCACCGAGACCACATTAGGTTTTTCCTTTGCATTTCATTTTTCTAACAAAAAAAAAAAAAAAAAAAAAAAAAAAAAAAGGAAAAAAAAGCTTCACATAGTTTCCTCCTCTTGACCTAACACAAATTCCATCAAACTTCAAAAACAATACTTTGGGATGCTGGAGGATGCAGGCCGGAAACTGAGGAAAGACTTTACACAAAGTTAGGAAATCTTTTTTGGAGGGAATACTTCAAGCTACTGAACAACTTTATCTAGATGACTAGATCTTATGGTAAATGAGTATATAATTAAATTTAAGAGCTATGCTATTGTGTTGGAGGTATATCAGCTCATCAACAAAAGAAGGACTGTTTAGCTATGCTAAAAGCGATATGTAAATACCATCCTCTGATAAATAATTGATTATTACCTTAATGTTTGACAAAGCCATAAAATGCCCTGCAGATTATGTCCAAAACATTTGAAGGTGATGTGAAATCATTTTTATTGTAATGACAGTGAGCTGTCCATGGTTGACTGGTTTAAATTTTATCTTTCCTTGTTAGGAAAGGTTTCTGTTTTCTTTGAGAATTTAATTATCAGAGGGTGTTTAATATGATAGGAAGATTTACGGCCTTCAGGAGCTATCCAAAAATAGTGCTATAAAAATGGACTTAGATCCCATCACAAGCAATAAAGCTGCTATGCAGACTTGATGCTTGCAGTGAAAACTTTGCGTATGAATATATTTCACCATCACACATAAAAGTTCACTCTGGAGGATTTTGAATTTTGACCCTGAAATGTGACCCGAAGAATGGGGTGAGGGGGAAAAAAAAATCCTTCACAAAAAACACTCAAGCTCTGCTAGTACAGATGCATTCATGTTTACTTTGGAAAATGTTCTTCACTGTCCATAAATATTTGTTTTAACTCGTTGCCATTAAGATGCAGCAGGGACTAAGTTTTCCAGGAGGAGATAAAAAGAACAACAAAGATACACTCCTATTGTGTAATAATCAGTCCACATTTCAATGAATAAGTAATATTTCTCACAAGCCAAAGTTAGATAGTGGATTTATTTAACCTCTGAGGGTCAGGTAATAAATACTAAGTGAATTATTCAGACCAATGGGTAATCAATACAATTCAGTGATATATTTTTTGTGTTTCATAAAAGGTTGTACACTAAAGGCAGTGAGCAATTATGGAAATTGGGCCCGAGCGGCACTCAATTCTTCTCTTACTTGAAACCCCAGCACCACTACCTTGACAGCAAATCGATTAGTGTGCTAGTGAAGCAGCTCAGCAACCTCTGACCCCTTCCAGCTCTGTCCAACAGCCTGGAGAGTATTTTATATTTATTTTATTGAATTAACCCCTTCTTGCCTGCGCTGTTTTACACATACAGTAATGTGGTGGGAGACAAGTGACAGGGTTCTTCCATTTCAATACGTCCTGCAGGCCCAAGGAAGGCAAACCTAACAGACCCCTTTGTTCTAGCTTCAAAACACCAATTTTTGCCACAGCACAGGGTTTTCAAGTCCATCCCAAAACTAACATAATTACCAGGATGCAAAGAATGTCCTGAGTGTACCCAGGGCACTGAATCATTCCTATTTATAATCACTCCTACCTGCCCTGGCACATGGCTGCCAACTTTATACAATGCTCAAGTCACTGTTTTGCACCAAAAATAAGAGCTCCTCAATAAAAGTGAGTTAATATTGCTATAGGTATAATATCCTGTTTTACACAGTGCAAGGGAGAACACTAGAGATTAACAGCATTTTCCACCAGGAAATTAAAGCTAACATAAAGCCACATAAAGCCCTTTTTTCTTGACATTTAACTCTATAGGCACCACTCCCATGTCCTGCGCCTGATCTCCTGCCTGATCCCAGTGGGAGTTTGCAAAGATCCAAGGTAATGAAAGAGAAGATCATTTTAGTTCTAAGGCCTGTGGGCTCTTCCTTGGCACCACTCAAAGCGTTCAGCACAGATACTTTTGGTGGTGCTGTGGCTCAGCAACCCTCAGCCAGCTGCGGCCACCGAGGTGTCAGCTCTCTGTCACCACCTGCCCAGATCCCAAGGGGAAATGGAACCCATGCAAGGGAAAGCATCTTCCTTGCCCAACAAGCATTTGTTTAATACCCCAACACATGTTCCCTTTACACACATCATCAACAGGCTTTGAAAATGATGCACCATCTCCTATTCCAAAAAAAACAGGCAGGACAGAGAAAAGGTGCTGCAACAGCTGCCACCTTGCCCAGCCTCAAGCACAGGGATAAAAATATGATTTTCTGTGCCTTTAACTGGAGAACTGAGTACTGCAGGTCCATGGAGGGCCCCATGTGAGGTATCCTACCCAAAGTAAAAATCTCTTTACTTTTTTAACACCATTCAGAGGAGTAAGCAGCAGTTGCACCTATTTAAATACTCTCTATATCACATATAACCGATTCCCCTGTTTCTAGGAAATTTATTCCCAGTTTCCACTGGCAGAGAGAACATTCAGATCCCAAAATCCCTAAATCTGATTCCATTGCTGTTCCAATACTAAAAAGGATTAAACAGCAGGTAAATACTCAAAGACTTGCAAGCATTGCACCCCATCTGGTTACAAGTGTGTGCTAAAAAATATAATAGGAAGTCACATGCAAATAACATAAGATTTCTCAGGAAGAAGTCAATGCCCCCAGAAAAAGTGAAGACATGATGCTGTTTCCATTGAGGCTAATGGGAATCAGATTAGATTTCCACTATAGCTGATCTGTTCCATACCAAACAATGATAATCAAAGCAAAAATGGCATTTAGTAGGAGTGCAGAAGCTCGTGCACTCTGTCTACAGGTCATATTCTGTCACTTCAAGGCTGAGTAAAGCCTGCACGCATAGCAGGATACATTACTTTTAATAAGACTATTCACAGAAAAAGGGACCACTCAAAGTTCACCACATCTGACCATAAGCAGATACACGGCACAGGCTCAAGCAGGGTATTTTATAAAACCCTTTTATGCTTTCGTATAACACTGCATTGAGTTCTGAATTATTCTTTTCGTCTCTTTTGCTCTCAGAATCCATACAAAAGTGATTACTTCAGTCATTTTTCAATATTACTTTCATTCCTGGAAAATGCATTTTCAAAAGTTATTTATTTTTCACAGCATGTCATGTTGTTATATTATACTAGTTAAAATAAAACCACTGTAGGCTTCGGCATGCATTTATGTTTCTCTTCCAATGGTATGATGTAGGATTTGCAGGTTTTATGCTGAATGTATTCTACATATTACATTATCAATCCTTTATCTTAGGTTTGGTGTAGATTTAAAAAACAAGCTGTTAAATCAAGTTACTAAAGTAATTGAGCTATAAAACTGCCTTCTTATTTATAATCACCATTTTCCTCCAAAAAGGAGTTTTTAAAGATCAGCTGTGATTTCTGTTATGCAATTCTTTAAAACAACTTTATGCTGCTGATTCCACTTAAAACCTAATTAAAATAGTGGAGAAAAACTATGTTTCCTCCATGGAGGCAGTGAACTGGCTTTATCAGCACACTGCAGGCTGGAACTGCCCCTCAGCCCCAGGACCTGGGTGAGCATCTTCTTAGCCCAAGGGCCAAACTGGGGCACAGCCTGGGTGTCTGCTCACCTCTTATCCCTGCCCCAAAACTCACCTTAGGAACCCTTTTCCAAAGGTTTAGCTCTGTTTGTGTTTCTTAACACCTAATTCTGGGTAATGTTGGAATGCAGAAGAACATTATTTATGAGCAGGGAAGAGGCTGAAACAGGAGTTAGTTAAAGATGAATCTTTTGCTTGCCCAGCTGGTGGCCAGCAGTGACGATCCTGCCATTCCTTAGTGGCCACTTCTGTGCAACAGTTCAGTTAAACATCAGGAAAGTGGCTGTGTTTATCCGGTTATCTGCCAAAAAAAAACCCTAAAAATCTCTGTCTCCAAAAGGGGCTACCTCAAACACAACAGCGTGGATGCCAAAGCACAGACTCTCCAGCACTGGGGACATGGCAGGAGCTTGGGGACAGCTTGTCCCCCTGTGAGGTCACTGCCCACCGTGCTGCTGGGACACGCTGTCACAGTGAAAAAAGCTTGGATTCTGCTGCCCACAACCACAAAACCAGTGGAAACCCCACGTGCCCAGTGCTGTGAATCCTTCAGAGTGGGCAAAAAGGGAGAAACACAGCTGGAAGTGCAGGGAAACACCAGAAGTGGGTCATCCAGTCCACAGGTGGATGACAGAGGGGTGAGGCTCGGCATTATCGGAGCAGCAGGAGCAACAGGGTGCATTTGAGGCAGCTGAAAGTCCCACATCCCTCTGTCCTGAACACATCTTACAGACTGCAATCCTGCTCCAAGCTTGTGTCCCTCCTCCTGCCAAAATCTCTGCATAAGCTGCCCATCCCTCTGTCACCCCCCCACACACAAAGGATGCCCCACACCATCTGTGAAACCCATGTGTGCTATAAAGCCTCATCCTCCCCAAAAGCCACGTTATCAGGCACCAGAGCATCTGGATGCCTTTAGAAAAACTGCTCTCCTTGCAGTGCAGCTGAATGAGGGGCAGGGGAAAAAAAGTAAAGAGGTTAAATATTTAATAAAGAGCTCCACAAAAACTCTGAGAGCAGCTCTGAAATGCCTCCCCACTCCACACCCACGGAGGTGGCCGGGAAATGGCTGAGGGCCAGATGACAGAGGACTTTTTTTCTGAAATAGTGCTGGCAGAGGCCTATCAGGAAATCTTTCAGAATTGCTTTAATCTTTCATTTTAGTTTGGTCTCTGGCCACACAAATGCGTCCAGCCCTCGGAGACCTTGGAGGTCACTATCTGTGAGTTTTTAAAAACAGGAAAGCCATTACAGAAAAATCAGAAGAGCAAGGGAAAGAAGTGCTTGCTGCAAATATGTACATTTTTAATACAACAGAACGGTAGTTACATTTTTTGTTCTGCTATTGCTTTTAACTAAAAAGGAAGGGAACCTGGAATGTTATAAACACCTCGTAGTTTTTAGCTCTCTGCCAAAGAATTTATCCATTAAACACAACATGAACTATAAATCTGAATTTCAGCTCCTGCTCAGGGCATATGAATCTATTCTCCCCTTTGATATGCATGTGAAGTTCTCATTGACACTAATGGGAGTTACACATGCTTATTATGGGATAACTAGACCTCTTGGTGTGAACATATACTTTAGACAGACAGCTCTGCTTAAGTTTCTAAGAAAAAGGGAAAGGAGATACCAGTGGAGGGAGAAAAGTCTGTTATGGATGTTGTGCAAACAAAAGTACCATTCTCCTGCATTTTTTGATCAGCAGGAGGCTTGGAAAAAAAAGTCATGGATAAGTGTTCAACTGCATCCATGTACCTCATCCTTCCTGCACACAGGGACACGTGTGAAGATGTGCACCAGCACATCTGTATTTGTGAGGGAGAGTCTTTGCTCAGTCATCCCAAATTTCAGTGCCAGTCCCAGCCTCAGCTCGTGCAAATCAGCTCAGCTGCAGCATTCCCCCTTGAAGTGCCCAATTTACACCAGCTGAGCGGGTGACACGGGGTCTGTGGGAGTGCTGGAAGTCCTGGGTCTCTCCTACAGGCTCTGTGTGAAGTAGCTGCTGCTCTGAATGCTAATGGGTGTGGGAGCACAGAGCTCTGGTATCGGGGAGTTATTTCTTTTATGGGAACATTTCCTTAGATGTGTATTTCATTTTTTAGCTTTCCAGCTAGAGGTGTTCCCAGGGACAGCAAATAGAGAGGGAGAGTCATGTTAAATTCATAAACATAATCTGTAGAAAGAGAACGTATAAGGATGTGGTAGGTTGAGCCTGGGTGCCCACCAAAGCTGCTCCATCCCTCCCCTCCTCAGCTGGATTTGGGGAGAAAATATAATGAAAGGCTCATGGGTCAAGGTAAGGACAGGGGGAGATCACTCAGCAATTACTGTCACAGGCAAAACAGACTCAGCTTGGGGAAATGAGCTTAATTTATTGCCGGTCAAGAAAGAGTAGGGTAATTAGAAACAAAACAAAATCTTGAAACCCCTTAAAACACCTTCCTCGCTTCTTCCCAGGCTCAGCTTCACTTCCATTTTTCTCTACCTCCAGCAACGCAGGGGGACAGGAATTGGGGACAGCAGTCTCTTCATCACACCTCCCCTCCACTGCTCCTTCCTCCTCAGGGGAGGATCCCTCACACTCCTCCCCCGCTCCAGCATGGGGTCCCTCCCACGAGAAACAGTCCTTCAGGAACTTCCCTGCTGTGAATCCTTTCCATGGGCTGCTCCCATGGAGTTCTCTGCAAACTGCTCCAGCATGGATCCCTTCCCATGGGGTGCAGTCCCCCAGAACAGGCTGCTCCAGTGTGTCCCCTGTGTGGGGCCACAAATCCTGCCAGGAACCTGCTCCAGTGTGGGCTCCTCTCTCCATGGGTCCACAAATCCTGCCAGGAACCTGCTCCAGTGTGGGCTCCTCTCTCCATGGGTCCACAAATCCTGCCAGGAACCTGCTCCAGGCTTCCCTCAGGGTCACAACATCCTTGGGCATCTCCCTGCCCCACCACAGACCTACAGAGGAATCTCTGCTCCAGCACCTGGAGCACCTCTTCCCCCTCCTTGTCCACCACCCTGGGCATCTGCAGGGCTGTTCCTCTCACACATTCTCACTCCTCTCTCCAGGCTGCAATAGCACAGGGCTTTTTTCTCCTTCCTTTCTTATCCACCTTCTCTGCTGGCTCAGCCTTGGCCAGTGGTGGGTCCATCTCGGATCCTCTGGACTTTGGCTCTGTCAGACACAGGGGAAGCTTCTGGCAGCTTCTCACAGAAGCCACCCCTGAAACCCCCCTGCTTCCAGCCCCATCTTGCCACCCAAACCCAGTACAAAGGATAACATATGAGTGAGTGTGTGCCACATCTGCATTTTTATAGCCCAAATGGATCTGTGTCTATCTATGTACAGCTCTCTTTGTGTACATGGGTGTCAAAATATTGGCACTTAGAGTAAAATTTATAAATTGCCCAACCAGCCCAGATTATCTTCTGCAGGTTTTTTTTCTTTTTTTTAATCAAGAGCTTTTACTGGAAATATTAGTAAAGGGTCAATTCCCTTCCATGCACCAACTGACACTTTTGAAAAACTGTGTTATGCACAGCGCCTTAAGAAGACTTATAGGACTGTCACAATATTTAACTACTCATTTTTGCTTGCATGATTGTGGTTGATATGACCACAGAATACTGATCTATCCAAAAGAGAAAAATTATAGAGTGGAACAGTGGGATTTATGAATGAGATATCTTTGGCTGCAAAGCAGTCCCATTTATAGCACTCAGCCACCACAAAACTGCTGTGTAATTGGAAGAGAAATTTTTCCCATGTACTGAAGCTGTAGTTGAACTGCCAAACAATGAGAGACAGCCTTGTCTGAATTAGAGGAGTCACATACCTGATTTTTCTCCCACTCATTTAGAAACAGACCTTATTTCCCATCCCCGCTCCTCTTGTGCTGAGACTGGGAGTAGGAAAGCTGCACTTTGCGAGTGCCAGAGCTGAAAGCTGATTCCATTTAAGCATCATATCAGAATAATGGTGTGGACAAATCAGCAGGACTAGTCAGAGCTTCCAATTTTAACTTCCTGAGTATCTGCATGTGAAAACTGTTATTTTCCCAAGGAGCCACACGGGCTTTTGTTATGATTATTTATTTGTATTGTAACAGGCCAAGGAAGCCACAGAGAGGGGCCTGTAATGTGAGAGGACACAGAGCCACAGCGCTGCCCCAGGACACTCAGGAGGCAGACAGAGGCTCCCAGGAAGGATTGATGCTCCCAGGAAAGATGGATGTTTGCCCACCCACCAGCTCCATGAGAAGGCACCAGGCAAGTCCCTGCCATGCTCACACAGGTTCTGGGGCTTCACAAGTCTCATGAGTGCAAAGCCACCAGGCTAAACCCCCATTGCACAGCCCCACAGCGCTGCATGGACAGACAGACAGACACACCGAGATCCCCCTCATGTGCAGACACACAGGGCAGCCCCCAGGGTGCCAGGCAGGGCAGGTGCCCTTGCAGGACCAGCTGCTAAAAGCAGCAGCTTGAGGCCAGGGATGAAGAGAACACGAAAAAAGGGAGTTCCTTAGAAAAACAGCAACTTCGAGTCCTCCCCTCTACAGGCAATGCCACAGGGAAAAGTCCTCCTGAGGGCACTGGACTGAGCACATCCCATGGGGACAGCACAGTGCCACCCTCTTTGGAGCCAGCAGGACAAGCTGCTTTGCCATCACTCCATGGTGTGACCCTTTTCCTCCTTCCCATCCTCTCCATCTTCCCTTGGGTGACCTCTGTCCTGGAGGAGCACAGAACTGTGCCTGGCCAAGCTTTCTCCTCCCTGCCCAGGGCCACTGTAAATTCCACAACAGCCACACAACAGCACAAGACATCAGTTTTACACTTATTTTTGCAAAAGGAAAGTTCTCAGACAATTCCTTCCATGATAAGTCCATCTGACCACATCTCTGATCACAGGCACTGCTCAGGACACTCTGCATGACCCTTGGATTGCACACAGACAAAACTCAGAGCTGGGTACCCCAGAAATCCAAGAACCTTGATGCTGCTCTGGTATTTCAAGACAACATTTCCCACCAGTAATGAATAGGAAGGTTCAGAACAGCTTCTCCAGCTCCAAGTGTGTTGGGACAATTTACGTTTTCTCTTTTCACATCATCCACAGTGAAAATCAAAATACCAAAGTACAGCTGTAACACAGCTTTAACAGGTTTCATAGTTTGCCAAGTGTTCTCTAATCCATTTCAAATTCCCTTTAACAACAGGATTTTTTCTATGTCTGCATTTGAACTGTGGGTGATTAAACAACAAGCAGCAGAAAATTAATATGTTAAATTCAAAGCCACAGAAAAATAGATAATCTCATTGTCCAGTGAGAATCTCAGGAATCCCTGAGTTTCCAGGAACAAAAGCTACAGCTCACTCAGGCTTAGGTCTTGGCAGAATTAACATTGCTCAATAGCAAGTACTGATTGTGGGTTTTTTTACAAACCTACAATACAGAACTTGGCTAATACTTAAGCAAATAAATAAACCTTATTTATATTTCTAGAAGGAAGAAAAAAAAAAAAACAAAACGAGAGAGGTCAGATGTGCCGCAGAAAGCAATGAATGCTATGGATTCAGAACCACATCTGAAAACCTCTTCCAGGTCCCCAGGGACAACCACAGGACGCTGCTCCCAGCCAGGCAAATTGGAAATGTGAACAATGACTCTGGATTTTCTGTAAAAATTCATTGGGTTTATTACTTGGTTGTGTTTTTTTTTCCAAAGGACACTTTGCACACAGAAACTCCAGCGCAAGCTCAGGGTGCCAAAACCTCTCCCTCTCCTGTTTAGCAGCACATATTGATACCGTAACAGAGTTTCAAGGACCTGGCCCAGATCCTCCTGACAGAATGAAAGGATTTTCCTCGGGGCAATGACACCACGACCAGACCTCACTGATGGCAGCACAGTTCATGGGCAACGTGGAGAGACAAGGACCTGAAGGAGCTCAGATGCTGACAGAAGTGATGCCAAGTATTTATTTGGGAAAAAAGCCAACAAAACAAATGTGACTTCTAACATGTTCCTGGAATCTCTGCCTCTAGAGACCCTCTTCCTTGGAGCAAGAGTGGTTTTCCCTCAATGGGATGGGGAAGAGCAGACAGGAAGTCACCAATCCCCCTGCCCACAGCAATGGGCTCATGATGCATTCCTGCTGTTGGCTTACAAGGAGGTGGAGACAGGGATTTGCCCCTGACAGGAGCAGGGAATCCCATATTCCCTGGGCAGGAGGAGGCAATGGCACCTCATATGTGTTAGGGGCAGAGGCTTCTCTCACATGGGCACTGCTGAAAGAGAAATACACAAAGACAAGGCTCAATCAGCCTGTGGACAATTAATGGTATCAGGGGAGCAGCCTCGTTTCTCCCATTGGAGCTCACCCATGGCAGGGAGGCACAGAACTGCAGCCACAGCAACAACCTCCCTATATTTACATCCCCATCCCTTGAATGCCCTGTTGATGTCCCTGCGAGAAAGGACTCAGTAAAACACTGCAAATTAGTGATATAAGAAGCAAAATACATTCTGCACTGCATGGTTTAAACAAAAAATGGTCTCTGATGGGGAGACATGAAGTAACAATATAAAGGCAGAATGAAACATTTTGATCTGCTGAATGCCTTTATAAATATTTGAGTATCATTTATTTATGTTTTCCTTCTTTTCATTGTAAAGCAAGGTTTTCTGACAAAAGCCGTCGTTCGGAGAACACTGTGCGTTATTATTTAACTTCCTAAAAGCAACATCAAAGGCTTGAGTTTAAAGCTTTAAAACAAATGAACTACTTGCAATATTTTAGAGATGAGGAGAGCAGGAGTTCTCCACAGCTCAGATCTCTGTGGTCTGTGCTGGGCAAGGAAGACACAACAGCACTGCCAAACGTTGGGGAACAAAATCCCTGACATCCTTTTGCAAGCACCAGCTGTAGCATGTGCCCAGGGCTGCCAGGATGCTTCAAGTTCAGCCATTCTCCCTGTCACCATTGCATTTCACCTGCAGTCACCCTCTCTCCTCTTCCAGCCACCCCACCATCGCTGTCAGGACCCCAGACTGGGTGCTGGGTGTCACCTGAACCACAGGCAGAGTCCCCAGCAGGGACAGTCTGCAGCACTGGCACTGCTCAGGCAGGGATCCACTCCTGTCCTGGCCATGCCATGATACACTCGGAGTGATCCTGCCAGAAGAAAATTGGCCTGTGCTGTGTCTGGCACCTGTACCTGTCGTGGGAACATGTGGCTGTTCCTGGCACTCACACAGAGGATAATATGACAAATTTCTCCAGCTTTGTTGAGACAAAGTCTGGAAGCTCTGCTGAGAGGAGATCCCAGTGCTGCCCTGACAGATCAGGTCCTTAAGACAAGGCACAAAAAAGTGCCCCCAACCTGCAGCCACCTCTGGAAACCTTCCTCCACCCACCCAGGACATGGACACCTGCACCCATCCCACCTCAGTCCATTCTCAGTGAACGAGCTTTGCCCTGCAATCCAGACTGTCACACAAAAAAGCCCCTCAAGGCTTCTTCACGTGGAGGCAAACACAGCTGAGCTCCAAGGGCCCCACTCCCACTGGGGCCAGAAGCTGAGGGACTGAGCAGGCAGCAGATCTGGTCTTCATTTCCTAACCCATCCCCTTTTCACCTCTCTCTGGTGCTTAAATCCCTGATGTGCTCAGACACCACATCTGCCCCGTATTTTTTGTCTGGTCCCAGGCTCTCCAGAGCCAGGGCAGGCTGACTTGTGCTGCACAAATCCTATTCAGACCCCAGCACCATCCGGCAACACTCACAGCACTCCTCAGCTCTCACAGCTAATAAATGGTCAAGAATCAGAATTTGCCTTTTGGTAACAACTAATCACCACAGCTGCAGTGCGTATAAATCTGCAGAGCTCCACCAGCTTTACTTCTATATACAATAAAAATATAAAACCTTCATTAGGTGCTATGCAGTTTGTAAGAAAATCCCAAAATTAATTTATTCAGGAGGGAAAAAATTTAAGAGAACATTAACTTTCAAACCTACGCCAAGACCATTTCCTTATTGGTTTGTTCTGAGACAACTTAGTTTAGGTCATACAAACTTTAAATCCCTCAAACACATTATGAAAATCTTAAATTCCACCTAAACTGGCTGAAATTATGCAGGCACCTTTAAAAAAAAAAAAAGGCAGTTTGCGTTTTAAAGCAGAATGGACTCAGCCATCCATTAAATATGACAAGGTCTGCATTTTATTTAGACATTGCCATTAATAATGAAATGATGTATGATTTCCATTCCTGCAGTTCTTCCTTCCCTCCACAATCAATTATGCATTTAAGAAAATATTTACTTGTTATAAAACTCTTCTAATTAAGCATTACTGGTATGAGTTTGAACAAATCAGGAAATGATCTCTAAAATGCGTGATAGAATATGATACTGTGCTTCAAAGAGACATTTACTCCTGTTCGGTAGAGAAAAAAAATCCTCAAAAGTTAAAGGGATGCAAGGTTCAGTGCAAAACTGCAGATCCCACCATCTTTCTGACCTCAAGAGGTAAATCCCACCCTTGAGATGGTCCTTGGGGCTACTCATGTTCCTAAAGGAAATAGAATGTGACCCAGAAAAGAAAATCCACGTGGGAAACCTCATGTGAATGTTGAGGAGGTGAGGAAAGACCTTCCCAAAGATTCAGACATTTAGAGGTAGTTCCTGGGTGAAGAAGTAAATTTAAGAGTGGTGGCAGTGCCCAAACTCTCTTGAGACAGCAAAGACTGTTGCTGTGCTGGTGGGCAGAAGCTGGAGCTCTGATCCCCATGGTGACATTCACAAACACACCTTGAATTCCCCCGTCGCAAATGCAATTCCCTGGTTCCTGAGCAGCTGGCACAAAGGGCTCCTACTGCGGGTAGGGAAAACCGCCGAGGGCAGCCCAGCTGTGCCCCAAAGCCCAGGAACGAGGAGCAAACCCACGGCATTCACAGCTCCTCTCTGCTCCCCAGGGTTCACTGGAGGCGCTGGAAAGCAGAGCACGAATCCCAGCGGGTTCGGGAAAACCTCTCCAGCCCTGCCCGGGGAGCTGAGCCCTTCCCAGCCCTGCCGAGGCTGAAGGCTGCCTCACGGAGGTGGCGCTGGAGGTAGGAAGGGAAATGGAGAGAGAGTGGCTGGAGGCCAGAAAGCAGCAGCCAAGGAGAGAGCAATTAGGATGCAGGAGCTGCCAGAGATATGGCATCACCCGAGATTTACTGTGCGTACACACCTCCCTCCCTGCTCCCAATGTACTCGCTCTTTCTTTCTGTCCATATACATACAGTAAATCTTCGGTGACTCCTTATCTCCCAGCCTGCTTCTAGATCCTAATTGCTATCTATCTCTGTCTGCCTGCCACTTCCAGGTCTCCCAGCCTCTTCTCTTACAGCTCCCGGCCCCTCCAGCAGCCTCCCTGCTTTTCCCACCCCCTCCTCTTCCTCTGCCCGCAGGCAGGCGGGTTCTACATGGCATGGGGACAGGCAGCCAAAATTCCCCGTTCTCGAGTAAACACTGCGCCCCAAAACATCCAAAAGAATGCTCAGCTCACGGCACGAGGCTGCCAGGGCAGAGCTAAGCCATGGGAACACAGCATGGGAGGAAAAACTTGTTCCAGAGGAGCCCAGCTCTGCTCCTGCCCCACCAGCTTCTTCTTCCCTGCACCACCCAACCTCCTTCCCTGGGCATCATCTGGCAGCACCATCCCAGCCTGGCAGCACCTTCCCAGCCTGGCAGCACCTTCCCAGCCCCGGGGCACTCACAGGGCGCCTTCTGCGAGGCTCCGTACGGAGCTCGCTCAGTTTCGTTTTTATTTACTACTATTCTTTACTACTATTTATTTATTCGCTCCTATTTTTATTTCACTTTGAACATGCCCAGCTGTGTCATCTTGGTTTTGCTGAAAATGTAAACNTCAAATGCAGCCTTTCATTGCATGAATACATTTCCCATCCAGCGCAGCTCCCGTGCTCCCACCCTGGAATTAGAACTTAAAAAAGGCAACGTCATCACTGCACAGTATATCTATTCCCCCTCCAATGTTTTGTTCATTCATGCTATTAATTCTTTTTGAAAAACAAAAAATAACAAGACTTTTAATAGCTCAGTTTGCTCCTTGCAAAGCAGGAGGGAACAAATAAATATAAATAAAACTAATTTATATTCCACATAGTAACAAACCTGAGTGCCTCTGCTTTTTCCTAGCAAAATGTCATGTCTGCTTTTAGTCTTTGACACAGAATTGGTCACCAATTTTTTTGTTTTGAGCACTGAGTTCAGTTTTTATCTTGCGAAATGTAACTTTACTCTAGTGATCTCTAAGCCTGAGGCTTTTTGGTTTGGCTTGACAGTAATTATATGGATGTTGAGAAAGGGAAGAACGTTCCTTACACTTCATAATTCTACCATGCTTCTGTGCTCAGAACAGAGAAGGAATATTTTCTCTTTCACAGAGATGACGATCCAAAAGGAAGATACAGAACATACTGTGCAGAAGAAAACATCCCTGAAGAATCCTGCAAACCACAATGCCAAGGCTGCATTTGTAATTCTGCCTTTGGCTCTTAGCAAGGGAGCAATTAGAGAGGGAGAAAGAAGAAGCAGAGAGAGGGGGGAAGTAAAAGAGAGAAGAAAGTGAAGGAAAAATATTTTTTTAAAAAAAAGAAATAAGGGATAGGAAAAAGTGGAAGAGAAGGAAAAATAAAGGAAAATACAAGAAGAGGATAAGAGAAAAGGGACAGGGGAAGGGGAAAGGAGAAAGAAAAAAGGGGAAAGAGGGAATAGCAAAGGGGAAAGAGGTAAGAGAGAGTGAGAAGATGAGAGAAAACAGGAGAGTGGAGAGAAAACAGAAGAGAGAATAAAAAGGGGGGAAGAGACAAAGAGCGAAAATAGAAGAAGTGACATAAATAGAAGAAGTGACATAAATATAAGTGAAAAAGAAAAGCGGAAAGAGAGAAAAGAGAGGNCCCGCTGCCCGCGCTCCGCCGCTCGGCACAGCCGGGATGCAGAGCCGAGCGCGCTCCTAAATTAGCTTTACCATAAATCTTTTAGGCTCTTAAATAAATAAGTAAATAACACTGCTCCCTTTTGCCCTCTTTT
>VYXD01014878.1:407361-436429 GCA_013397195.1 Hylia prasina | reverse complement strand
GAAAATTGTGTTTTTTTTGGGTGGGGGTGGGGGGGCAGGCATGGAAATAAAATTAAATTAAATGAAAACAAACAGAAAATCCAGATTAAAAAGAAAGAAAATCAACAATACCAAAGCCACCAAAAACACAGATCCACAGTATGCATGTGAAAATGTATTAACATATATAAGAGATTTTAGGTCCTAGGATGATCTAAACATGTTCAGAAGTAAATGGTTTCATCTTTCAAAAAATAATTTAGTTGTGCTAAAGGGGATTATTAATAGAGTCAAAGACATTGTATCCCAGGCATTAAAGAAATCAAATCATTTATAAGTAACTGCTCAAAGCTCAGTGATCAGTCATGTTCTTTGTAACAAACTTTTTTAAAAGGAACAGAAATATTTCTTTTCTTGACTTTTTACCTAAGCTACCAATTTAGTCACTATTGCATTCCAAACATTAAGACATCACAATTTAAACTATAAACCAAGCTAACAACAGTATGTAGAAAAACAATGTGCAGGAGTATGAGAGAACATTGAAAGTAGAAAATATACATGTAAATGTATTTTATATTGATATCTTAAAATACAAACAAACCCTAGAAACAAATCCTTGTATCCCAAAGAACGAATACTTCTCTCTTAAAGAGACAGAAATATGAAGCAGCTGCCTTAAAGCCAGTGGAATATCTCCAAATTTACATCCTTATAACTAAGATGATTTCTGTGCCTTTCCCTATGACAAAATACTCAGCTAAAAGCATAGCTTGTGTAATTTCTGACTACATGTATGGTCCTAATTTTAAATTGAATTTGGCACTTGAACAGATTAATAAGGTATGACAAATAACTAATTTCTCCAAGCTGGAAGAAAGGAAGAAGATCACCCCTGCAGCTTGTCTTCTAGGGCAACAAAAGATGCTAAGATAAGTTATCCCTGCTCTTCCCTTTGTTGCATTAATCTCTCTTTACCTGCTTACCTGTCATCTGCAGAACTTGTGTCTATTATAGTTATTTGGATTTATTTCTATTAATTAAATTTTATTTTCTCTGTTTCGGGCAGGGGAAGCCAAGAATGGGACTGCAAGGGTGCACCTCTGCCTCCAGAAACTTTGGTGAGGAGTTCAGGCCAGCTCCAACAGCAGCCACCCTGGAGATGCATATTAATGAGATAAACAGAATAAAACCCCAGCCCTGATAAATCCTAATCCCTTGTGGCCCAGGCAGCAGGGGCAGTTTGGGGCTGAGCTCAGGCTCTGCTCAGCACTGGGGTTTCTGTGCAAAGTGGCTCCCTCCAAACGCCGGCTCTGAGAACCCAGCTGGTTCTCATTTCCAAACAACCAGCTTCTCTATCCCCAAGTGCTAAAGAAAATAATCCCAGCAATCCATGACTACACGCTTTCACAGGGACAGCAGTGAGAATTTGATTGTAGAGATAATTAAAGTCATTCCTGAAACTTGCAAGGAAAAGAAGCCGGGGGCGGGGAGAGGAGGGGGCCAACAGAGACAACGATGCTCATGTTTAGTTTGTGTTTAAATTGAACTAAGCTTGGAAAAGCAGGGACACACACACTACTTTTGGGGAATTTGTTTTCCTGAAAATTCTGTCTTCTTCGCCCTAACAGTTACAATTTGCAAAGAAAATGTAATAGACTGTGGCAAGTAGGAAGATTAGGATGAGGTTTGGAGCCTGGCTGTTCCTAATTTGGCAAGAGTATCCAGAGGGAAATGCTTTCACATTCTGGTAAACTTGAATAAAATTACGTACAGCCACTTCGATTAGAAGGGTTTAAAGGGAAATGATACCATAAAAGCAATAAACCCCACTGCTATCTGCTTCAAACACTGAAAACATCTTTTTAAAATTAATGTTTCCTGCAGTCCTGCCATGAGTTAGGTCTGAAATAATTTTAATATTAACAACACTCAGGAGCAGGTCAATCTAGAGCCAATCACACGACTGCATTAGTCTTCTACATCTTTCCAAATGTCCTCTGCATCTTTCCAAAACAGTGGAGTAATTTACACTACTCCAGCTGGTGTAAATCAGCAGGGTGTCCCTGGCATCAGGAGAGATGGGAAGCACTGGCCTCACTGAAAAATAATCACAATGATGATGATTAAAAGGAAGAAAAAGAAACAACCAAAACCCAAACAACAAAAATAAAAGCTTGCTCCCAGCAAAGCTAAATTGTACAGCCCCCGTGTCACACGTCTGCTCTGCCCCTCGTCATCCTGAAATGGGTGTGAAATTCAGAGATGGAGAGAAAGAGTTTAAAGCACTTGTAATCTCCCCGTCTGCACTATCTGCCTTGAGCAGGAAGGAGGGATCCGCTCAATGAGAGCTATTCAGGGCCTCTCAATTAACCTGATTAGTTCAGCACGCTGCTCTCATGAATGACACCTTATCTTGGAAATGAAGGAAAAAAACTTCCTTCCTTCTGGAGATACAGGCGGCCCCTAAAGCCAGCGCAGCGGCGCCCACGGGCCAGCTCCCCATCACCCCAGGGAGCTGCTTTTGGGGTGGGCAGGGCCAGGCAGCCCAGGTGGCCCAGGAAGGGAGGGGGACCCCCTCTTTGAGGCCCATCCAGGCACATGATGGGATTTGGTGGCGGGGGAACCCTCCCGGGGCAGCCGCAGGTACCGCGACCCCCAGGGACGCCGCGGAGTGTCGGAGTCTGGAACTCGTTTCATAGGTGACAGATTAATGAGCAATAACTGGGTTACCATGGCAAAAAGCATTCCCAAAATTCTCTTTTGTTTCCCCGAGAATAGTCTTCCAATTTTTTTTCCCCCCTCCAAATCATGCCACTCTGCAATAACACAAATATTCACTAACAGCGTGTTATTCTTTCAAGTGCGGATGTCAACAAGGCTGATTGTTACACACAAACTCCAAGGATTAATCAGGGAAAAGAGGTATCTCAATTACAATTATAATGCTGAAAACTCAAATTTATGAATGGCCAGCCAACTTTGAAGACATTTATTAGGGAAATTCCAATGACTTCAAAAGTATTAATGTACTAATGAAACATTAGGGCATGATGTATTAATGCTCTTGTAATTTCTGACAAATTGAGTTACCATTGTCACAGCAGGGCAATCCTTCAGGGAAAAAAAAAAAAAGGAAAGTTCCTCTCTCCTGCCACGTGGTACACGACAGATGACAATTTATGTACACATAATGGGGTTCAGCGAGAAGTTTTCCTCCTACACCACAGTAGTGTTTATGCCACTCTTCAGAATGCCAGAGCTATTATGGAGCTCACTGTGCTTTAAAAAAAGCCTAGGGATTGTCTTGCCTAAACAGCTCCGTAGGGCAGAGACTCTCCCATTGTGCATCCTTCACTCAGCAGCCTCAAAGTCCAGCAGGTACCAACAGAAAGACCCAGAGACAAGAAGAAAAGCTTTACAGAGCTGCTTTTAGCTCATAAACCCCAGCATGACAAACAAATTCTGCCCCAGACCACAGAAAACTCCAGGACACTCATTTGTAACACAGCTGAATTTCCTCATATTTCTTTAAAAAGGGTAAATCCTGATCCAAGCTGCAGTTCCTTTCCTTCTCTTGCCTGTAAAACCTCCAGAAAGATATTCCAGGGTGTAGAATCCCCTCTGCAGCCAAATCCCAGCTCGTGCAGGACTGTGCCAGAGATGTGGAGGTACCTGGAGCAGCTGGGAGAAGCGACCATCAAATCTTAATAGCTCTGAGTGTGGCTAATTTTATTCTTCTTTCAGAGCAAAGAACTTTATAATGAATACAGAATACATTTCTCCTCTCCTTGTGTCATCTTTCTACAAAATTTGAACTAGGTAAAATGGTTTTTAACATCCACTTATCAAAGTGACTTAACATCTGGGAAGTCAGCCAATGGTTATGTAGTGATGCAGATGCCAAAAAATCCAACTGAAGGATTATATTGAGGGAGTTTAGAGAGGAGACCTGACTCAACTGGGTGGAAGTTGATGGTTATCCTGGTCTGGAGAGCCTGAGAGTCTCTTTGCAAAAATTTTTATGCTGTGGATAAAAATTAAGGAAAAGTGCTGTGTTTTAAATAGCTTTTTTCTAACCCATTGTAAACAATGGCTGTATCCTGCACCAGTAACTTTTTCCTAAGGTAGATTTTGGAATCAACAGATGAACAGTTTGTCAAAGTCCAAAAGGAGATGAACAGAAAAGGATTTTCTGCCTCTGACAGTCAAGACAACACCAAGAGGAAGACCATTTTCTGATTGCTAGAAACTCACATTGGAATATTAAGTCTTTCTAACATTTAGTTCTATAAAATTAATCGGTTCCAGGGTCACAATCATGTCTCTCAAGGATGTCTTCTCTTTTTTGCAATTAATCTTTGAAAAACATGACCTAAACATTCAGCTAATTGAATTATGCGTTTAGCTGAATGTTTGCAACTCTCATTAGAAAGTCAAGGTGAGAGGAGCACCAGGAAAACCCAGGAATCAAGCAAGCCTGTATGACCCTGGCATTGTAGCATCACCCCCTTTTTTTTTTTTTTTTTTTTTTTGGTAGCACCATTTTTCATCTCTTTTTAGCCCAGCATGGTGCTGGAAGAATTAAAGAAAACAATGAAAGAACAACTGAGTGTACAGGGTAGGATTTACTGGCATTTACTTTTAATTCTATGGTCCTTTGCTCTGTGGCTTATCAGCCCTATGTCAGCCCTTTTTCCTCCTTTATATTTCATGAGGGGACCCACATGCTGGTACTGAGAGACAGAGCCCAAGTGTCTGTAAGCTTTTTGTCAGGTAAAAAAAGAGAAGAAAAAGGAAAGGAACAAGAGGAAAAGCAAAGCTAAGAGGCATCTATTAGATGTCACTAGGCTTTTGTATTCATGTCAATGATTCAGGATTAGAGTATTTGAAATAATCTTATTGAGAGAACTCAAAAGCCCCACAGAGGGAAAGCCTGCTCGGTAGCATATGGCAGAGCAGCAGACAATATCTTATTAAGGATGTGTTAGCTAACACCATTACTTTTTATATTACATTACTGAACTCTGGTGCCTCAGCCCGTTAGCGAGATGCCGTAGTTGTGGAATGCCAGACTGGACGAGTTGTTACAGACCCAAAAATATTTGGCCAGGCCTCCTGGCACGGCGGGGAAGGGGGGTGGCAGTGGGATGCTGCTCCCTCAGCCCTCCCCGGAGCTCTGGGAAGGGGAAATGATGTCCCCAGAGGAAGGGGACAGCACCCAGTGCCCTCCCACCCTCTCCACCCCCACTTCAGGTCGCCTCCTCTCTGGGAACAACACGGGGTACCGAGGGCAGCTGCTGCTCCAGCCCCAACAAAAAAATCTCAAACTATTGCCAGACTCCGCTTCTTGTCAGATGAAGGGAATTTAATTTTGTTATAGTGAATGCTGTTAGTCTAAAAATCTTCCTTTGCTCTTGGACAAAAGCTTGTAATTGGAGAAATAGCTCTTTTAAAAGTTATCTTCATCTGCCTACACCTTTAGAGGCAGCAAGAAACCAAAGACAAAACAGCACTGTTCATAGCATTTCAATGATTGCTCTGAAAGGCTCTATATCTGGGTCACCTTACTACAGTCCAGTATATCATTCCAGTGACTTGATATAAAGCCTTTTAATAACTAATTTCATATCATTCACATATTAACAGCAACAGAACATTCGCATTCACATTTCCTATTTCCAGACGCCGTTTTTCAAAAGCAGGTAGAAAATGATTCCTTCCACTTTAAAAAGAAAAAAAATCCTCTAAAATACTGTCCTTAGCAAAAAAAAAGTAAACACCCAGTTGATACAGTAATATATTCTGATCACAAACTACCTATGCAAAGTTGCTAATGTGACACACTGGGAACTTTGTATGGGTTTTCTGTACTTTTCCAGAACTGTTACAGAAAAAATATCACGATGTTACAGGGAAAGAGGAAAATTCATACCGGTGTGTCCCACTACTACTGCAGAGACTTGCTGCCTTCTGAGGACAGTGTTAAAACCATCTCTAGAAACTTAGTCATGATTTGCACAGTAACCTACAAGCATTTCTTGCTCTCTTTTAACTTTATTAGTTAGATGTTGTATTAAAATTAAATGCTTCCAGCAGGCAGAAGTGCCTGTGAATTTAACATAGTTATTTTAATAAGTGTGGCAAATTACTTATAAGAATACATTTTGGCAGCTGGAACATGCAAACATTTATGAAAACTCACATGAAGAAAGCTCCTCACACACCTCAGCTCCTGCAGAATAAAGCTTGGGTTGTGTTTTTATCCAGTAAACACTGGGATAGAGCTGAGATACATTTTTCATGCTCAGAAGAATTTTAGCTAATCTGCATTAAAACTGAGGATGATCTTTGCAAATACATTTCCCCATTGCTCTTATTCATGTATGCATTCCCACTGCGACAGCAAATATGGAAATAAATCAGGTGTTAAGATGGAAGAGGAAATTTATCCACTCCAGAAACTATGTGTGCATATATATGCATATGAGAAAAAGACAGGGTTTTTTTTTCCCCCCTCCACCACCAAAAAAAAATCCCCACTCTTGAGAGAGAAGAGCTGGCACTGAGCTGCATGGAGCCAGGGAGCCCACTGTGCCCAGCACATCCTCCCTGCTGCAGGACAGGCTTTGAAGAAGGAGTTCATATTAAGGAATCAATAGGTACGAAGAGCACATTTGAAGTTTTGTGACAAAACACAAAGGGATGGATCACCCTGCCAGGCCCAGGGCTCCTACTGAGACCAGAGCATTCAGAGCTTTGCTGGTGCTGCAGGAGGTCACTGCACCAAACTTTTTAAAGCACCTCCAACCTCAAACAACGAAATCCTGCCACTGGGACAGAGCAGCAGAGTAATCCATTAGGTCTCAGATTCCTTTGCACAAATAAAATCCACAGGGTCTTCAGGATGGACTTTGGGGACTAAAACAAACCAATTCTGTCTCCTGAAATTGTTAACCCTTGCTGAGCAGGAGATTTTCAGAAAAGCCCAAGGGACTTACTGACATGGACAGGCTGACCTTGGTGCAGCAGGTCCAGCACATCTCATGTGTGCACTCAAGTCACAGCTGGTCAAGCCCATGGCTATGGGTGAGCACCAGCAGTCAAATGCCAAAAGCAGAAATCTTGTCTTCAGTTCCCCCCCATACCCAGGACATTCAACACAAGCTTTTTAGTCTCCCTAGAAAAATCTCAATTTTTACTCTGCATCAGGAGAACCATTTCTCTTCAGGAATGGGATCATCTCCCTGCTTAGAAATTACAGAACATTCAGGACAATGAGCCTGCTTTGCAATAGAAGCCTCCGCTACATCACCAATGACATTAAATAGTAATAATCAAGCATAAGGTCACAGTTAAGTAAAGCCCCAAACACTAGCTGTGGATTCAAAAGGCATCACTGAGAGAAGCAAGTAACTATTAGAGTAGTGTGAAATGTTTGCAGTGAAACCCAAAACCACATAAGACTTGCCTGGTTTGGGATTTAATAACAAACTGAAAACTCAGAACAGGTTTCCTGAGAAACTCACAAACCTTCTGAGTGAAGCTCAGACCAAATTAAGGTTTTGCATAACTCTTCTGAGATCATACAAAAAACTCTTGTACTTGGAGGCAGAGAGAAGAGAAATCAAACAAACAATAAGCAGAAGCTGGTTTGACCCTGACCAAGTTCATTCAGCCCCAAGAGCAAAATAAAGGAATTTATAAGCAGAAGAGATACATGCCAACCCCAGCAGGCTGAAACCAAGAGATTTTTGCAAGAATCCTTGCAAAGTTACCCCCAGCTCTAGTGATTTCATCACCAGAAGGAAGACTGACACCACATGCATGAGGAACACTCGTAGAGGGGCAAGCATGCAAGCCTGAATCTCAGTGTGAGAAGCATCTACTGATCAGAGTCTCCCATTTATCTCTCAACAGCTCAAAATGCCTTTGGTTGCCTAAGTCATGTGGGAAATGTTCTGGGTAATGCTTCTCAGCTGCATCAATCACAAGCAAATCCTGGAGGATGTGTGTTTGGGTCCCTCCCCTCTCAGCAATGTGTGGGTTCACAGGCTCCCGGAGCTCACATGAAGCGCTGGAGGCCAACTTTTGTCTCTGAACACCCTGATTAGAGGCCCAGGGGGTTTAGGCAGCACAGCCTGAAAAGACAGCCTGGGAGACATCTCTGTGCAGTGCTGGGGGTAGCTCTGTCGCCCAGCTCCTGCTCCTCTGACTCCTCCCTGGTGGATCAGTAACACCCATCTAGCTCTGGAAGGGGCACAGCAATGAGGGCAGGGCTTTCCAGCACAAAATTCCAGATAACAGCCAAATATTCACGCCCAGGGACATTTTGTACATAGGATTTCTATCAGAGTGCTCCATGCCTGCCCTCCTGCTCCTTCTGTGTGGAAAACCCAGCCAAGGACCCAGCAGTGATGGGACCCCCAGGCTCCCACAGCCCCATCCCAGGTGCGAGCGAGGGAGGAGCAGGACACTGGCAGAATCAGCTTTCCCTGACTCCACACAGCCAAGTTCTGGTACTGACATGGGCAGGGAGACAAGGATAGGACAGGGCAGGGACTGGCACTCCTGCCAAGGGGACACTGCCAGAGCACCTGGCATTTCCTGCCACTTTGCTGTGACACCAGTGCTATGGTGAGCCCATGTCCCTGTAGGCTGGTGGGGATCAGCTGCAGCACTGGCCCCATCCCCTGCATCCCTCAGCAGGTCCCTCTCAGCAAAACCCACCTTGTCCCCTTGCCAGAACCTCTCCTGAAGGGCAGGTTCTGCCTGCATCTCCTTCCCCTCTCTCCAGACATGGAAAGCTACTGCAAAACACATTATTTGCCACATCTACCTAAGCAGTGTGGTTTTGGGGTGGATGCAGGGAGTGTGATACAGTCCTCCCAGTCACTTTTCCACCTGCCTGGTATTTAGGATGAAAAGATGATCAGGCCTGTAAAATACAACCTACTACATGATGACTTGTAAAGCAGTAAAACAGAGGTAATGAGTTTTTCATGTCATTGCACAGTGAAATCCTACCCACAAACATAAAACTTTTCAGGTTACAGGCTGAAAGATTTCAAACCCATCTGTAGGTGAGTGGGCTGGGTGTGCTGGGACAGCTTATAGAGAGCCCAGATGGGCATCCTGCACATGGTGGAAGCACAGAGGCCTTTCAGACACTTGGCAGGAGGTCATGCATTAAAATGTACCTTGGTGTCATCTGATATTAAGGCATAGGAAATATTACAACCTCCAATCCGTGAGTCCCCACCCCTTGGACAAGAGCTGTGATGGCACTGGAAAGGCACAAACCTCCTCATTGCTCCCAAACTGCATCCAAAATGCCACATGAAGACCTTCAGAGTATTACCAGAGCAGGGCCAGAAGAAGCCCTGGCCATCGCCTGCCCCCAAAAGGTCACACAGTCCCTCCCAGGGGAGCTCCAGCACAAAGCCCTTGACTTCTACCTCAGATAAAGATTATTAATCCAAAAGATAGACAGTGACCAGATTCTCACTGCAGGTCCTGCCTCTAAGTATTAGCAAAGCCAATCCCAGGTCACTGTCATCAATTTGCTCAAGTACTCTGGGAAGAGGCAAAATTTGGGATAAACCAGCAACTGCCTGTTTTCAGCCCTTTTTCCATGCAGTGCCTCAAGCAGGATATATATTATATATATGGTATTTATATTTTCTGTATCTATATTTGGGATTGCAGTGGTTATTTCTATTTTATCAGTCAGTAGGACTCCTATTGACTGGATGCAGCCATAAAAGGTAAAGGAGCCCCAGCAGGCACTGGTAACACCATTAAATATCGGTCCTGACAATGGTAAATTGGGTTTAAAAGTTTGGAACAGAGTGCCAAGAGAGGAGCCTTTTTCCTGAACCACGGAATAACATAAAGCCCCACTTTCTCCCCTATGTGACTTTTGTCATTATCATCTTTTCTGATTCTTACAAAGCAAACCTAATTAGGGAGCTCTCTCATTAGTCTTCCAGAAAAATTAGCACAGCTTATGCTAATTACTCCTGTAAAATTTAATAAACTCGTTGAAATGGGAATAGTCTAATGAGGTTTTATTTATTGAACTAAGATAACTGTAAGGAAAAAGGTTAGGACACCAGGATATCCAGAGTGGTAATAAAACTACAATTTATTCAATTTCTTCACAGGAATTTTATTGCAAACCTTTTAAATTCAAATATGAGTTACAATTTGAAAGTTAAATCAATCTAGAATTTAATTTAATAACAGGAAGTGCTCTGTGTTTTCTTTAAGTGTGATTACAATACAGCCCTGCCACTGCACTCTTAGGAGGAATTGTGCATTTGTATTGTGACAATAATACCCCTTTTAAAATGAGTTCCTGTTCATCAGATCTTCATCTCAACACATGTAACTGGATTAGAAATAAAATATACAGGCTATGCTAAGAAGATGATACAGATACACACAGATTTCCAAGAAACTTCCTTGGGATGACTGCTCTGTAATCATAATAGATTTATTTTGTTCTCCAGAGAATATTTAAATCACTATTTTATATGAGTATAAATTTCTTTAGGTCTCTTTCACTACTGTATCTGCTGATACTATAATAGAGCAAAGTATAAAACAATTTTATAAAGAATAAAGTCATATCCTGTTTCAAACACAGCTACTTTCTTTCTTTCTTAAAACCCACATTTTCATTAAAGAGAAATATACAATTGGATTTCAGATATATCCAGGGTTTGAAGAAGATACAACACATGTAACTTTGAAGTTGCCCAAGAGCCTTTTCTCCAAGTTCACCAAACCACCACAAAGCCAGACCCCTCTCTATCCCGAGCCTCTCCAGCCTCATCAAAGAGAATTAATTAATCCCACATAGTATTCCAACTTGTCAGAAGAGGATAGCATTTCCATGTAAGTACATATGTCAAAAATCCCACGGATAGATTCTATGTTAAACTCTATGTTAGGTCAGAGTCTGTGGATTCACAAGATTTGATGCAAGAGTTAGATTAAATCCATAGGCAAAGACTTGATCAGAGCATCAGGCATGTGGGAGTGCTTTAGCCCAAATGGTAAATGAATTCTCTAAGCTCAGTGCAAATAAAAATAACTAAATATGGCTTTGCATATCAATTGACATAATAGTTAAAAACTGTGTGCATGGAGAAGTGACAATGGAGCACAACCAAACACATGGCCTGACTTGTGCAGGCATTTTAATCACAGAACAATCTGAAAGGACTCGTTTTAAGGTAAAAAAGGCTCCATATACATCACTTCATCCTTTCCAAACCAAAGGGGACAAGGAAAATGAATAGGATAAATGTCACAAGAAACATCACTAAAGCCACTAACTGTATAAAGCACATACTTGCTTGGCCTAAATTGTTTGAACTAGCCCCAGCCAAGAAAAGGTTTTAAGTACCCTACTGGGACAGATGCGAAGCGGCAACAATAGAAGCCACACTAATGCAATCCAGGTAACACAATCCTGTTTCAAAAACACAGGGAGGGCTAATTACAGTACTGCTGAGTCAAATTTCTTATGCCATTGCAACCCACAGGAACAGGTCAAAATCAAGTGTTATTCAAACCACAGTCATATCAACCTTCTGTATCAAAGTCACAATTTAAAACCAAGTGAGGAACTTTAAAAGCTTAACCCATTCACAAGCCAAGTGTGATTCAGTGCGGGTGGCGAGGCAGGGTTTGTGTTATCACCTTTGAATTGTGTTTAGCTTGCATTTTAAGAAGAAACTTCAAAATTGGTAACTATTGCATCAATTTATGTAAAGACTGAGGAATGGATCGCTGCCTGGAAGCTAAAGCGGTTTTTTTTCCTGTACCTATTTTCCTCATTTTGAAGGGAGCATGTAACAGACAGCATCTCTGGCTTTCAAAATTTAAAATGATTTGCAACTGGCAGTTTTGCATACTAGATAGTTAAACAAAATATTTCTGTAAACCTGCCATTAGCATCTTAACATCTCCCTTTCCAGTACAATGAAAAATTCATGTGAATTTTGTAGCTTTCATGTTGCTCAAAATGCCACTCTAACACCATGTTTATAGTGTTCAGCTCTGCAGCATGCTTATAAAACACAGCTCTGTACAGGTTTCACTGGGGGGCTTTCCCCCACACACACTTCCTCTGGTGCTACCTGATGCTCAGAGAAGATGAAAATATGCCTAGTTAAAATAGATAGGGATATCTTCTGAGATTTAAACATTCTCAGGCTTACTTATTACAGCTAATCAAAACATCTGCTATAAGCATCCAATAAAAGAACTTTCCTACCCAATCCAAGAGCTGGGAGCTGAGATGAGCGCAAGGCTCTGGACTGCTCTCCAGTGGGGACCCCAACACATCAAACCCACCTCACCCTCTTTCATAAAAGGGATGCTCTGGCATGAAAGACACTACAAACTTCATCCAGCAAACAGAACTCAGACAGCAATGCAAGGAGAGGCACGTGCCCTGTGCCCTCACCCCTGTGTGTTCGGGTAGCTCCCTTTGGGGTCCCTCTACTCACAGATCAGTGCAGGGTGTTGCTCTCTCCAGCCCTGACAGACCCTTTTGGTACTTGGTGGCCATTTAACTCCTCTAGAGTAACAGTGCACAATACCCTGGCTGTCCCACATGGCTTTGGACAACACATTTGGACAATTCAAATGTAAAAATGGCTCTTTGGCTACCATTTTGCATAATTGGCAAGCAACGGAAACTACACATGGCTCAGAACAACAGGAATAGATGTATTGTACTACAATGATTTACTCAGTGATGTCAGATTAGCAATATGGATCTGTTTAAAAACACAATAATTAAGACAGGCAAAAATGAATTAATCAACTGACAATACAGTCAAAATTGCATTCCGACCAAAGAAAATAAGAGGCGGGAAAAAACCTTACGTTGCAGATCTATTTTCTTAACTGTTTTTTATGCATAAATAAAAGCCTTAAAATGTAGATGGATTGCATCCAACAGAACTACAGTAGCTAAGTGATAATGATTCAAACATTTTTCAAATAAAAGTTAAATATTTATAAGCACCCAACCACATTTCATAAATCACAAACTATTATTATTTTATTCCTAAGCTTCCCTGGCATAGCATGTGAATTGAGTCACAGAAAGTCAGAAAGAAAAATCTCCTCTTTATGCACATGAATCAGTTACAAGAGCTGGAGCCCTCCACAGAGCAGGGCACTCCAGTATCCCTACGTTATCCCACATATGGCCCTTCCAAGGCAATCACAACTGCAAAGCACAACTAATTCTGCATCAAAAAACAAAATTTCATCCGTATATCCTCCTAATTCTTCCCCATTAGCAACACAGGGCAGGTGTTTCATTATAATGAGGAGAGGGAGGAAGGAAAAAAAAATGGAAGGAAACAATAGCAGTCCTTACCTGTCAATTATCACTGGATCTGATGGAGTCTCATTTCTGTTGCCACAGCTTTTCTTGTCACAACAGCGGCTACAGAGCAAAAGCGAAAGGATTTAGTGCGACCATTACACTGTAAAATCATCATTACGAACATGGTGGGTTCAAATTGCCGGCTCGAGTTACCCTGCCGGCCCTGCCTGCAAATCAGTCAAATGTACTGGGTCACATATGGGTTAATTACGATGTTTAACTTCTTGCACAGCTGGTTAGCAACAGAAAATATAAAAAGAGAGGGGTTTTGCCCCTTTCACAAATTATAATTCAAGGATCGCCCCAAACAGGGAGAGCTGCCTATTTGTAGCCGCTTTTCCGTGGGGTTTAACAGTTGTCCCGCAGACGCTGGCGCACAAAATAAGGCAGATTTTTCCCTGCTGAGCCTGGTTTTTACATTTGCTTAACGCTTGTGTTACACATCCACAAGATATTCCTGCTTCCACACAATTCCCAGCTACTGACAAACCTCCCCCCCAAACTCCGAAAGCACAATTATTCTCCCTCTAAGAAACACTGGTGTTAATGGGGGAGCTAAAATGCAAGCAGCAGCAGCAGCTTTTTATGCTCGAGCGCGCCTGTTTCCCCAAGTTTTCTGAGCATGTTAATGATCACTAATGCCACAGAGAGCTCTGCTCTGGCGGCTGGTGCCCTGCATCGGGTCAGATACAAAGGAGGCATGTGAAATATAAGCTCCATCTCCTAAAGCACTGCTCCATGGCTGACCTCAAGGCTGGGATTCTTTTTGAGCTAAGGTGGCTCCTTGTTTCCTAATGAGAAGTTAAATTGTTGGTTTTTGATGATTCCTTGTCAAGGGTTGTTTTCCGTAAGGAGTAAATATATTGTAGGTGAGTTTGTAGGTGAGGTACACATTCCTGCTCCAGGTGGGAATCCCTCCTGGTGCCTCTGGAGCTGTGGCTGGGAGCTGCCCTGCTCTTTCCACCAGCCCATCTAAACCCACGACACCAAATCAAAGCCACAAAGGTCAGCTAAGCCTTTAGAGTTCACCCCCCCACTCACCCCAGGGAGGAAACCTCCATCTCACAAGGAAAGATCCTGTTTGTTGATGTCCCTTAACAGAAAATCCCCCACTGGTCAAGCTCCTGACTTTCCCAAGTCCTTCTTGGTCCCCAAGGACCTGCTGGACAAAGCCTGGGCAGCTGCAGGGACCCCATCCCATGATGGCACCAAGTGTCAGGCAGTGAGCACCACCCCGGCTGCTCTCCCTGGCCAGACCTGAGCACGTCTCCCTGTTCAATAAACTTTCTGGTCAACCTCAACCACACACAACCAAATCTTTGGAAACCACTGAGTTTGTTCCCAGTGGCATCCCGGGGACCTGTATCTCGCCTGTATTTCAGCAGCTGTCAGGAGGGACCACTGCTCACTCTCCCTCTCAGATGAACTATTTTCCTTTCCCCAGAAGGTGGAAGAAGCCCTCAGAAGTGCCACGCTATATAAATAGCCTTGTTGGGAGTATGACAAAGGTTCTCTTGTGTTGCTGAACAATAGAGTGAATAATATACAGTTACCCACCAAGATTAGCAATAAAGCAACCAACCACACTAAAGATAACAAAAAAGGGGCCTTTTACAAAAACAGCCTGTTTAAACATGGCTTAAAAAAAAATAATAATTTTGTTTTCAAAGAGAGGAAAATACATAATTCTTTTCACCGCAAAAAGCTTCAAGGCAACTATTCAGGGCTTCTCACAGTTAACACATGTGCGGTATCTTCATTTCGGTGGAAGTTACATTGTTTGGGACTGCCAAAAAAAACTGCTTAATTTTACAGCACAATACCACAATTGATCCACCAGAAAATGCCAGAGCCTTGGCACCCTGAAAGTATTAAAATTTAGGAAGGAATAAAATATGCTGTAGGTAAATAGTCATGGGGATGTTCGGGGGCTTTTTTGCCTATAAAAGGACTTGTCATTGGAGTGCAGCTAGAATGTGTGGGGTGAGAAAATTTGCCCACAAACAAGGCAATAAAAACTGCTAATCATTTTTAAATGATTAAAATGTAATTAGAAACAGAGTTGGCACAAGTTAAGACAATGCAGTTCTTGTGACTGAAGCGAATCAGGGCTAGTCCTGACATTCTCCCAGCAGACTGGAGGGACAGAAATTGCCACACTTACTCAGGCAAGTAAAGGTTCCCATGCTCCCAGCACGAGATGGGCAAATACCACCATCCACACACCAGCAGGCTCAGAGGTTGGCACCTTCCCGGGGCATTAACCCAGAGGGAGAGGCAGCCACAGGGGCCTGGGGACAGGGACACCTCAGTTTCATCTCCTGCCTCAGGTGGGAAGGAGTCAGGCACTGACCAGTGGGGACAACCCAGCTTTAAGAGCAATGGAAACACTTCACTGCTCCTCAGGTGGCCCCTTAATTGGGATACTTTCCCAAAAGGGCACCCCAGTATTCCCAAGTGATAGTGGGAGACCTCACTCGTTGACCACAATCTGAGGATGATGTGGAGGGGCTGCATGGTTGGCACATCCCACCATCTGGTGGCTCTCGGGCATGAAAGGAGGTCCTGAATGTTCCTTTATGATCTAGAGAATCACATCTTAAAATTTAGTTTGCCTTTTGTGTTTCCTCCCCCCACCCCACAACAGCAGAATTGGAGGCCTCTTCACTCCAGTCTTGCTATGCAAAGAATTAAAACATCATGCAGATCTTGAGTTTCAGACCTGGTTAAAAGTGCTTTTAATTCAATTTCCCTCAAAAGCTTTGGCTTTTAGTGCCTACTTAGCACTTGGAAATAAGTTCCTAAATATTCAGCACCCTTTCTCCTTTCCCTGAAATAATTTTAAAATTCCCAGGAGCTTCTCCAAACCACTCAGAACCCATCCAGCTCCCAGCAAGGCTCTGTGCAAGAGCAGGGAATGGCAGCTCCTTGCAGCCACGAGGACAAGGACTTGTCTTTGCTGTTCTTCCACGACACCTTTCCCCAGGTGGGGCCAGGAGCCACTGCTCGGACACAATGCCATCTTGTGCCACAAGAAAAGCCTATAAAAATTGGGGGTTTTAATGAGGTTTGCTTGTTTTTAAAACAAGTAGTCCTTGGTAGCAATGCAGCCTCCCAGCATTTCCAGCTCCTGCACCCCATCCCTGAGAACCCTGCTGTTGTTGTCACCCTCATGGCTCATTCCTGAGCCCCTCACCATCCCTATCCTGCTGCTCCCCAGGCCACCACCAACCCAGCTTTCATTCCTGCCTTTCTCCTCACCCCAACCCTCTAGGGACCTGTCTGCTTGCTCCCCATCCTGCTGTTCCCTTCCGCGTGCCTGCGGATCTCTGCCCGGGCCGCAGGACGAGGCCTCCCGGCCCCCATGTCCGGCACTCCAGGCCCTCCCCGGCCGTCCCCCGTGCAGGAGCTCTGCTTTGTGTATCCCGGGGACAATGAACAATGAGGAATTAGGGGCCCGTGGCCAGCGCCAAGGCGACTTTGGCTGCCAGGCCCCAACAAGTCGCCAGCGAGGCCGGGCGGGAGATTTTGCACAAGGTCCCGGCGAGGTGGGATCCCTCCCATCAGTGATGCCATCGGGATAACCCCAAACGGGCTCCTCACCCTGGAGGTGTGGGACCCCCTTGCCAAAACAGCTGTAAGGTCTCATTTCACACAGACAAAACCCATATTTTACTCCAACCTCATTCTCAGAAGTCACTGAACCATTTTAGCTGAAACTTTCCAAAGAAAGTCAGCCTGAGGCTGACACCCTGCAAAGGATATTTCAGCCAGAACAGTTTAAGTTTGGCAAAGCTGTAAGCCACTGAAGGTTTCATAATGGAAATTGTTGAGGCAATATTAACTATAGATGTCCCTCCCCATGCTGCCTACAATACTAATAAATTCCACTGAGGTTGTGAATTCTCCCCAGCTATTAACATTTTCACCAACAGTGTAGATTTTTATATCTGACAAAACACAATGAAATCCTTTGAAATAAACAGCTACCTGAAGCAAACCTCAGCTTCGCTCTCCTACCACAGCCAGGACTCTCTTATACATTTGAATTCTTTGTCTCCTCCGTGCCGTAGCTGTAGTACACTATAAATACCCAGCTTTGTCACATAAATGCAAAGTTTTATTGTGCAGTTAGCCTTGATAGAAAGCACTGCTGAAAGTTGTTTAGAAATTAAATATCTAAAACAAGCTATTTTAAAATACAGAGCCCTCACTATTTCATGTCTGAAATGAAGAAATTTCATCTTAGGGAGAGCAAGCTGTCTTTCACACCATATGGCTAATGGTAGTGCATAGCAATTAGCTGGGCTGATTAATGGGGAACAGACTCTAATTTTATGCTTATAATTGAGGCTGCATTTGCACCCCTGGTGCAAATTCAGCACAACCCAACTTCCACTTACAACAGGCAAGAAATCAAGAGAAACAGAATGGTGTGGAGAGAGAAATTTTTCCCCTTCCAGACCCCTAAAGAGCATCAGATTTGCAATTTAAAAGCGTGTTAGCAGCACAATAGATGACAGATTTGTGCAATAGGGTCAAGCGGCCTGGTAAACAAACAGCACCCTCTTACACACGTATGGGCAGCAAAGGAAATGGGGAACATCTAATATGAGCTGTAAGAAATTTGAATATGTCTCCCCCACCTCATCAGGGACACAACATTTTCCTACTACGGTCAGTTTGGGTTTTTTCTACCCCTCCACCTTATGGCCATGAAACACAAAGTGAGGGCGAGCAGTAAATAAATGGGAGGAGAAGAATAAAGCTTCTGAACCCGTGAGTTTTAAGAACAAAGAAAGTGGAAAGTGCTTTAATAAGGGGAATGACTGCGCATCTTTCCACATTCCCAGAACAGAAATAATTTTGTCTCAGTCAAAGTATATTGAATGGCTATAAATCTGTGATGTGGGCATTTGGTCTTCCAGTTAAAACTCAGCCACTATATAAAGTTTTAACTTCCTTCATACACTTTATGTTTCTAAAGTATCTGTAAGGAAATTAATTCATTAAAGTAGTTGATTCTGGCTCAGTCAGTTATTCCTACCACCAAACCTTGCTGGTTAAGGATCAGGAGGACACAATACCCAGGACTAATGGCAGATTCAGACCCTGACACTGCAGGCACTGGAGCATGTGCTTAATTTTACTCATGTGCCAGTCTCACTGTTTTACTGGTCTGTTACAGGAGAAAAGCAAAAGGCACTTGAGTCTTATCAGGTCAGGGGCCTCCTTTAATATTTCCATGAATTGTTCCTAGCTAGGTATCCAGTGTGAAAGTCATGCTAATTGGGCCAATGAATTTTAGGACAATTACAAGTTGTCAACATGACTAGGATTCCATTTGGAAAAGCAGAAGTGGCCTGGAGTCCTCAGCAAAGTGATGAGGCTCCCAATGGCAGCAGAGGCTCAGGCAGCTCTTGGAGCTGCAAACCAATGTCTTTGGTTTCCTGGAAGAAGCCAAACCCACTGAAGGAAGGAGCCTAGAAAAGGACGACATGAAAACTAAAATCCCCCAAAATCCTGCTGCAAGGAAGAATTTGAGGGGAGGGCTGTGCAGGGTTTCACCCAAGCTGGCAGAGCAAGGAGAGCAGCTCCTTCTCTTCATCACGGGGTGCTACCCCCCAGCAGGGTTTTAGCAGGAGGAGCTGTCAGTGGAGGACAAAACATGCAGATCCCAAGAATTTTTTAAAAAAAAATTTAAAAAATCAACCAACAGAGAAGTTTCCATCTGAGTATTTTGTCAAAGACTCTCCCCTGCCAGGAAACCCTCATCCAAGTTTATTCTTTTAGAAGTGGGTACTAGTTTTTACCCTCAAGTTACTCCTTTTTAGTAAATGTGTTTTGTAAAAGTTACAACGCATGCAATGGCATTTTTACAGTCTTAAAACAACTGATTGTAACAATGAGCTTATGCAAGAACGCCTCGTGTTCCACCAGGGAATTATTTTCTGCCATCGAATAACATGTAACAAATGATTTTTTCAGACATGCAAAAAACACCCACTAACTTTAATGAGACTGAGAGGTCAAGCTCTCTGAGATGGCAAAGAGGTCTGTGGTAAAAAGGAAGTTGAGAAGGCTTCACCTACTTCAACCAGGCAGAAGAGAGAAGGAAGCAGCTGCAGAAGTTTGGGGGAGAAGATATTTGACTGAATTAAAGTCACCAACCCCAGACAGGGGTTGAGAGAGCACTGGGCAGAGCCAAATCTGCATGGGGAACTTTAAAGAAAATCAAGAAGACAACATCTTTTGCACAGAGAAGCTTCAGCTGCTCCCAGCCAAGGGTGGACCCCGCGTGAGGAGCAACCAGGACAAAAGAACCTCCTGACCTCACTCCTGAATGCACATTCAGAAAAAAAAATACTATTTTGTCATTTTGCCGAGAAGTTTTTTGTGGGGAACTGGGGACAGAGACGTTTATTGCTACAAGACTATAATAGATTGTTAATTTCGGTGAGGAGACCTTTTGTGGGCTACAGTGTCTAAATGAAAACCAGCAGCGTTCTGTTAAGAATAAGTCTTTATAAATAATTGAAAACTAGTGTGACGACTGAGACCTTGCTGCTAATTACACACACCGAACTGTGTTATTTTGGGATTGTTTAATGCAAGAAAGATAAATTTAAGTCCGAAAATAGCTGTAGGTTCAACCTAGATTTTGGGAGACAGATTCATCTTCTCATCACTAATTAACTGGAAGAGGGGTGTTTCTTACCTGCACATTATTTCATGCGTGAGCAGAACTCGGCACATTTCTGGGTTCTTGTCTTGGCCTTCATATACTATCGCCTAGAAATAAAACACATTTTTAGTTGTACATAAAGTTGAGTTTGGAGAAAATCAAAACACATCACAGTAGGGAAAGGCTCAGCAAGTTACAAACCGTAGCTCAGACTAAAGAGACCTGGCATCTCCACCAAACCTGCTCCAAGACCTGCAGTTGTAAAACAACACAAGCTGAGTACAGCTAAATTCCCTCCTCTCTGTTGCACATCTCTCCAGCAGTGTGTAGGATGGGTTTTTTTAGTAGTCAAGACAACCACAATTTTCTTTTCAATTCAGAATAAAATATAAACCTAATAGCATTAAAAGGAAGGGCGGGGGGGGAAGAAAAAATAAAACCAGCAAAGCTCGGTATACTTTGGGTCCTATTCATTAAAAAAAAAAAAGACAGAAAAGAGAGAGCTCATGCATTTTTAATTACAAAAGCTGCACAGCCCAGGCATTTTCCTGGTAGCTCCTGAGAAAGAGCCTGGGCCTGATTCTTCCCTTGAACCTCCTGATCCAGCCCTTTCCAGAGAGCACCTCTGGAGTTACAGGGATATAAATAAGTGAGGAGAAGGCCCTACCAGAGCAGAGGAGACCAAAACAAACAGAGGATCAACCAGCTTGAGAAATTTGACTCTGAGACAGCACAGGGAGAATCCTTTAAGCTAAAACTCTGGAAAGGCAGTGTGTTCACATTTCAAGAGGAGTCTACGTTTGCTCCCACCAGCAGCACCAGCAGCGAGGGATCGGCGTTACACACGAACTGGGTTAGTGCTCACAGCCCCTGTGGGACAGGATTTCCATCTCAGCCCCACAGAGTCATGTTTTCCAGCCACTCCTGCTCCCAGGCACCAGCCCCCCAGCAGCAAAACAAGAGTGGAGTTTCCTTTGCAACAGCAGCTTTTGCTGGCAATGAGATTTCTAAATCTCACTCCAGAGCTGGGATTGGAGCCCCAGCCTTGGAGGGATGACCACTCCTGCATCTGAGCATCAGTGCCACCCTTGAGCTTGGTGTGACCCTGTTCAGCCTCTAAAACACAGAATTCAAAACAAGAAATCGGGGGAAAAGACTCAGCAGGTAAAATGGCATCTGAGATGGGTCTCCCTAGAGCTAACGATAAAATAGAGACTGAAATTTAAGAAGTGAGCTCTGAGGATGAAACACATTTTAAGGAATGAGATCAATTTGAAATGGAAGCGTGGGAAATACTGACAGAAAAGTAAGTTACTATAATACAGAATGAACTGCATTTCCAGTTCTTACAAATGTAACCCACAAAGGGTAAGAGGTGTGGTACTTCCAGAACAGGGAAAAATCCCAAGACACACAAATCTGAAGAAGCACACACTGACTCTTACACAATTTAAATGGCAACATGCAATATTAATATTATGCATTAGAAAATTACTTAATAATTCCATAAATAATATCAGGAAGGGGCCTGTGTTACCTTTGGTAGCTATAATTTTTTAACTCCAGTTTTGCTATGGGCCTCTCCCTAAAACCTGAGAGCTCTTGGGCTGGGGTTTTATAGCTGCTGAAACAGAGGCTGGCGTTAATTGCCACTAATGGACCAAGGCTTTCACCTGGCTTCTGCCCCCTCATTTCCACCAACGAGACACAACAGCTGTGAACCCAGCACTGGGATGAAGGGGATGCATGGAAAGTCCCCCCAGCACAGACACCAGCAGCCCCCTGGGACCCCCACCTTGAGCTACTCCCATATCAGTGCTCAAGAGAGATGCAGATGGTTTGCAAGAAGCCTTGGAAAATGGAATTACACATACTGCAGCAGGAGGTGGGACAAATTCAGAAGACCTCATTCCCAGCATTAAAAGGGAAGATGGGGAGAAGCTTCTTCCAGGCAAAGCCACAGAACCGAAGTAACTGGCTGACACCTGGTGGGGTCAGTCAGCGGGGACATTACAAAGACTCCAGAAAACCCCAGATCAGGTTCCACCTGGCAGTGGGACAGGCCAGACAAGGAGGAAGCTCATGGCACTTCTTTGACTTCATCAACAGTTAAAAAATAATCTCCCTCTAAGAATGCAGAGCAGGAGGGAAAAGAGCAGATCTACTCCTGAGGCCTTTAGTGGGGACAAACACTTCCAGCCCCTTGTCACCTCCAGACAATCACAATGTGACATGGGAGGAGAGGGCTGCTGGACTCAGCTCGTTCTTCTCATACTTCCAAATATTCAAATAAATTTACCCAGGATGGGTTAGCTCGTTGCCAGTGGATCCAAGGAAGTGCTAGAAATGACAAGCCAGAACGCAAAATTTACTTTCTTTTTTCCCCCTGCCCTCTCTCCTCCTCTCCCTTTCCTGCTGCTGTGCTTATTTAACCTCCAGGTAGCTGCTTAAATAACTCAACTAAATAGCAATAATGAACGGGCAGAGTCAACACCGTGGTACATAATCACCTTGTCTGTTGTGTTTAGCATCAGTGATCCCTTCTTTGAGTGCATGACATTCTTCTGCCTCCCTCCACGTTAAGGATTTGCTTCTCACTTTATTTGCATTCAATTATCGAAGTTGCACCCGTGCACATTTTGTTTCCTCTGCATCAAACGCAGCTCCTCTTTGCCTACCCTACTCCTGCAGGAATTTCTAGGAAATTCTGGGAGGACGCGCTGGGCTCACCTCCGAACAGCTCATCCCCATCTCCCCACTCCTGTGCCCCAATTTTTTTGTGAGAAGTGCCAACTGTTTGCCCCCATGAATGGCTGCCCGAGAGCCCTGCAGATACTCGACCGCCTCGCAAACCGCGCCGCTCTGAAGCATTAATTCTACAATTAGCTTCAAAAAGGAAACAGGAACTGCTAAAGTTTCAGATCGTTAGAGCTGCCAGAAGTATTTTTACAGGAAGGGTCTACTACGTTGCTGTTGTGAAAATGTGTAACTCTCGGATTTGAAAAGCTACTCTCTTTACAAAAAATATCTTGATTTTTTTAATAAATTACGCGGGTTTTGAGCTCAGGCTTTGAAACAGGGAGATTGCGTCGGGGTTCCCTGTCGCACTAACATCGTCGTGATTTTGTCAAATAGGGATCACATTAATGAGAGACAAAGTGAAAGTTACAGCGCATAAACTTAGACCACAGCAGAGCTAAAAATAAGCCTGCAGATACACATCAGAGTTGCACAACAAAACACCGGCAAAGGAAATGCAAAATTATAGACTTTGGGTTTTTTCTTTTTGTTTACTTCATGTCATTTTAACTCGGTAGCGTTTCATAAGCACTTGAAAATAGCGTTTCTTCTCCCGAAAAACTTAAACATTTCCCCACGAAATTTTTCTTCCATTTTGCCGGCTGTTACTCACCCAAGTAACCTTCCTGCAAGAAGTCCCAGTGAGTAACAATCACTCATGCACAAACAGACTTTAAAATCAGGCGCCAAAAAATTAGTGTCAAAAATATAAGACTTCCTCACTTCTATTTGAATAAATCAGCACAAAAAGTTAAATCAAATTCAATTCAGTGCTTAACAGCAAATAAAAATTACTACACTGAGCACATCACAGTCGAGTACGTCCAAAAATTCACCTCAACTTTTCAGTGACAGACTTCATTATTTAAAAAAATAAGAAGAAATAAAAAATAAAAAAGGAAGGGGGCCGATATAAAAGTCAAGGCTACAGTTCTCATTTAATCTACTTTTTCCCCCCAACAGATGCAATAGAATAACGCAATAAAAGAACTGACAAACAAGCTGGAAAAATACAGAGACAGATTTTGTCCTTAACCATTCCTGAATAAATCCAGATTTATGCTGCTACAAGTGAGGGCAGAATCGTCTCATGGTGTCAGTTTGCCAGTCAAGCAATCCTGCTTTCAGAACTGGACGAAAAACAATCTTGAAAGAATGAGATCATGGTCATTATATTACTCAGTTATGTCATGGCCTTGATTTTAAAAGAGTAAGAGAAGGAGAGAAATCACCAGCGTGCATCTAAATCCACTTGCTTTCAGATTCCATCTGCCTCACAAAACAAAGTATCTCCCTCACAGAAATAAAAGAGAAGGGAAAACTCATTAAAATTAGGGTCTTTTCCAAAACAGAACTAAAATGATTTGGAATGACGTTTACAGCCGTACACACAGGGAGAAAATAAAATCCTGGCCCCACCGAATTCAATAGGCGCTTTGCAATTGACTTCAGATGGGCCAGAATTTCACCCAGAGAGGATTAGGCTTGTATCCACTATATATCTACAGAGAAAATACTGTGAATTACATTTGTTTGGCTCTGAATCCTTAACCCTCAATTACCTGAGGTTTTACCCCTTCCCCAGGCAAAAGCTCGATTCATCCCAGGGAGGTTTATCCCGGACAAGCAGCGCGGAGCTGGTCCCGGGGCGAGGACAGGGAGTTCTTGCTCTGCCTCTCCACACACATTTCAGAGGCATCTAATTATTTTATCCAGTCTCCCTCTGCCTTTGATTCACAGCCTGCTTATCGACGTATTCACACAAATTAAATAAATTTATCTCTCTTAATATGTTCATTTTTAATGGTTTTCAAACATTCACATGGAAACAGCTCTAGCGTAAATATCCCAGAACAAATGGCTGTATATTATACAGGAGGGAGCAGTTGGGCTGCCAGACTGGGAATGCACCAGGCCATCTGGCTCAGGCAGTCTCTCCAAAATCCTCAGCTTTGTTTTCACCCTCAGACTCCAAACAACACATTTTCCACTGTGATGAGTTTACATTTTCCCAAACACAGGTCCTGATCATGCATGCAAATTCCAAACTTCCCCATTCCTCTCTGTACAAGAAAATTAAAATCACCTGCGCTTCTGACATCTCACCAAAGGCACAAGAAAGCTGCTAAAATCTGGCGCAATGTAAACTTTCCCTGTCACAGGGGTTAGGTTTTGTTTTATGTTTGTGTGAAATTTCTCCGAGTCTGCTGAGGCTCCTCTGAACTTATTGATAACATTTTTTTTTCCCATGCGTGTAGCTGCCAGAGAAGGGCCATGCCATGCACAGAATAGAGCTGATCAAATATCTGCAGACATCAGAGAATGACAGACAAGTCAACAGAAAAACCATATGCATCCAGAGTTATGGCTCTGGAAAAAAAAAAATCCAAATATAAACAGGGTTTAAGTCTGAAGGAAGGATTTTTGACTCATGAGGGTTCTCAGCAATAGACAATAGCCATCGAGCAAAACTTACGGTTGTTAAGATGCCTGAGCCATATTAGCATCCGTTATATCTTATGGATGAGAACGGCTGAAGGAAAAATGGGTGGGGAACAAGTATTTCAGATTTATTTCCTCCATCTCTCCTAATAGTGAAATACCTCAACTTTATGAAAATACAGCCAAAGAAATAGAAGGCATCTCTTCTCCATAAACATATTAAAATCCTTTGACTTGCCTAAAAACTCCAGTTTTATTAGAGCAGACATATTTCACGTTTTGCAGGCAAATTCAAAATGCATCATTGTTAGAGGCAGATCTTCTGCGGGAGGAGCTGCTGCTTTACGGAAAGCAACAGCTATAAAGTTTGGGGTCCTAAAGGGTTTTGAGCACTTTAGGAATGTGATCCCGACATAAAATGGGGTGCCAATATAACATAAAAGAAAATTTAATTAAGCCAGTATTGACACCGAATGTTGTTGCCTGAACTGGAAAGAGCTTCTCTGCCACAGAAATGATTTGTGTGTAGCATTTACAATTTTTAAGTGACGGGGGCACATTTCAGAAACTCAGTGAGACCCCCGAAAGCCACAAAATTCCCATTTCACCCAACGCTTGTCCGGGGCCACCACCAAAGGCCAAGCACGATACCCCAAACACAACCCCAAGCGATGCCCTCTGAGACCAATCCTGCCTGGGTTTCCCGTTTGGAAGTCCCACAGCCCCCGTTCCCAAGGAATGCGCGTGCAGCCCGAGCTCCTGTCTGGGGCAGTGCGTGCACAGCTCATCCCACAGCCCAGCTCTGCCCTGGGATGCAGCTCCCAACACAACTCTTGGCTGCCTCAGCAGTGCCACTCTCCAGCCCCACTTCCCATCCTGCTCCACAGAAAAACACACACGGACCAGGACAGGAAGATCCCTCTGTTCCACCCAGGACACAACTCTTGCTATGAGTTTCTTAGCTGGGCACAGCCACACAAACCAACCCTGACTTAGGCAGAGCAGGAACACTCAGGAGCAGGAACATCTCCTCTATAGAACATACACAGCCCCCAGCATAGCCAAGCCCTGCCTACCTACTGCTATAGCACAAGCTGCTAATGGGACATTCACACTAAATCTCTGAGCAGCAGTCCTATGCACAGAAATCTAGGTCTGATTTGCAGAAGAGCTTTTATTTTATCTTACTGAACTTAATAATCCGCAACCGTACAAAACCTTGCAATTTGTAACTCTGTCACAAAGAGAATATATTTAAATCTGATGTGTCCATATTAAAAAATAATAATAAAAAGATTAATATTAAAAAAAAAAGTCACAGATACTTTCCTGTATGATCTGGGGAAACCTAACTCATTCAAGCTCTGCTTCTGTGGGATTTTTAATTTGCCACCAGAAACCTCAGAGTAGCTGTAATTTCAGTCTGGGAATTCACAATTATCCAGTGTGTGAATGTGTGTGTGTGAGGACTGAGCAGATACTTGCCAGCTGAAACGTGTATACTTCTGCAACAGTTTCATTTAAAAGTAATCATTTCATTATCCAATTTGTTCTGAGCGTCATGCACTAAAATACTACACCTTCAAGTAGACTGACAATATATATTTAACTTTCATTAAAAATTAAAGAATTTTCAGACAGTCTTTGCAATATTTAATTACAGTTTGATGATTTGAAAGTTACTTGAGAATCTTCTATATAATTCACTGTCATAAAATATAAATGATATATTCAACATTTGGGTGAGCTTCTGTCATGTGTTGTACTTCACTTCCTAATAAGCACTCAGTAACCGACGCGATCCCAGCTCTGAAATAATTTCACTTTTGAAAAGAAAGAATTAAAAAAGGAGAAGAAGGCAAAATTATGGTCTGGCTCCCCAAAAAATGCGGAGTGGCACATGCCACAGTTTTGACATGACAATGCCCTATTTTTCATAAGCAACTGTAGTCATGCTTAAATAAACTACAGACATGAAATTAATACGTAAGCAAACACGTTTGCGTTTAAAACAGCCTTTTGCTCCCCGTTTTCTAATCTAAGCTCAGAGAGCTTTTGTTCTAAAATCCTCACTTCTCAACCGCACTGCACTTTCCCCAAAATCTGTAATTTGCACTAACTTTGTCTTTCTAAGATTTCCTGAAATCAGACAGATTTTTTTTTTCTCCCCTTCTTCATTATGAACGTGCTTTAAAGCTACACGGTAGGTTTTACAAATAAACTGTATCTGGGGGTTTTTTTTCCCTTTCTCTCCAAAGACCCTCTGATGACTTGATAATAATGAGAGACCAAGAGGTCAAACAGTGCCTTAGGATGAACTCTTCATATGCAAGATGCCTTTGTTAAGAAAATTATTTTGAATCCACTGCTCTCCATGAGTTCAGGGCTCTGTTTTCAACAGGATTATGACCAGAGGCTTCTGCATTTCCGTAGCGATAGGAAAGCTATTTAAAGATAATATTTATTGATAGTCTCCCTCGCACGATCTACACTGAAATACACAAGCTCCAAAAGGACTAAAAAGAGTTCATATATCAGGAAAATTTTGTTACTTTTAACACAAACTAACCAATTTGTGCCCGAAAACCAGGGAATGACATCAAACACTTTCCAGGATTTTTTATGAAGAAGGACATATTGCTGTTGTTTTAATTCCTACTAGGGAATGGGCTCTGCTTGGAAGTGTACAGTATAACAGAGTTCAGATGCACAGCGGATTGTCTAGTAAAATTCACCCAAGTTCCTTTTTTCTTTTTTTTTCTTTTTTTTTTTCNTTTTTTTTTTTTTTTTTTTTTTTTTTTTTTTTTTTTTTTTTTTTTTGGTGCTGTTGAAAGACAGTCTTCAATAGCAGGAAAAGATGTTTTGGGACCATCAAAGAGAGTTTTATAAAACAAACTCAGCCCTTAGAGCTTTATGTTTTGCTGTAGAAAAGAAATCCGAATCCAAGCCAAGAGTTTTGTCCCTGCAGACAACATACAAGGACTGACATTTCCTAGCGTACAAAAAAAATCCCTTAATGTTTTTCTTAAATAAAATTTAAGAATTTTCTTTAACAAGTAAAACAGATTAGGAGGGGAAGAAACATATTTTAAGGATGAAACGGCTCAAAAGCGATCTCAACTATCTAAAAGAAATGTATTCTAACAGAAAGAGCAGAAGGGGCAGGAAAAAAAAAGACAGGGGAACAATTAAAAAAAAAAAAGGGAGAAAGAATCGATTTTCTCAGATAGTCCATTTGTAAAAATACTGGTTTTAAACAGAAAAGTATTTTCTCACAGGTAGGCACGCACATTAGTACTCTGTTTGGGAGGCTAAAGAACAGGCTTAAAATGAGGATGAATCCACTGACAAGCCCTGCTGCCCTCTCCGCGTCCGACACCGAGCTCGCCGCTGCCCGCGCCGCGATTCTGGGGTCTATTCCGACACGCAAACGTGTCGCGATACAACCGCTCCTCCTTCAGCCAGCGCAGCCGGCGGCAGCGCCCGGAGCGGACAGAGCCCCGCGCCGGGGCAGCGCCTTGTGCTGGCGGCGCTCGGGGGCTGCCGGAGGCCGGAGGTTAAATCTTATTAATTAAGCGACAAAACCATCCGCAGCCCTGACCGGGACGGCAGGAGGATCGCCGGTATTTTTCTCCCTCAGCCCAGCCGCAGGCAGGGTCCCGCGGGGACCCCCCTCGCCGCCCGGTCGGTGTCGGCAGCGGGAGCGCGGCCGTGCCCGCGGGAGGCGGCGGCTCCGTCCCTGCCCC
>VYXD01014878.1:214650-400323 GCA_013397195.1 Hylia prasina | reverse complement strand
CGGGTTGTGGCGTGTCCACAGCGCCCCCTGGCGGCTCCGGCGGGAACGGGCGCGAGCCCGGGGGGTCCCGGGGGGCGATCCCGGGGGAGGAACATCCTTGCGGGCAGATCCTGCGGGAGGAGGATCCTCAGGGGGTTATCCCGGGGAGGAGGATCCCATGGGGAGGGAGATCCTCGGGGGGCGATCCCGGGGGAGGAAGGTCGGTCCCGAGGGTGGGATATGCCAGGGGAGGGGGATCCCGGGGGGCGTCTGTCTCGGGGAAAAGGTGATCCCGGGGGGCGATCCCTGGGGTGGGAAGGAGGCGAAATCCCAGGGGACCGACTATGCCGAGGTGGAACATCCCGGGAGGACGGACGGCGGTCCCCGGGAGCCGTCCCGAGGGGGGCGATCCCAGGGGGTTGATCCCGGGGGCTGGTGGAACACCCCGGGAGGACAGCGGTCCGTGGGAGCCGTCCAGAAGGGGGTCAATCCAAAGGAGATCATCCCCGCGGGGAAAAGCGGCTCCCACAACCCCCACCCCCGGTATCCCGGCACCGGGAGAGCCCCGTTCCCGTTCCCAGCTCTGACAGCAAACGCTCTTCTGAGCAGGGAGGGTGCAGCCCCCAGGTTACTCAGGAAAGTTGTGAATGCCCAGTCCCTGGGAGGGTTCAAGGCCAGGCTGGATGGGGCCCTGAGCAGGATTTTGGTTCCCTGCAGTACTCACAAAGGCTCACCATCCATTTAAGTCGAGCCTGTATTTATTTGTTTATGCTGGCAGCCACTGGACAGATTACGGTTATTTTATCACACTAAACCTTACTATGATTTTTACACAGTGAGTTCAGCAAAGCATTAAACATCTAATCAACTGCTATTGGCTTCAGGGAGAGGTAAGTACGTGTCTCCCATTGAAGAGTGAAGGGAGAAATCCAGAGGCAGGCACTCCCTCCCTCCGAGAGGATGAGCTTAAGCATATTACATGGAATGGATTTAAATACCTACTAAAGTTGTCACACGCTTTGCTGAATCAAGACTGAATATTATCAGAAGTATTTAAGTGGCTCTGGAATCTATATCTCCTTTTAAAGAGTTCCATAAACTCTGAGGACTTTGCATCTTGGGATTTCGACTTAAAGGTGCACAAGCTCTTTTGAAGGATGCCCTACAAAANAGGGCGGGGGGGGGACCGGGTTGTGGCGTGTCCACAGCGCCACCTGGCGGCTCCGCCGGGAACGGGAGCGAGCCCGGGGGGTCCCGGGGGGCGATCCCGGGGGAGGAACATCCTTGCGGGCAGATCCTGCGGGAGGAGGATCCTCAGGGGGTTATCCCGGGGAGGAGGATCCCATGGGGAGGGAGATCCTCGGGGGGCGATCCCGGGGGAGGAAGGTCGGTCCCGAGGGTGGGATATGCCAGGGGAGGGGGATCCCGGGGGGCGTCTGTCTCGGGGAAAAGGTGATCCCGGGGGCGATCCCTGGGTTGGGAAGGAGGCGAAATCCCGGGGGACCGACTATGCCGAGGTGGAACATCCCGGGAGGACGGACGGCGGTCCCCGGGAGCCGTCCCGAGGGGGGCGATCCCAGGGGGTTGATCCCGGGGGCTGGTGGAACACCCCGGGAGGACAGCGGTCCGTGGGAGCCGTCCAGAAGGGGGTCAATCCAAAGGAGATCATCCCCGCGGGGAAAAGCGGCTCCCACAACCCCCACCCCCGGTATCCCGGCACCGGGAGAGCCCCGTTCCCGTTCCCAGCTCTGACAGCAAACGCTCTTCTGAGCAGGGAGGGTGCAGCCCCCAGGTTACTCAGGAAAGTTGTGAATGCCCAGTCCCTGGGAGGGTTCAAGGCCAGGCTGGATGGGGCCCTGAGCAGGATTTTGGTTCCCTGCAGTACTCACAAAGGCTCACCATCCATTTAAGTCGAGCCTGTATTTATTTGTTTATGCTGGCAGCCACTGGACAGATTACGGTTATTTTATCACACGAAACCTTACTATGATTTTTACACAGTGAGTTCAGCAAAGCATTAAACATCTAATCAACTGCTATTGGCTTCAGGGAGAGGTAAGTACGTGTCTCCCATTGAAGAGTGAAGGGAGAAATCCAGAGGCAGGCACTCCCTCCCTCCGAGAGGATGAGCTTAAGCATATTACATGGAATGGATTTAAATACCTACTAAAGTTGTCACACGCTTTGCTGAATCAAGACTGAATATTATCAGAAGTATTTAAGTGGCTCTGGAATCTATATCTCCTTTTAAAGAGTTCCATAAACTCTGAGGACTTTGCATCTTGGGATTTCGACTTAAAGGTGCACAAGCTCTTTTGAAGGATGCCCTACAAAACCCCAGGCAATTTCCCAGTTGGGGAATTGGATATTCAAGACTTGCTGGATTGCAAGCATGAAGATTTCCATGTCTAGGACTGGATTGTTTAGGATTTGGCTGCTCTTTTTATGCTGACCATGAGACTAACTGTTTCCACTGGCATTCCTGTAAACATCAGAAGGTCCTAAGACTTCAGCAGAAGCAGAACTACGTTCATCTTCTGGCTCAGAATTCTGCCTGGAGCCACAGGCATACCTCTGAGCAATGAGATTTTATCAGATTTTACCAGAACACAGCATAGGAGTGCTTTGGTTGCCGTACTAACTTCAAGTTCTGATTTTGTTGATCCAGATATGGGGATTTCTTTGCTTTCATCTTTGTCCAGGATCTCTGTCACTCGAGGCAGACCAAAGACACCCACCTGGTTTTTCCTCATGTCTCTTCTCAGGGGCTTTTGTTAAAAATAACCAACCTGTGTGAAAAATAAAAGTTCTGGTAAAGGGACAGCTGGACAGTGCTGGTTACCCAGGAAGGAAGAGAATTCATTGGGAGCTCTGGGTTATTTGGGTTGGTTAGAAAGTTTGTACCTGTTTTAAAAGTCTGCATTTTACCAGAGGTAAAGCACATTTAAACATTCTTACACAGGGAAATTGTTTTGGAAGATGCTGTTCACTAACTAACGCTCGTGTGGGGAGTGGAACATTGTGGTCCTTAGTGAAGCTCAGCTCCTGCTGACTTTGCCCAGGAAAGGGGCAGCCTCTCTGAGCAGGCATCTGTGTGCACGAGTGTTTGTTCCATATGCACACACATCCATTATGGATGACACACAAATGCTGCTCCTGCTCCCCGAGCAGGCTCTTATGGCAGGGCTCACGTCCCACTGATCTCACTGCAGGGCTTAGGAAGTGAAGCATTCAGAAGCTTCCCAAAATGTGTTACAAACGATCTATGGAGAAACAACTTCCTCCAGCACTGAAACAGAGTCATTGTCATGGCATGGTGAAGGAACTGTTAAACAGACACAGCAGCAGCGCTGGAGCTGGATTCAAGCCAGGGTACTTCAAACAACTTGTAAAAAGTTCACTGATTCTTTAATGACTCCACCTGGCCAGAGCAGGACCTCTGGTTTATGTGCCTTCCAGAAGATATGCTGCAAGAGGAGTGTGTCTGAGCTGATATGAATCAAGCCGGTTCCTCTAACATCGCGTTGGTCTGGAATAGCTGTTGACCTGATGGAGTGTTAATGGGAACATTTATTTGTTTCTTTATCACTACAAAGATGTCATATATACTTACCCTGCTGCTGCCACTGTTCCCAAAGGGCTGTCAGCACCAGAGCCATTATAACACGACTGCCAGAGGTAATTCTTTTCCCCCCTCACACATTATTTCTTCAAATGATTCTGCGAAGAGAGAAAGAACTCGGATACAAAAATTGCTGGTAAAAGAACAGTACAGTGTGATGCGAGCCAGAGAAGCTTTCCTAAATGCCTGTCAGTCTCTGCCTTCATTGCTTAGAGAGAGCAGCACAGGCACAGCCTGGATCTGTCGTGGCACAGGGCTGTGTGCTGTGCCTGGCACTCCAAGGATGGGATTTGCCACTGGAGCTCTCCTGTTCATGGGGACAGGTGACAATTGCCTGCCCTGTGGGACCAGGCAGCTGCCCCGTGCACAGGGCACCGCACCCCGTCTCCCTATTTCTTCAAATTTCTCATGTGAGAGCGCCAAGACTCTACCAGAGTGTTTTGGTGGCACAGTCATCAGTAAATAAAAATTAGGCAGAAGCCCACTGCCTTTACCTGTGGAAGAAAAACAATCCCATCGCATTTCATTTGTGTCACGCCGTGACTTGACAGTTTAAGGAAATTGCTAATGGGACCTTTTACTGCGGGGTCACGAGTTCAAACCTGGCTCTGTCGGTAATGACCAGCAGTATCTGATGAATGTTTGATGACGTGAGATGAAAATATGGGTCTCAGTCCATTTATCAGTAGGAAAACCCTTCAACAGCTCGAGCCCCTTAAAGCTAATCCCGATAGAAAAGCCAGCGAGGCTGGAGAGTGAAGGAGCCCCTGCACAGCCCTACAGTAGATCAAGGTCAGGATGGGGCCATGCAGATGGAAAAGCTTAGAGCAGAGAGGGCTGGGCAGCACCTTTCTGTGCATAAACAAATCTACTGCTTAATGCACTGAAATACTCCCACAACAGCCCGGGATGAGAGAGCCAGATCCGGGATTGTTCTCAGAGGGACAATGATCCTGGCATGAGGGGGAGATGCAAACATCGGGAAATCCGGGATCAGGAGCTGGCTGAAACTAGTGCCAAAATTCAGGAATTCACGATTTTGCAAGCTGAGAAGTTCTATTTGAATTTCTTGATATTATAACCACCATAAAGTCGAAATTCAAGTATCAAAGTAATGGGCGAGGAGTTAATAAATGTCCTTTTAAAATGTCCTTTTGGTTTTTTTCTCTTCTTTCCCGAGATCAACAGAAAAAAGGAATTATTGCCTGATTCAGTACTTCCCGAGCTGTTCCTTGCTCTCAAAAAGCGCAAAAGCATCGCTGGCAGAATTTGGCAGCTGCTGAGAGGCAAAGGCTGAGGTCTGAGCGAGACAGAGCCGGTGCCCTGCAGAGCCCAGCCCGCCTCAGACAGAGCCCAGGTGCACATTTGGGACCAGTCTGTAACACACATGTGCAAGGTCCGGCTCTGCACCCTCCTGAAGTCCCTCAGCGCCTCTCCTTGAGGATTTCAAGCCCAGGAAAAGGATCCGAACCCGGGGGCGCTGCCCAGGCTGCCGGATCCCGGGATGGAGGCGCGGGGAGGAGGATTCGCATCCCCTTGTGCTTGCGGAGCGTTTCCCAGCGGTTCGGAGGGAAAAGAAAAAAGCGTGAGGGCCATCTGGTGGGAGCGGGGAGGGGATCCCGCTCTGCCTCATTGTTCTCCGCAGTTTTGCCACGGGCTAATTCCAGCTGCAGGGACCACCGGCCGCATTCTGAGGAATTGGGGAATGCTGGAGGGGCCGCGGTTGGCGTCATTTACATCAGTAACACGCCTGGCACCTAAAAATATCCTTTTTAAGGGAATTACACGTCTGCTGACTCTGTCAGCAGGAAACACAACACGCTCTGCCGAGTGTCAGTGATGGGGGAGGCTGCTGGGGCCAGGACCTGCAAAAACACGGGAGCAGTGGCTGCAGAACAAACACCTCGCAGGGATGGGAAGTCTGGAGCCACAGGGGAAAAAAAAGGCTCCTCAGCACCTTTTATAGAGTCAGAGCAGGAGTGATTTTCTGCCCAGTAAAGCTCAGCACAGAATCACCAAAATCAGCAGCCTCCAAACTTTTGTAGCCTCAAGTGTAGAAAATACTTCTCTAATTTTAGTGTTTTCCCTCATCTGTATGACACCTCTACATAAGATTCTATTCCTGTTCATCTTTACACTTCCTGGGATTTGATCCATATTGATCCACATGTGCTTCCTTCCAGGATTTTTTAAGGCTGCAGAAATGACAATTTCCACACCAGTTACAAAATAATTACCCATAATAATTTAATAATGAGCTTTCCCTTTAAATTATTAACATAGGTAGCCAAGAAAATTGTCAGTTTTAACAAGTTTAAATTCAAATGATAAATGCCAAATCTGTGTTAAATGAGACCAGCAAATTAGCAATTAAAATATTTATGCAAGAAGGCAAAAGATATTGTGTTCAAGGAGCTGCAGAGCAGGCTCCCATCGGAGTGTGTGACAGTGGCCTGTGTTTGTACATCCCCGTTTTAAAATCTTCTGCAAAGGGAAGAGGAGGAAATATTTGGCCCCATAATTGCAGCTGGACAGTGTTGACTGGCATCCAGTGGGATTTCACCAGAATCCCAGCAATTCTCAGAATACCCCTGGGTTATACTGAGCAGAAATCCTGACCCAAATGAAATTATATCATACAAATCGTTGTCTGTGGGAATCTCCAAAGGAAAGAATTGCCTTCGTGGCCCCTCAGAGCTTTGTCACCAAGAGCAGAGTCAACTGTTCTGGTTTTTAAGAAAGGGGACAAAAAATTCCTTTCAAGCAGAAAGAAAACTACCAGTGTCAAAGCAGATTTCTGATGCCCTGTGAATGCAAATCCCAATTTTCCAACAAACTCGGCAGTGGATCAGCACTGTGGAATGCACCAGAGCAGCTCTGCTCACGATTTTGGTGGTGAAGAATAACAATAATAGGAATAATATAATACTAATAATAGTTATAAGAGTAATAATAGCAGTAATAGTTATAATCATAGCAGTAGAAGTAGTAGTAATAGCAATATAATATATAATATATCATATATATTAATTATATATTATATATTATATCTAATGCAGCAATATTATGTATGTGTGTATATATATTATGTATATATGTTTATATATATATGATATATATGTGAATGTAATAACAATATACNCCGCTGCACGGGGCGCGGCTCCATCCCGGGGTTGGCGCAAACATCTCCAGGGCAGGTGTTTGAGAGCCGGGTGCTCGGCAGCGATGCCAGGAGTGAAGTTTGATCTCACAGGCTAAGAGAGAACATCAGAGGAGCAAGAACCTGCCCAATCCCCCAAAACACGGCTGGATACGGAGCACACTTGTGCCCAAAACCAGAGGGAACAGCTCCAGACTCACCTGTGTGCAGACAGACCCACCTGATAAAATCCCAGGAGAATTAATGAGACTTGTGTTTTCTGCTGAGAACAAGGCTGGGGAGAAGAGGTTTTTTGGTGAAAATATTTCTGACAGCAGCAGCGAGCCCTGCTCTGTGTGACAGCTAAACACGGGGGCAGGCAGAGCCCAGAGCCCCCCAGCTGCACCCACCGAGCTCAACAAGGAGCTCAACACTCACTGAAAACCAATATTTAAGCACATCAAAGCATAATGAAGAATTCTAGCAATACTCCACCCTCGTGTCTGAGGTTCTCCCCCCACAGATTGTTTCCTTCCACCTGTGCCAGGGGAGATCTCTGCCAGCCTTTGACCAGATCAGCTGTACCCCAAACTCAACCACATCCATGCAAAGATTTTTATCATGAAAACAAGATGTATTTTAGCGGGTTACAGTTTTTCATTTTTCTTTACTTATCAACATGTACTTTCTAACACGGAGGGCCTTTGAGAAATTAATTTCCATCTGAAAACAAACAAGGGCTGAAACGGTTTACAAAGGAACCCATCTTTCAAGGACATTTCCTTTTAAATTGCACAATGTGGCTCTTAGCAAGGAAAATAAATAAAACTTAATCTCTCTGCATTCCAGCTGGCATTTTTTCCCCAAGCTAGAAGTGAACAATCAATTTAAAGAAAACCCAGACTATCGTCAATTAAGAACCTGTATATCATTTCATTTCTAAATACCAGATACCTATTCAATTGATTATTTTAATCCAATTAAATCAGTTTTACATTTTAAAATTCCTAGGAATGAAGTAATTTATCCACATTGCAGACCTGGGCTTTTCACATCTGTTGCTGCAAAATTCTGCAGCTCGTCTGGTCTTTGGCTGTGCTTTAAGCTGAGAGTGTTTCAGCTACCAGATTTATTTAAGGATGTGGATTGTAAGCCTCCAGGAAATGGCAACTACTGGGGAAATTTGTGTCTAATTACTTGTAAAACAAAGAAACCTTTTTTCCCTTTTTTTTTTTTTAATTTGGGTTGGTTACGCATTTAAATTATTTTTATCCTATGACTTCTCTAACCAGGACGGTCTCCTTTAGGTTTGTTTGTGTGTGTCAGGATGTTCTCTGGGTGCTGTTTAATGAGCTGCCAGTACCCAGCCCCTGCTCTCCCCTTCCCAACCTTCCTTTTCCTTCTGATTCTGTCCATCCTGCTCATCTCTGCCAGGAAAAGGAGAAGGAAAAACCCTCTGGAAAACGACCTGTGTGCTTCTGGGGAAGTTGTAGAGAGCTCACCAAGTCTAGCAGGCAAGCTTTTCACTAAAAGTGTTTGTTTTCAAGAGCATAACCAGTACCTCAGAGCCACAGAATGCAGTTGCTGCGTGGTTTATCAGCTGGATCCTAAGTTCCTTTAAGAAAAGGGATGGAATTTCCCTGGCCAGGCTCTTCACTGGCACTCAGCATTCCCAGGCACAGCAGAACTGCACCAAGGAGAGAAGACACCACACCTGGGTCTCTAGCAGGACCCAGTAAGTAAAATAGCCATCATTAAAACAAATAGGCATGGTCAAAAAGAAAACTGGTACCTTTGGGGTGTGGGGTTGTGAGCTGTGATCTTTAATGCGGCTGCACACTCATATCACAAAAATGGGGATCACCAATACTGCCACACTCAGCATTGTAACACTGAGAAAAATGGAGCTGGAGGTTGCATTTACTGAGAACTTTATGCCAGCAAAGCCAAAGAGATTAGTGGGGAAATGTATTTGTCAATCTTTCCCACAAATGTTTTTGTGGGGCCACACCACGGGCAGGGCTTAGAGTGAGCAAGTCCACACACAACAGCTCCAGGCACTGAAGAGACTGAAAAGCTGAAAAATTAAAGGTTTCTTCATACAAATTTAACATGCAGGAGAAGAAGAGGCAGCACCACTCCCTGGCCACCTCCACAGCCCTCCTGGGAGCAGCACAAACCTGCAGAGGGCTGTGGATTGTTCCTTCTTGAGACCTTCCAGCCCTGCACTCTGCACCATCCTGCTGGCTCCAGACCAGGGAGGCCTCCTGCCCCGGCCCAAGCAAAATCCAGTGACATCAAATCCACCCCCAGTTGGTTCCTTTCGTTCTGAATTCTCCCCAACAACAGAAAATGCTTCATATGGCCAGCTCTCCCCAAAAGAGTGTGTGTGGGATGGGAGGGGCTTACACAGTGATATCATTATTCTTGTATTTATAGTTTATTTGCCAGAGAAAATCTGAATTTTGAACCAAGTGAATTCAAACTCCTTGCCTGTCCCTGCCAGTTAGGAAAAATGTACAAGTCTGTTCTCAAACATTCAATTTAAGCCCAATTATTTTTGTCTATATTAGAAAATGATTGAGGCAACTTAGAAATTCAATTTAATCAGGAAAAAGGGGACTCCAAAAGAAGAGATTTTCCCATGCTGGAAAACCTTGTGCATTTCAAGAACTCTCAGCCTTGACATAAAATGAAGTGTTTCGCTAGGAACAAGAAAGGAAATAAATTCCTCTGCTGCAAAACTGCCAAAACCCAAAGGAGCTGAGAGCAACGCAGCTCAAAGAGAGGCTTTCAAATCAAACCCCTCACCACAGACTTGTTTCTCTCCTCATGGAGTCATCCCACCTTGTGTAAATCCATTTATTTCCCTGAGCCCAGAGCCGGGACACCTGATAGGACTGACTAGACACACACCACCACACCATGTGATCAGCGCTCCTATTTCCAACAAAAAACCAACCAGCCATAAAATTCCCAACTGTTCCCATTATATCACCTAGCTGGAAGCATCTTTTTGAGTCCAAATGTTCATCAATCACACCACCATCGTGAATCCACATGAAAACTATTTCAAGCCTCAGCCTACAGTTACACCCTGATCATAAACACTCCAAAAGCATTTTTTTCCCATTTACTCATGCACAGCTGCAGGGAAATAGAAAATTGACTCGAAGCAGTGTCCAAGAGGGAGCTCTGCACCAGACAGAGCACAGAGGTCAGGAGCATTTGCCCAGATGCTCTACAGAGCACTCAGACAGACGGTTCATTTCATTCCTAACCTCCCTGCTCCTCCAGAGCAGCCCTCTTTTCCTCCTGCTCGTTTATTTCTTCTGCAAGATCTAAGCTGGCCTCGGTTTTGGCAGTTCTCACTTCATCCCTGAACTTCCTGACCTGCAAGATACGGCCTGCTTGGCTTATCAGTACTTATTTCCCACCCACCCCCATTCTTTGCAGGCGTATTTTTAAGTTCCTCCTAGAGCTAGCTGTCCCTAGTTTTCAGAAAATGGTATCCTGCCAGCAATTCTGAGTTGCCAAAAACCAAAAATGAAGCAAAAAAAATGAACACACTCACCACATCCCTGAAATTTTCTGGTCCAGATTTTACCAATCAGTTTGCTGTGCCTCATCCACCCTGTGGCACTGGACACGCTCCACCTCACTTTGCTCCTACAACTCCTTATAAAAAAGTGTTGGCACCTCATGGAGGCAACTTTCATCTTTCAAACCCTGTTCCAACGAACTCTGCAAGCCTCCCTCTGCTGCCCTTCCTCACCTTTCCCTCTTTCAGGCATCGTTTTTTTCAGTAGGAAGTGCATCAGAGCTGTTTTCATCCCATCACGCCCCTCTTTGCAGGGTGCAGGACTCCCTGAGCACCTTCTCCCGCACAGAACAAGCGGCTTTGGGGTCATTCCAGTGGGAATAACGCAGCATCATTTGTCCTAAAAGGTCACAAACCTTCCTGGGCTGTCAGGCTCCTTTCCAGCGCCACATCCACGTTTCCATCCTGTCATCCTGGCAGGCAGTTGTTTGTTGAACCTGCTGCTGGCCTCTTGATTCCCAGCGAGCCTCCAGGTGCACTCACCCACACTGCTGTAAATCCAGTCCTTTCCTGCAGCTTTGGCATTACCAATTAGCTGTGAATAACTCAGGTTATAAATTAAAAGGTCCATGGCCAGGAGATCAGTCAGGCTGAGAAACACCTCCTTGGCATCAGCAGTGAAAGCAAACCTTAGGGGGTTGTTGCTTTTTCAACACCACTTCCCACATTTATGAAAATGATGTGAGTGTGGGAATGACCCCCGTGGTTCCCTCCTGTCCCCAGGTGATCCCACAGGTGAGTTCCTCTCCCTCCCTTCCCTGGGGTCACCTGAGGTACCTGTGTGGCCCACAGAACCTCCAGCCTCCCTTCCCAAGGCTGACCAAGCCTGGCTCTTCCCCCTTGGGTAACACCTGCTCCCTACCATGGAAGTGAGGCGATCCCATCCCAAGTTTCCCATTACTCACTGCACAAGTTTATGGGATTATTTTTCCACATCCAGGGACAGCAAGCAAGAGTTCAGGAGAGTGTCCTTCCAGCACATTCTGTGAATTGAGGGAAACCCTTTTTCCCCACTGTACTAAGGAGCATCCTTTAACAGCCCTGTCCAGAAAATCCCCATTTCCTGACTCCACAGACTTTTAAAGTGTGGCAGGAATGGAAACAGCCTAAATTATGTAGATGGAAAGCTTGGGCAGGGACAAAACATCCTTTCGAGAAAGATTCAATTTCACAGAAATGGAGGCACGCAAGAGCAGGACCCAGACCAAGGACTGACAGGAGAGAAGAGTTCAAGAAAATATTCTCAACCTTTTTTTTTCCCCCTCCCCAAAACACCAAGCTGCTAATAAAAGTTTGGGGATGATCAGTGAAAGTACATGATAGATCCACATTTCTGATTAATAAGCAAGAAAACAGAACTGAGATACAGAACCAGAAGATGATGTGACTGATGTTCCCATCCTGTCAGATTTGGGGTTTGTTTGGGGTTCAGCAGCAGCAGGCACAGCCTCCAGGAGCAAACGTGCCTTTGAGTTCTGCATTGGCCCAGATTTGGTGACAAGAACAGGGGAGGGCAGGAGGTACCAGCAAGACACAGAGCACTGAAATGGAAATGGGGAGGAACACAGGCACAGGGAATTTCACTCATCAAGGGGAACAGAGGACTATTGCTCGAGCCTCCTAACATGTACTTGTGGAATTTCAGTGCAAGAATCACATAACCAGGTGTAAAAATCTTCAAATGTAATTTATTAAGACATTCAGCTATGTCTGTCAGTCTACATCCAAATTTACTACTAAAAATAAAATAGTATCACATTTCACATTAGGAATACCGACTTTGAAAAACACTTGAGTCAAGCCTATCGTATAAATAAGTGACTAAGTTCTCTTCATATCAAAATTCACATAAAAAAATTGCCTGCCCCCTACTCCCACCTATTTCCCCACCCCAGTCCCTTGTTCTACTTGAAGCCATGATGAATGTAAAAATTTAAGTATGGACATGTCCTTGTCAAAGAAAAAAGGTGCAAACCTATTAACAGCTTTTAAAAGTGGCATTTGCGGAGTCTGATCATACACAATAATGTACTCATTCCCAAAGTGCAAATATCGCCAGAGTTTAATACTGTTTTAATTCAGCTGCAAGGGTTAAACATTACACAGCACAGTCCTGCCAGGCCTCTATCCGTGCCCTAAAACTCATCCCACTTTCCTCCTGCAGAGGCCAAGTGTTCATGAGAGTTTTAGTTTACTTCATGCAGCCCACACTGTGCCCATTATGAGCAAAAGTTTCATATACATCAAAATATTGATGACTCTGTCATAAAAGTCAAGAGTCACTATAGATTACATGAATTCAAATGCAACTGCCCCAAGAACACCCAAAGCATACACACGACGTATTAAGAGTGCTTCCATCCCCTGGTACAATCACTGCTGTTACATCTTTGATTTTTGCTTGCGTGCCATAGAAAAGGTCAGCAACCAAAGCTGCCCACCCGCCAGAGACCGGCACCTCGCGGCCTGGAACGCCCCTCAGGGCCTGGGACTCTGTGCAGCTCCTCTCCCTCACCAAAACCAAGCCAGCCTCCTGTTCCTCTGGCCACAACGTCTCACAGACCTCTTGCTCCTCTCAGCCCTCACCTACATCTTGAAAACACTCCTGCACTGCTATTTATTTCCAGACATCCTTCCTATGCCCACAGTTCAGAGAGCTTCTGGAGTCATTTCTACTACATCTCACTGGAGTTACCACTACCAAGCAGCCCATAAAAATCAGCATGGGAGATTACATTTTGACCAGCATTAATAGCTACGCTTCTTTCACAGCTGTGGAAGGATTGGTTTTCTTCTGAGTCAAACGCGGATCTCGGAAATGTGTTTGTTCCTGCGTCATCCTCTGTAGCCTCAGAGCTGGACACAAACCCTCAGATCTGGAGCAGGGCACCCCTGTGGGGCTGCAATGAGTTCTGCAGCACAGGCTGCTCCCTGGCTGGCCTCACAGGGGCTCGTGTCACTGTCCATGCTGTGAGATCCCCCTGGCTGGGCAGAGGCCTCGGGGCTGTCCTGTCCATCGTGGCCCCTGCTCGGGCTGTCCTTCACGCTTGGCCTGTGGTCACCTGCAGCACCAGGCTCAGCTGCTCCAGGCCTGGTGTTCTGCTCTGCACTAGGATTTGGCTGCTGCACTGGCTCTGGTCCCAGTCCTGGGAGCTGTGAAGGGCTCTTCAGTTGGCAGTGGCACAGAGGGCAGGTTTCTTGCACGTACAGCCATTTCTTAAGACAACCCGCATGAAAAAAATGGCTACATGGTGTGATTACAGCAGTTTTCATATCCTGAAAGACACACACACAAAAAAAGGAAGGAAATATATTATTATTTGTAATCCCATTCCTCTCCTCTCACCTTGCACATCTGATGTGTTCACCAGGCACAGAAAAGACAGAAGCAGTCCACAGCAAGGAAGAGAATGTTCCTTCCTTCACTACCACAGTGTTTCATATGAGGAGCAGCTGAGGGGGCTCAGCCTGGAGAAAAGGAGGTTCAGGGGGGACCTTCTGGCTCTGCACAACTCCCTGGCAGGAGGGGGCAGCCAGGTGGGGCTGAGTCTCTTCTCTTGGTGATCAAGCGACAGGACAAGAGGAAATGGCCTCAAGCTGTGGCAGGGGAGGTTTGTTTTGGGCATCAGGAGGAATTTCTTCACTGCAAGGGTTGTCAGGCATTGGAAAGGAGGTGGTGGAGTCACTGTCCCTGGAGGTGTCCAAGGAATGTGGCACTCAGTGCCATGGGGATCAGTCACAGGCTGGACTCGATCTTGGAGTGTTTTCCACCCTTAATGGTTCTCTGATGCACCCACAATTCAAATACAGGCCAGGTCTTGCTTCCTTTATTACAGACATTAAAAATGAGGCAAAACCCCTTTGTTTGTAAGATATTATTAAACATTACCTTTTCAGGATGAGAATCACAGGATTGGTTGGCTCAAGAAATAATCATGCAAGTCAAAACAACACAATGACAGGTACAACATGTAACAACACCAGAAATGAAGTGACACCATGAACTCTGCCAGCTGAGACCCACACAATACTAGTCTGGTGTTTTGAACACTGTCATTCAATCTGGCAGTTTTACTCTTCAAAAGAATTTCTATCAAGTTTGGAGCCAATCCAATCCCACTCTTAACTGCACACCACTAACGTTAGGGTGATTCTTTCACTGTCACACATAACTACAATAGCTATTCAAGAGTAAGAGACTTTGGAGCTAGAAGTGTGATAAAGATACTACTTTCAGCGTTAATGTCTAGGGTCCTTATATCTGCTGGCTTATGTTAGCAAGACTCTTAACCTTTTGATAATTAGGTTTCTGCTACAAAACTGACACTGCACATGAAGCACCAATGTCTGTCGAAACTGTGCTGCTTTGACAGAACAGTAACAAATCAGCTGCCAAGAACATGTTGTCCTTCACTGGCAAAATCCTCCAGTAATGAAGAAAGGGTACATTTGCTGCTACTTCTGAGACCAGCTCAACCCAAACATGAGAGGTGTCAAAGCAGTTTAAGGATGGAGTTTGCTGCGTAACTGGCATGGGAAAAAAGAAAAAAAAAAGAAAGAAAAAGAGGGAAGAAAAAAAAAAAAAAAGGCAGTTTAAGCACATCCAAGCTCTTCATTCCTAAGAATTATCTTGGTGACAGCACTCCAAATCAATTTGCACAAAGCAGAAAACTGGGCGATTCCAGTTACTTACTGAGCATAGTATTAGTCATTACACATAATTCAGGTCACTTATTTTTTTTAGCTGAAGACTGAACTTAGTCTGGGGGTACTTCAACTCAAGCCAATCCTCTGACACTTCCATTCCTACCTGGTAGCAGATGGCACAGATGTCATTGTGCTGCTCCAGCTGCTCCTTCGTGGCCACGGGCAGAGATTTTATCTTATTCACAGCGTCTCTGCGGAGGAGGAAACTCTTCCAGCCCAGCTGGGCCCGCAGCCACACATTGTAGTAGGAGTGGATGAAGATGATGACGGAGCCCATGACAGTCCACTCCCCAAAGATGGTTTCTGAGACGCCGTAGGCCACCACGCACAGAGCCACCAGGAACTCCAGCAGCCGGTACGTGCCGTTCACGTAATAGATCACGTCGTCCATGTTCTCCACTGGCTCCTTCCTGAACTCCTCCACCATGAACAGAACATAAATGAAGAGTGTCCCAAGCACCTGTAACACAGTGCAAGACCAGGAGCTCAGCTTTTGGTTCTGAACTGGAGCTTGAGTCAGCACTGGCCATCGAGCTCTGTCCACACAACACTCCCAAGCTGGACAGAGGGCAAGCCCCAAAGTAGTGACATTGTTGCTGAACTTCAAGACAAATAAAAGTTGCTCAAGCATTTAAGCTTGTTTCCACTTCCCCTTCTTTACCTTCCTGAGTCCAGAACACAGCTGAGTTGATTAAACAAGAGCACTGAGCATTTTAAGGGGCAATTTAAAAAATTTAACAATATAAAGCTCAAGTAATAACCAATACTTATAGTATAAAACACTTCCTCTATTTACACTACTGGGTTTCGAACATCAAATTGCTTTCAAAGAGTTATAGCTAAGTAATGACACATAAATGAATACTCTGGGAAAAAACCTCTTTACTATGACAGTTACACACCCTCAAAAGCCTTTTGGCTTTACAATTTGAAGTAGACTTCCACTCTCCTCTGCTCTCAGCCCTCAAACAAAGAAAAGGATTTTTTTATCACCCCTTGTAATTCTGCCCTTCTCTCATCCCTGTTCTTTTCTCATCATGTATTTTCCCTCTTAGAATAACAGGATCACAGTTAATGCAGGGCTGCACAGGGTTGCTGGTCCTACCTGAAGAGAGGTTAGAATACTGCTGGAGATAATGATCAACAGCCAGAAATCCATGTGGAAAAACTGACAGATCATGTAGGCCATGTACGCGGGGAACACGAGTAAGAACAGACAGAGGCTGACTGCTCGGAAGTGCTTCCACAGACTCCTGCAAAACAGCACAATAGGTTTTTATTTTTCAAGTCAGATTTGAGTGTCAGAGTAAGAATAGAATGACTGCTGGATGTAGGCACATTAGGTGTTTGCTCAAGGCTTTAGCTTGTTGAAAGGAGTTTTTATTTTACTTGGGCACTGTCTCATTCCCAGCTTGCACACATGCCTACAACTGTGGAAAGTTCCCTCTCATCTGACCTTTGCTGTTTTCAATAGAAAGACAAAAATTATGGGCAAAATAAGTACTTGAGATACTGAATGTTACAGATGGAAGTCCATTAAAACAAATTCTTACACGTGTAACTGTTTGGACACTTCTCTAAACAAACAAGAGGTCTCCAAATTAAGTAGTTCTTGCAAACCTTCTTAATGTTTTTGCTAATATGTGTGGGGCAAAACTACCTCCGTTCTTCACCAGATTTTAACCCTGCTGCCTTTAGAACTATATTCCTCAATTCAGAGATCACAAAAGAGGAAATGCAGCAGGACTTGAACATTTGTCTCTGCCAGTCCTTACTCTGCTCCTATCATCTACTTCTTCCTAATCTCCTCCCCAGCCTAAACACACCATCAATCTTTTTACAGCCACCCCTTTGTGAAGGCTTTCAGAGTATCTCCAGTAATTTACTATGCTACCTCTACTTGTTCCTCAGGTTGTATTTTAACCTCACTTAACGCTGGAGATGAGGTACAGAAAAAGTCAAAGCATTTGGAGGCACAGGACAGCAGCACAAACTGATTCATTCAATACAGTCTGAAGAAACATCAGAGTGACTTTGAGGTCTGCAGTTCTGTGTCTGTGGGTGAGGGAGGAAGGGAGAGCTGAAGTGGAATTTATCTTGTTTCTTGCTGATTTAGAACTCCCTGGGAGATTTGGCAGAAAAGTTAAAACTCGCTATCCCCACAGTCTGCTTGTTTAAGCTGGGCAGATGCTCCTATCCTGGCACTACTCCCTTTCCCTCTGTTTCTGTCCTGGAAGTTAACTTGCTGCAGACAGAACACCTCTAAGCTAAACGAATTCTACACATAAACAAACCTTCTCTGTTCATTTCTTCACTCACAGGTTACAGAAAGGGAAAAGACAAATGCAATTGACAAAGATAAAAGCAGATTAACATGGGAACACCACATAGCCCCAATACAGCTCCTCAAACCACAAATGAAACTGTACAATCCCACACAATACAAACATGTGGCACACTAAGGCAAACCCTCCACGTCTTAATCTGTGCCAGAAAACCGTATCATTTTGGGATCACAAAAAAAGAGGTTTTACAATATCTAACACAAGGTCACTCCTAGAAACTTCCCACTCTCAATAGCTGTGTGAGATCACTGCTTTAGAGGGAAACCCACCCAACTGCAGAGGAGGTTAGGAAAAACCGTTCTGCAAATCCACACAATGGAGTGTGGGTGGGGAGAGCACAGTCCTGGATTTGCTTAACTGGAACCACAAAACTAGAGAACTTGGACTAGAAAAGATATTTCTGCATACAGAAAAAAACCAAGGCAACTTTACAAGTACTAAAAGCCATCAATTACTAGTTTATCACCTCCTAAAAGAGCATTGAGTAACTCTCAGTTTAAGAAACCAGTCTCTTACTTGTCCCTTGAGGCTCCCAATGCCAAGACAATGGGATCAGCAATTTCCAGCATGGACTGAAGGATGGATGCCACCACAATGAAAAGAATAATACTGAGCAGGAACGCCCGATGTACAACTTGGAGCTCAATCAAACCTGTCTGCACAGCCAGGATCAGGAGTGTGACTCCTTCAGTCATCCCCCTGCAGATCAACACAGTCAAAAAAACAAACCATCACATCTCTGTGTCAGTGCTGGTTCAAAAGAACATCTAGAAACACCAGGAAATAAACTGTCTGCTTCTGTCACAACCTTTCATATGTCACTGGTTTTAGGTTTCACTGGTGTCCCTGGAAGGCTTTAACCAGGGAGGGATGTTTTCAGAAATGCTGAAGTGCTGAGCTTAGGAAGCAGCAGATTTTGCTCCTGGCAAGCAGCGTTTGGGCTACATCCAGCTCAGACACCATCCAACACAAAGCATTTTAAGGACTCAGTTTACACAGATTACCAATTTTGCCATTTTTCAGTTTATTCCCCTTGTACCTAAACCAAATACAGCTGTCCACTTCTTTCTGTCTGGGAACCTCAGAGTGACTTTAATCCCTCTGAGGATCACCACAACTATTTGATGCAATAACGTACATGCTTCACCAAAAGGTGTTTTGATATAGACTACTCTGATGCAGGCCCAATTTAAACCCCTTTTGCTTCCACATCTTGGAATCCAAGATGTAAAGCATTCCTTTGTAAATGGTCTCAACTTTCTATAGAGTTACGGGCTGGAGTAACAGGAAAGGCAGTGTCAGGATCCCAACTTCATATTAGACAAGCTGAGACAAGCCTGAGAAAAGGCATTTTGGCTATTTCCCATAGCAATTTACAAGCAATCCATATAATGCTGTGTTTTAAACCTCACAGATTAGTAATGTTTCATCCATGATTACAGGGGAGATGAGGAAATGAAAATATCAAGTGTTTATATTATGCAAGCATGTGAAAATTTTTCAGTGACTCATGAAAATAAAAGCAATAGCAAATCCCAAGTAACAGCCCTGAATTTGTGCAGAAATGAGCCATCTCCCAAGAAGTCTGTGACAAGTATTTTCACCTCAAATATTTTCCATGCACACAGAAGCTGGCATACAAAAAACCTGTCCAAAGAGTAAAAAAATTGCAATGCCACCCCTGTATTTTTATATAAATTCCCTTTCTATCTGTTTCTTTTCAGCCCCTAGGCACAACGAGGCACTTACCTGTTCATAGCAGGATCGTTCATGAACGCTCGGTAACCCTGCAAGTAAAACTTGCAGAGAGTCAGAACTCCCAAAGCAACAAAAGAGACTGTGAAGACCAATCCCAGCAGTGAGTATGGAGTGCTACAGCATTCAGCAATACTGCCAGGAGAGAGAGGAAAAGAAACAAAAATTAAAAGGTTGGTCAGTTGAGTTCTCCCCTTGTCCTGTTAACTGTGCGAGTTGGTTTTAAAGCAAAACTGGACTGGCTTAATGAAAATGTTAAAAGTTCTACACTGCCATTAAGTCTTCCAATACAAGAAGAAGATGAGATGGATTTGATTACTTCTTTCCACGATATAAGTTCATTGCAGCCCCCTTGGAGGCAGGGCTGTGCTGTGACATGCCTACAGTCCCCTCGGCACAGGGCCACGTGGTGGCACTGTCCTCCTGCTGCCGGGAGCCACAGGCGAGCCCAGAGCCTCCACACGCTGAAATCGCTCGCTGGAATCTCACACAGCACCAAAAAGACGCAGTTAAAGCAGATGGATTCACTTAAGGAATGTTCTCCTCCTACCCATAATAATGCACACCAACATCAAACTAATAAATCCTGTTGGGAGACTGGGGCTTTTTGTCAGCGTCCCCATGAGGGTCAGGTGGGCAACACCTGTCTTTGGAACGGCTGAGCCCGAAGGAGAAAAAGTCAGCAGAGAAGGCTCTCCTTCAGCTGGTTTCTTCCTCTCTTTTGCTACAGCAAAGCCCCAGAGATCAAGACCCCAGACTTCATTTGACACCTGCATCACCCACTTTCAGGCTGCTCTACTACTGGCCCTGTCACTGTGATATTTGGAGCAGCCCAAGCCCCAGAATGTGCTTTGGATTGGGAAACACAGCACTGCCAATGCCAGGTAAAGATAAAGAACCAGCTGTCAGCCAGGGGTTGCACACCTGGAAATACTCACATGCATAATCCAAGGCAACACACTGACACATTAATTAAAAAAAAAAAATCTTCATTTATTCCTCAGGACAGTAGTCTTGAGAGAGAAATTGTCATGGTCAAAACCATGTCCTGCTAAGTAACTGAGTGATGTGTGAAGCAGTGCAGTGCTCTGACACAAGAGTTTTGAGGAAGCACATGCTTCAAAAATAAACAAAGCTCATCCAAGAGCCATTTGCTTTGTCTCTTTCAGTGACTACTTAAACCTGAAATAGCCTTTGAAAGCAATTTACTGCAGAAAATGTTGATGTGTTTACACATACTATTTACAGTACTTCTGGTAAGCCTTCAAATTCTGCCTGCATACCAAGCCAAGGGGGGCTGAAAAAGCAAGATAGTGAGAAACAGTATTTAAAGCAGTCATTTACGTAGGGTATTTGAGGAACTAAGTTTTGCTTCAAAATGAATTACCAGGAATCGAGAATCCTGGTTTTTCTGGTATTTTGTCAGAGTAATGTTAGGACTCTTCTTAAACTTGGTCTGCTATGCAAGGGTCCCAGAGGAACCTAGGAGCTCAAGAGATGCCTGGGGAGCTTTACTCTGTCTATGTGTCAAGCACAAGTTTATAAACTGTCCCAAAGAGCTGAATTCTTCATGGCTTCTCAAAAATCACAGCAGTAACAAACCCATGGAAAAGACTTGGAGAGGAACAAGAATAATAAAAGGTACAAAATAGTTTTAAATAGCAAATATTGAACAAGAGCTTCCCAGTCTGGGAACAACAGACTTAGGCTACTCTCAGTTTTCAAGAAAATTTGATATCCATGTCTCCCCTCCCCAGTATGTGAACTGAAGGGCACTGAATGAAATGACTGATTCAAGAAACCAAAATGTATTTTTCATGATAGAGACAAGGCTGAGCTGTGAAAATGCCTCACCTCAGGATCTTCCAAATGACACAAGTCTACATGGGTTCAAGAGCAGAAACCACAAACTGATGGAAGAGGTTTTTGAGGGTTACTGAAATACTTATTAGCCACATCCAGCTAATGCAGCCTGACAGAAGAAGTTGGATGCAGGATTGGATGAGTCCTAGGAAGCATCCTGTTTGTCATATAATGGGTGGGTGCCCTTCCAGGAACTCATCTGCAGGCACTGCTGGGAACTGGATCCCAGGTTCCACCAGATCTGGTCTGATCCAGCACAGCCACTCCAACCTCCCCATGGAGTCAGACACAGCAGTTGTGTACACCCCAAGTGCTCCCACCTGAATTCCAGCCCCACTGTTTTAAGCAATCGTTCACTTAAAGGGCACAGATGAAGAATTCCCTTGTTTTCATGGAAGAGCACATCTTTGCTTCCACTTTGTTGAACAGCCAGCATTACATTATTACTTGACCTAACAAGGTACTTCAGCTCCCTCCTAAGGGTCAGAGCCTGTTAGTGGTACCATTAGAGTTTGTGCTTTTAAGATGAATCAGTGTTTTGTCCCTGTTTTGCCCCAAATAGGAGAAGTATAGGTGTAGGAATAAACTCAGCTTCAAGGAAAATAATTGCTTCTCCTCTATTGTAACAAAACTAAAATTGCAGAAGAAATGAACAGGAAGAAAAATTTCAGACCCCAGTGGTTTAATTAACAAGCACGTAACATAGTCAGTGCTTCTGCATAATGCAGGGTGACACCATAAGCAATTTTAATATTATATGCAGTGAAAATCCTTGGCATTTCTCCTTAATGATAATTAATTTTGACAGTTTACAGGATGGCACCAGAGACAGATACAGCAAGGCAAGAAAAAGCCCAGCAATTGGAAAGTCTGACTGGAAAATTGTATGATGAAGAAGTTACTAATCAAACAGCAGAACTAATGATGTATGATCCCTAAAGACTCTGTTCTGTGCTACCTGGCTGTGTTCAGACAACTATTACCCCCTTTTTCCCCATCCCACTGTGGCACTGTACCTAATCTGCCTGACCCAGCTTCTGCAACAGCCCCAGCTCCTCTCTGCCCTGCATTCCTGCTCCCTCTGTATGTACAAACAGCTGAAAAAGGCCAGCCAGGAGAATCCCTCAAATGCTGCCTTTCAGTAACAGCACCAACACAGACCTCTATCCTTTATCTTACAACCTTTAAACTTTGTAAAACTTTATGGCCTATAAAAGTTTTTATGTTTTTAGAAAGCTTTTACAAATCCGGTATCTTTCTAATCTTTATACCTCTGCCACATTAACCACTGGGCTCAAAAGTTGGGATTTGGGTGCTTTGGCTGCTTGGATGAACTCAAGAACGTGTCCCACACCAAAATGATGAAGCAAGACATCCAAGGCTCAGAAAGCAACACGATCATGAATAAGATATCAGATGGACTGAACTTCAGCTGAAATATCTCAGACTTAAAACCAATATATACTGTTTTATATACTGAAAACAACTTCTGGACCAAAGCTCCAGTTGTGGCTACTCCTACTTCAAAGGAATATTTTGCTTTCTTTGGGAGCTCCCCCACAGTTCTATTAATGTCTGCTCTGAATGGGAGCCATGCTTTTGCAGAGCAAGCTTAAGAGGGTTTATATGCATGGTCACTGAAATAAGGACAAATATTTGTTGTGTATCCAAGTGCAATAAAGCCAATATCCACATCTCATCTCTAAAAGAGCACAGATACTCATTTTAGAAGACAGTTCAAACAGAAAACCAACTATCTGCAGGCTCCTGAATTACCTGGTCAAGAACAGGAAGAGGAGCCTCTCTCTGGAGGCAGGCTGGTCCCGTGTACTGAAATAGGAATAGATCTGAAGAGCAAATAAGACAAGCCAAAACACCATGAAAAGCACTGGGACCACCAGCTGGTTCCACAGAGACATTCCCAGTGCCAGGAGCCCATACACCTCCACCACCTGGGAAGACACAAAAAGGCAATTTGTTATTGAGTCACAGCACGTGGGATTTGATAACAAAAGGCAAGTCAACAATACAGTCACAAGGAAGGCAAGGATAATCCAGATGACATCAGCCATCCCACAGGAAGAGAGGAGGTACATCCCAGTACAGTTTGACAAAGGCAGAGCTCAGGTTCAGCAGTGACAGATTTCCAGTCTGCCTGGCAGGAGGCAGAAGTACCTGACTCCAGCAGCAAATGCTCAGACCAGCCCAATCCCTCCAAACACCTGGCTTGGAGCTGCTCCCTGCAGCCCACTCCCAGCTAGAGGGGTGAGGGGTGGCTCTGGGTCATGCCAGCCCCTCAGATCCTCTTGCCCAGTTTAAGTCTCAGCAATGCTGTTTTCTCTGTAGCTGCTGCCGAGTCACTGCACACAGACACTAAAATGAGTCATACCATTAAGAAAAAAAGCAGCAAATCTACTTTGCTGACCTGTTTTTAAGGAAAGAATTTTACACCCCCTCACATTTTATGCTTAAGCATCTCAAAAGGATCACATACCTAATCCACCAAGCGTTTTGAAATTCATGCTTAAGACTTATATTGGAAGACTGAAGCTCAAGGCACTTCAAGGCATTGCAAAGACTAAGTGACAATATTTCCAAGAAGCTGGAACTTCATAGAGCTGGACTCAGGTCAAAAGGAAACTGCTCATAACTACTAATTCCTCATCACTTGCTTCCCACAATGACACAGAAGCCATCGTGGCAAGGAAATTTTCGGAAGTGCTAAAAAAGCTGACAAGCATGAGGGATATGACACTCACAGGACCTGCTGCAGCACTGGAGCTGATGGACAAGCAATATGCTGCTGGCAGGGACACAGTGCCAAGCACCTGCTTTGCTCACAGACTTCTCAAGGAAGTGCACCTGACCTCAGGAGACTCCTTGGCCTGGAAGCAAGGCAAGCAATCCTGTGCAGCTCTCCTGGCACAGTGCTCAATCACATTGGAAAAGGGTCATGCTATGCTCATAATGCAGATTTGTAACACTGAGACATTTCTGGCATCTGCTGCTGCAAACAGGCAGCCAAGGTTCTGGGTCTGCTTTTAAATTATACCACTGGGCACAACCTAACATACACACAAGCATGAAAAGCTGCCCTGGTCCACCTGTTAGGGCTCTCAGAAAACACTCCTGGTCTTTAACATCCCAGTATTCACTGAGTTTGGACACTGATATCAAACCCACTATCAAATCCAGCCTAAAGTAGCTGGATTTTGTGTGTCAACTCTCAAACACTAGGACAGCACTGAAAACCAATAATTGCTCAGAGTTACAGCAATGGAAATACAAGCATGAAAATATCCCAGTTGGAATGGCAATATCCTCCTCTGGAATACACATCTAGGCTTGATTTGTAGCAGAGGTGCAACCAGTTACATGAACACACCATGACGTTTTTTCTGCTGTTTCAGGAACACAAGTGACAAGCAGCAAGTTCTTAAAAAACAAAAATCCTGAGTTTTGCCAGTACAATGTGAAAACCACTCACAACTATCGACTGAAACTCTATTACATGCTTTAGAAAAGCAGCATCCAACATTTTTATAAACCCAGTGTCACATTACAGATTTTCTGCCATTTGTTGTGTATTCCCAAGGGAAAAATGCTTTATGTCCTCTGCATAAAAAGCCAGGAGAAGGAATATGAACAGTGTCCAAAGGCCAGGAAAACAAGGAATACTTCTTCATGATTGCTGTAATACAGCCTGGCATGGAAAGACTTGAAACACTGGGACAAGGCAGGGGGGAGACAAGCAATTCTAGAGATGAGGAGAAGACTTGGGTAACAGCAATATTTAGAACTCAGTTCTGACAAACAAACAAAAAATCAGCAAGAATCAACTATTTTTCCCCTTCAACCTGGAATGTATTTGCAATTAAAACATTTGTAAGAGGTTCAAGTGTCTTAAACGTGTCTAACAAAAAATAGATACAGGTCTCAAATCCACATCTAATCTGAATTTGACTTCAGGGAGCCAAACTGTGCATCCATTCACGTACGTGTAAAGTGGAAGAGCTGGTTCCAACCTTTTGCAAGGCTTTGAGCTGTAAAGACATGCAACTGTTTTACCCCAAATGTTGCCACCCATGTACTGTAAGCATGTTATTTCTATTCTCACAGGATATTGAAGTTTTGCCAGTCAGTTTCCAAATTAATTTTTAAATCAGCAAATCTACAAGCCAGGGGAGGCTTTGATTGGGTATCAGGAAAAATTTCTTCGCTGAGAGGATGGTCAGGCATTGGAAGAGGCTGCCCAGGGCAGCAGTGGAGTCACCATCCCTGGTTGGATTTAGAAGATACATAAATGTGGCACTAAGGGATGTATTTGAATGGTTGGACTTGATGACCTCAGAGTTCTTTTCCAACCTAAACAAACCTGTGATTCCATGGACGAGGTCAGACCAATGCTAGATGCTGTACAAACACAGAAGGATAATCCTGTTCTAAAGACCAACTACATACAAAATAAATAACCAGACATCAATGATCAACATGACAGGCTGAGACCTTGGCACAGCAAACACCTCCTGCTGCCAAGTTTTTGTTTGTGTATGACAGGTATAACAGCAAACAAGAGTTTAAAAGAAGGTTTTGAAAGAGCTTAACAAGTTAGTGTTCAGTCTGCTTCTGGACCAAAGAGCAGAAGGCAAAAAAACCCAGTGGCTTGGTTTGAAAACAAAATCCAGGCAGTGGTGAGAGCTGAAACAGTGGCTCAGTCAAAAGCCAAGCAAGCATCAATCTTTTTATATTGAAATATACAGAAGGATATATATACACACATATATAAATTTTATATTAAAAAAAGAAAATGCAATGTTTCTGTACTACTGAGAAAGTGTCTTTTGAACTAAAATATCAGATGTCAAACCATTAAGACAATGGACACATCTCAGCAGTGTTCTTGTTCGAGGTCTCAGTGTTGCTGCTCTAAAGAAAATACCAGACTTTTCAAATCACTGTGCAAGTTACCAATCACTGAGTTAGTGATTAGAATCAAAACAGCTTCAGTCACTGTCAATTTAACACTTCTGTAATTACAGACACTTTTCATATAGAACATGTTTCCTGAAGTGACCAGCTACTACAATGAATGCCCAGGGATTACCTTCCTCACTTAATAAGGCTGAAAATAAATTCCAGTCTGACACAATCTTGTCTTTCAGCCTGGATCTGGGAAGGGATAAGCAAAGTCCAAGCAAAGTGGCCACGCTCAGCTGGCCAGCAGCATAATTCAGGCTCATGTCTTAACTGCTCACCCGTCCAAAGCTATAATAAATTAAAGAAAGAAGATGTTATGGATAGGAGCTTATTCGGTTGGCTGAGAAAGGATGAGTTAGCACACAAACACAGGTGCACAGAAGACAGCTAAAGTGGGTTGTTTTTTTACTTCTTTCCTGCATAAAAGTCTCAGAAGAGAGAATGGTTACATCCCCCATCTCACCTGGACAAGCTCTCTGTACGCAGACTTCGCCAAGTTGTAGGGCACCAGAAGATTAGATGCCAGGAAGTAGAGAACTTCCAAGCCGGTGAAGATCATGGCGAATTTGTTGATGATGACGATGGTCTCGAGCGGGACGAGGCAGAGCCGAGCCAGCAGAGGGAGCATGTGCGCGGAGAACAGCCAGATCTGCTTGGTCTTCATGACGCAGGAGCAGAGCGTGCACACCACCAGCTGCCCTGGAAACGCGACACAGCAGTTCAGAACCAAGCTGATTATCCCCTTCAGGAAAAAGCGTATTTGTAATACGTTATCTTTCCACAACACCGTTATCAACATCCAGCATATTATGACGGTTCTAACTAGGACATCTCTGTTACGAAACCAGGCTCCTCTCCGTGTCTCTTGCTGGGTCACTAAAGTTACCCTTTCCAAAGTGGGCACAGTGAATGCTTTCAGTTCCCAGATTAGCGAGCTGTAAACCCAAAATACATGCAGAATCAGATTAATAAAGCCCCAGGAATAAATCATACAGAGGATACAAGCCAGCCCTCTTTTTCCCCACTACCCTCAGCTCAGCTGAAATCCCATCAAGTATCTGTACACACAGCAGCTTTTCTGAAGCCCAGCTACACTATTTCATCCTGACCAACACAAAAAAAGCAATCAGAGGTCCCAAATGGCTTTTAGAGCAACAATATTTACACTGTCAAGAGGAGTTACTGACCAAGAACAGCAACAGGAGAACTGCCAGGTCAGCAGCTGAGACAATAATTTCATAATGCCCTGAGGCAGTTGCTCAGAATGATCACTGAAGCTTGCAAGTGACAGATAATTAACAATTAAATTTTCTTTAATAGCTGGTGGGGACACAAGCATGAGCACGTCTCCCCCACACACCCACAGATTTGGAGGGTGGTATTTCTAAAGCACTAAGACCACTTCAGTGTAACTGCTCCCATCAGAGATGCTGAAGTTGTACCCTTGATCCCAAAGAAAACTGAATGGGAAAAATGCACATTGCCTGGATAAGAACAATCCTGACTCATCAGTTTGCAGTAAGGAAGAAATTTATGGCATATTACTTGTTCACAATCTATGGTAGTTTATATCCAAAGGTCACAATATGTGGTACTAAATTCAAGTGCTCATGCCCTGGTTTGGAACTATCATGGTTGCATTTCATAACTCTCCCTGAAACCAGGAGCTGGCCTTAGCAAGAGAGAGGAACCAGACCAAGGCCAGTAACATCTCTAGGTCAGCACGAACTCCATGTGCTCACATAAGCTCACTGACCTTGTAAGCCCTTCTGGATGGGCTGGGGAGGGAAGCTGCAAGAGAAACAGCAGTACCAGGGTTTTGCTTTCATTCTGCCAGGCTTCCCTACCTAGGGCAGGACTTCTGCTCTCAAAATAACTGCAACTGAGCTGAAAGCAACCTCTAATCTCTACTACTTAAGCATACAAAGTTCTCCCTCCTTCACACTGTCCCCTTTCAAGTTAAATCCCTACTGTCAATTTGACAGAAGTATTTCTGAATTAGCAGACGTCTCTGCAGAACAAGCACCCTTGCTCTCAGCAAGACACTATCAGCATACTGGGTCTTCTGAGCCTCAGAGAATGTTACTCTACTCATCTCTTTAGACGTTCAGCAGACTCCAGCTCAGAAGCATTCTCCCTCTGCTTTGTTGTTCTGAGCCCACACACACGTTGCTACAACCCTATTTAAGACACCACCAGCACACTCCTGTGCTGTCATATTCAGGAGCCTGGCAGGCAGCTTGTGAGGATTTCTGCGACTCATGGTAACTAAGGCAACTCAGTTTCACACACAAAGGGACACAAACACCAGCATCCAATGTGTTCTTCAGCATTTAATAAGAGAGTCGTCATCTGAAATCAAACATTGCAACAGCATCACATTAAACAATCCGGCGCTCTCTGGGATGACTCCGGAGCTCTCTGATCACAAATTAGAGCCTCTGAGTTCAGTCTCAGCAAACAGCAGAACCTGCTTTCCTCCAGCAGCCAAGTGTGGAGTGTGCTGCTGATCCCTGCTCAACTCTGACCCTCCCATCCTTTTAATTTAAACACCGATCAGAAGTTACTCGTCATGGGAAGGAGAATTGTACACACCATCAAAGGAAATACATGGAGCACTTTCTCTGCAGGCTCCAATCTCCTCCCTGAAGTGTGCACCTTGTCAATTCTCAACACCTGCAGGAAAGGCAAGAATGTCTCCAGTGGAGCTTTGAGTGATGGCCTTTCCCATTTTAAACGGGGGTAGCAGCACCTTAGTTCAGGACAGCCAATCTCTCTCTGCAGCAGTAAATCACACTTCATCTGCAGGTGGAGCTGCACAGCATCAGTCATCAACATCTCACAGCAGGATCAGCCAGAGAAAGTAACCTCACATCAAATCAGGTATTTTAACACTCTAGGTGTCTGCTATGACTACCAAATCCAGGGAAATGTTTGCACCCTGTAAACTGAAATGCTGTGGCCTGAAAACTGACAGACACAGCTACTGTACCCAACAGCTGCAACACCCCTGCAAGACACCAACCAGGGTCCTCTGCTAGGGAATGAGGCAATAAGGAAGAAATCCATTGTGTGAACTTCCTGCCCATTCTTTTCCCTTCCCCAAGCCTCCACAGATACATTAAACATTGCTGACAGGTAGCCAGAGCCTCTCAGCTCATAAGCTAATGGAAAATGTTCAACAAGACAGCTGACATGGCACAGTCACTGTACAAGCCACTTGGAGTAAAGAAGCACCTTTATTTCATTCACAGTTTTAGAAAGCTGATGTTAACAAACTCCCTGGATACATCAGTGACTTACTCAAAACCAAGGTATCCTACAGTTAATATAAAACTCCATTACTGTGCCATAAGAATAAGCAAGCCTTCATGGTAGCATCACTTGGAAAACCATGCAGCAGCTTTGCAAAGTTCATGCTCCCAAAGTGGCTCACTCATCCGAGGGGCCATCTCCAAAGACATTTATTTCCTCCATCCAGCACTTATGAACACATTATTATCCCTCAACAACAGTCATCAGTTAAATGCAGGGGAAGACATGACTGTGAGATTCCATTCAGAAAGTATTAATGAATAAAAGCATTAACAAAGGTTATGTTTGTGAACCAGCTGATTCTGTACATCATTCCCTTAATTCTGACCAGAACTTCAGGAACCAGAGCTGTACCAACAGTAGCATTTTTCCATTCCCTCATGCACCTGCTTTGGTGCCTGTCAGCAGTGCTGCAGCACAACACCCTGTCAGAATGTGTGAGAAAAAGATGGAGCAAAGCACCTGTACATTCATTTTGCTGTGAAGATGACATCACTCAGTGCTGTGCAGTCCTGAGACTTCACTGAATAAACACCCTTGGATACAACAAATCTGAGAAAATATTTCATATTTATACAAAACATTGTCAAGCCTCACAGACCACTTTCACAAGTCTTCCCCAAAGATGACTGCTTGTCAGCAAGACCAAAATTACATTTTCAAGTTGGCTTTGAAAGAATAAGGAAAATTAAGAACGGGGATATTAAATATGTTAACATAGACACATTTGCTAGCACAAATTCAAGTCACAAGCACTTATTTCTGAAACACAGTTACAATAAAGGGACACTTTAGTCTGATACCCACTACAACCCAAAACTGTATTGAATAAAACCATTATCCTTTTCTCATCTGTTTTTAGTCCCTGTTAAAACCTAGATGCAGCATGCTGGGTTTGACTCTCAATTTTGGAGTGTTACTGAATGACACAATGCCTCCTGATCTCTTCCTGCCCAGGCCTGCATGATGCTTTGTGAAGCTCTCTGAGGGATTCTCCTTTACCATGAAACCCTGCATTGCACCTGGGAGAGATTCACAGGACTAATTACAAACATTTTCTAATAAAAAACATGCCAAAAGCTTTAGGTGTACTTTGGTGTCATTTGACGAGGCAGGAGAATATATCTAGACATTCAGAAGAGAGAGGAAATTATATTGAAATACCCTTTCCTTAAAAATTACCAGTGTTACTTCTATTAAAAATACTAAAATCAAAGACAAATGCCACATTTGAAAGTAAGGAGGCAGGCAAACAGGAGATGGGTAAATTCTGTCAGACCTAACATACTGAAAAGTAGTAAACCCATTTTTATTTGCCAGTAGCAGCTGCAAGTGAACAGAAAGCAGCTGAGTTTTGCCAACAGTAGTACATGGCTGACTAAATCTGTCAATAATCTGATGAAAACCATAGATCTTAGTGAAAGGAATTAAGGAAGATTTTTCTTCCAAGCTTGTCTCAGGCTTCATTTTAAAATACACATTGTATATATGTGTGTATGTGTATTCCAGTATCCTCTCAGGAGAACATATGGTTTGGTGTAGCAACCTTAACACTGAATTTGTTCTCTTCCAGTCAAAGTTCAAAGGGTAAGGAAACACTCTGGCAAGTCCAAATCTTCATGATTTATTTGGGATTTTTAGGTAGGGAAGTCATCTCTGACATTAACCAAACAATTTAAATGTGTTTGACTTGTTATTCCTTAACTCTTTAATTAGAAATATCCTCAGGACTCTGGAAAAAAAACAGTAGCCTGTAGTCCCATGCTCACACCCACCAATGTATATTCACCAGATTTTGTAAGAGAATGTCAATGTTTAGCTATAAAGGCAATAAAGAATTAATGAGTATAACACCTGCATTGACAAAAATACTACAAATGCACCTAACTATTGAAATTTCTACAATATTCCACATAAAGGTTATTATAGACACTCCAGTTGTTCTGAATCAAACTGCACAGTCTGAGAACAAAAGAGGCACGGCATTAACAACAGACCTGGAAAATATTTCAGAGCTGCAAGTAGGGGGTATTGGTAAATCAGTGGCACAGAAAAAGTCAAGCAGGATACAGCTATCCTCCCATGCCTCCTGCATATTAATAAGAATCACAAGTAAAGTAATAAAAGAGATTTAAAACCAAGAGGTAAAACATGCAGAGGTTCCAATGAAGAGAATCAGAGCTCTCTCCTCTCAATTATTTAAAGCACTTACCTACTAAAGCAGTCATGAAACGGTTCATAGAGAGAGGCTCCAAGTACATTGGTCCTTCATAGCCTGATTCCAGTTCACTCCTCACATAATCCCTAAAAAACACAAACCCACAAACTATTAGGATCCATCTGATTCAGACAAGAAGCAATTTATTCATTCCACATATATGTAACTTCAGTGTACGTCACAGCCAATTAACTAAATTGCAAAAAGCAATATTAACACTACTGTTCCAGCAGCCATGCTGATGGAAGGATCCAACTGAGGCATGACTTAAGCGAGAGCAGAATTATCTGTAATTAGACTCACTGGCAGAGCTGTAAAAATCCTTTGGGATACCTAAGCTGTTCTTCAGAGCGTGGCCTCAAAACTGCTTATTGACAAAGCCTCTTAAGCACCATTCCATTTTTAAGTATCCTTATTAAGTGTTTTTTTCCTTAACAATAATTTCTTTTCCCACCAGTAACGTGTGAAAAAAAAAAATTTGAGAGCTTGACAGAGAGACCTTCCAAATTAATGCTTATAGTATTTTGCACTTAAGAAGTTCTTTACATTTAATTAAAAAGTAACCATGAAGGAAAAGCAACAGTCATGGACTAAAGTCAGGAACACAGTTGCTACATCACCCCTTTATCCACTCCAACATGATTTAAAAATTTAGTTCTATCCCATCAGATATTTACAAACTGGTAAAACACTATTGACAGATACAGGAAGAGAGCCTGAAAGTCTCTAATTCCCCTCAGAAAAGGTGGGCTGGGAGGGGGGGCTCAGGCAACCAAAGTGAAAGGTTAAGAACCTGAGGACTCTGGGCAGTTTTCTGCAGTTGCTGGTCACCACTGCCTCTGCCCTAGAGTAGGGTTAACACATCAACAAAACTCAAATATGAACCTCACACTAAGAGCAGGCATTTCACACCTTCAGAAGGTGATCCTGGACCAGGCACAGCAGGAATTCTGCAGGGGCTCCTTAATCCCCTGCCCTCAGACAGCAGGCAATACTCCTGACCTTCCACATCCAGATCCCCAGCCCATGTTTCTGCCATGCCCTGTGACCCTTCCTGCTCCACCCTCACCCTCCTTAGGGCACCACCAGCTCTGGCATCAAAAACCCTGTGTTTGCTTCTGGCTGATCCTGTCCAGGGTTCACATGTACCTGCATCACATCCCAGGAATGCCAGACACACTTGCTCTGACCCTGCATGGAGCTCACAGAGTCTGTTTGCTCGAGGGGCAATTCAGTTATTCCCTGTTTATTTTTATCACACTTGCTGGGAACAGATGCAGACAAAGCACAGCAAAAACAGGACTGGAAACCACAGCCAATAGAAAATTTGCTCTTTTTATTTCAATGCAGAAATAGATGCAACTTAGTGCTACTGGGACCATTCACTTCTCCCCAGAAATGCAGGAATATACCCTGCTTCTAGAATTAGCCTGCTACCCCAAGCAAAGGTATTCACATTTTCACTTGCAAAAAAATCTCTGGAATTCAAGATATAAATCTCAAAGTACGAAAACAAACACTTCAAAGCCTGTTCTTCATAGCTGACAACGCTGCCTACTCAGAGCAGCTTTTCAAGTGTCACAGTGTATGTGAGGTATGTTGAAATGAGTTTTTTAGATGCAACCTACAATTAAAAACACATGAGGACTGAAAAGGCACCTAAAATGACAATTCTAGACAGAAATCTTCCTCCTGTTCTCCAGGTATAGCTCAGCACAAGTGTTTTTTTCCCCACCTTCCAGAATCCCTAAGGATGTAATCCTTTGGGCAAAGGGGGTTTTTTATTTATTTACATCATATGGACCAGCAGAAAGCACTTTCTGAAAGCATCAGCAACACAAACAGGATAATCCATCAGTTACAGAAGAGAGGAAAAAAATAACAGCACTTGCAAGATGCTGGAGATGGCTTTTTGTCTTAGCAAAATCAAGCTCCATCCTCAAATTTTGGGTGGAAACACTGACTATTTCTAAGCTGCTGAAAGGAAAGCAGTGAAGACATCAAGTTTTTTCTGTATTTGTTAGGAAACAGGTTATAAAATCATCCAGGATACCAAGTGCAGCAAGATGACCTTACACAACACAGCCAAGAGACACGAACAAAGCCGCATTTACAGTTGCTTCTTCAACACCAGAACGTGCTTGGAGATGACCCAAATCTCTTGGAGCTACATTTCTTGCTGTTGTCTGATTCAGCCATCTGCACAGAGGTCTGCACTTGCCTGAGTTCTCTAAGTAACTCTCAATTACAACTGAGTTTTAGGCCCACCAGTTTGGAGAAGCAATGTTTTAAGATCGCCTAAATTTTTTAAACAGTATTTGTAGCTGATGTCTGAATGAGGAAAGTGAAAGCAATGATTCTCCTATTACCAGTACAAACACAAGGATCTTTTGGCACAGACACCAATCAGAAGATGCCTCGAACAGCTGCAGTGCCATACAAGATGCTGAAAAAAGCAAGTGCCTGCACTCAATTTTGATCAATTAAAGCTGTATTAATCTCCAGCTTTTACATTTGAGGATTGTTCACTTTACTGCAGCAGTGTAAGGAAACAAGAATGCTAAAATCATTATTTACTAGTTAATGAAATGACTGAAGCTGCATTAGTTTGGAAAATTAGGATTTAAGAAAAAAGCTTAAATCAGACTGTAGATGCATTCCCAGCCTCCTTTAATCCAACTGGCCTGTTAACAGGTACCCATGGACAGCCATGACTAAATTGCTCCAATAGTGATCACTTTTCACAAGCAATCATTTTTGTGTTACTTAAGTACAAAAAGGTCTTGCACTACTAAAAATATGCTTTATAATTGACTGACATAAGGTACAGTGGTTATCTGACCTGACTCATATTGCTGACATTTACTTTGGCTGATTAATCTCCACTGTCAACATCAAACACATTCTCAGAGGTTTCTAATGTCCACAGACAACCTTAAAATTAAGTGTATTTTAAGTTTATCAATAAGAAACAACTCAGTCTCTTGCTCCCTCCCTTCTCATTTTAAGCTCTGTCAAGCTCAACACACTTGGGATACAATCATAATAAAACTGCAAAACATGAAATAACATAATGCTGTGAACTCCAGTTTTTGCATTAACAGTGTGTTTAATCACATCACTTCTATTCTGCATAACTGCATCACTTGTTTTCTCAAGCTGCTTTTTGCTGGAAATGGCTAAAGAAATGTGATTCTTTTACGCAAGACATTTGTGCTACTACATATAAAATAAAACCAGCATCCACCTTCCTTGTCAGGAGTGGCAGGACTGTGGTAAATTAACTTAGTTCACTGAATTCTTTTAAACTGCATTCTTTTGTCTGAGTAGTTTTCCTTAGCATGAGTAGCTGAAGTTGTGGAGTCTTCAGCCACAAGCTGCAAACTAGGAAAGCTGAACTTATCTTGAATTTCTGCTCAGTTACATGAAGGGAGGACCTGAGACCAGTGTGAACTCTGGTTCACAGCAGAAGCTGCAACCCAGATAAAAGCAGCCAACACCCACCTGGAGACAGAGAAAGAATCCAACAGGGAACAAGAAGACCCCAGACCACCCACCACTGGAGCAAGGGGTGTGTGCAAAGCACAAGGAGTGTGGATGAAGGATGGGTGCATTGACTGGAAGGGTACAAAGGCTCAGTGATTTCTGTGTTCTGGGTCCCTGGCTGCAGACACCCAGCTGAAGCTGCTCCTATTGCTGTGCCACTCCATTATTAAACTAATTTTTCTTGGAATTGGAAACTGCTGCAGGAAACCAGATGGGATCTCAGACCACTTTCACAACTTCTTGTCTCCAAATACCCAAATGCTGGCACCAGCTGAGTTCACCAGGTACCTCTGGAGGAGGAGGAGGCATTCAAGGGTGAGTGTTTAAACTCCCTAGGCAGATTTGGAGAAGGTCCTGCAGTGGGTCTGAGTCCCTCCAAGTACTGAGGTGTGCTTGAGTCCCTCCCCTACTGCAGCATACTCACAGCTGCACAGCCTGATCAGACAGTAATGTGTACACAGAATTCAATTCCACATGTAAAAACAGGTTTTAAGTCCCTCACAGCAATGGGAAATATAATCCTTTAGATACAAACTGCTGGCCAAATCTGAAACTAAGATTGGATCCAGCTGCACCTACACTCCTCTCTGAACCTTGTGACTCCACAGGAGGGTCTCCCTGACAATCTTTTTACTGCTTTTTCTTCATTCTTTCTGGTAACAGGGAACAAACTCAGCGTAGAAAAGGGGATGCCCTTGGCCAAGGTATTGCAAAATTGGGAAAAGATTTATGGTACAGCTCAATTATCTAAAGAGCACACAGTGGCCTTGTGCCAGGAGGAATGGCCATATATTACTAGGACAGCTGGTGGGAGCCCCAGGAAATTTGGCCACTACATGGAACTTTCAATCAATTAAGACTCACTTATTTACGACTCCGCTTAGAGGATAAAAGCCCTGGAAAAATGCATTACTCTTTTAGGAAAAGAAAATTGGATACACCAGTCTCATGTCAAAGGAGGGGTGAGTAACCAGCCAGCTAATGAATGATGGCACTATGATGAACTGATCCTCTGAAGAGATGAAGTGGGACAGCTCACTCACCACTCCTGGTGCTGTTAACCCAGATGACCACAGCTGCATGGCTAAGTACATAATCAATGCACACTTCAGTGTGGTACAAAGTTAACAAGACTAAAGAGGACCTAATTGACATAGATTGTTAGGGGCTGGGTGACTAAAGCTCTGTAAAACCCAAAGAAGCAGCTCTCACTTTTTGTTGTGAATCCAATACAGCTCATGATCCAACTTTAACAGAGAACCAGCAAGACCAAAGTTGATTGCCCCAGTGCTACTGTTGTTTCATATTCAATTTCAGCTGCCATGTGTGGTTGGACACCGGATTTCAAATAAACAGAATATTTGTTAATGTGACCTGTGAAAAAAGTTAATATCATCCACTGCCTCACTGCCCAGCACAATGAGCTTGGCCACCAGCCCTCCACAGGTAAGGGAGGAGCTGATCCCACAAATTTCTGAAACCAACACTGACTCTTAGCTGCATCCAAGCACAACAGTAGGTTCCACCTATGGTAACCACACCCATAAAAGAAGGGGAAGGTTGTATCTTACACACTGAAATTTAAAAAAAAAAATTGAGAAAATGCGACTGATTTTGAGAGAGAATTCCAACTATGAAGGTATCCAGCCCATTTCCCATATAGTCCCAGAGCACTAATGGCACAGCTTTTGTCTCAGCAATATGCACCACATCAGAATACACTAGACCCAATCTCTGTATCGGGACTGAATCGTGATGGAACTGCTCTCTACCCACTGGAGCTGAGTATGGGCCCAAAACAAAACAGTATCAGTGGCAGAATGTCAATGCTGATGCACGTCTTGCTGGAGAAGGACAGGGATTTATCTGTGAAAGTAAAACCATCAAAGCTCAAGACATTTGTTTTGACACTGAACAAAACATCTGTCACTTGAAATACATTCCAAAGAATCCCCTGAAACTGTACTTGCCTGTGTTGGAAAAGGATGTGTTTGTGTAAGAACTCTTTGTAATCTTATGTTTGTAAATAACATCACTGTAGGGATAAATAATCACTCAATTACTCCTCACTGTAGAAACACTGGGGGATGCAATTTTCATTATTCAGCTCCTATTATGTCCACTCAATGGTTACAGTCCAATTATACTTAAACTAAAATTTACTACCTATCACCATCTGAATGAATCCTGCGCTGCTGAGGAAGCCACTAAAACCTGATGACCTGTATCAACTGCTGGAACATGTCCAAAACAATGGCCAAAAAATTCCAGTCACCATTCAGTGCAGAAGAGATGCATCATTCCATGGAAAGAGTGAAGAAGGAGGCACAACACTGATGGTGGTTACCAACAGCAATGCAATCTATATTAAGATTTAAGATTCTCCATCCAGTGGTGACCCTGTTCACTCTGCTGATACTGTGCTGCTGCTTGTATGGGAGACTAAGGGTTGTACTTAAAGATTTTGTGAGTTCCTTCTGACAAATGAGCAGGAATGTTTAATTAAAAAAAGCAGGACTGTTGTAAATCAAGTTTAGTTAGATGTGTTTTTAAACTCTATTCTTTTGTCTGAGTGGCTTTGCTTAGCAAAAGTAGCTGAAGCTGCTGAAGTTTTAAGGCCACAAGCTCCAAACTCTCACCAGCTCCAAGCTCCCACCTAGAAAAGTCAAACTTTATCTTGAACTTCTGCTCAGTTACATGAAGGGGGGCCCTGACACCAGTGTGAACTGGAAGATAAGGAGGCCTCAACTCAGCAGAAGCTGCAACTCAGCCAGATAAAAGCAGCCAACACCCACCTGGAGACAGAGAAAGAATCCAAGAGAGGACAAGAAGATCCCACACCAAAACCCAGCATTGGACCAAAGGGTGTGTGCAAAGCACCTGAAGTGTGGATGAAGGATGGGTGCATTGACTGGAAGGGATTTGTGTGCTCTGGGCCCTTGGCTGCAGGCACCCAGCTGAAGCTGTTCCTATTGCTGTGCCACTCGCTTATTAAACTAATTTTTCCTGAAATTGGAGACTGCTGCAGGAAACCTGAGGCAAAGAGATTTCATTAAATTGGATTTTGGGTTTTTAAAGCTGACTTCTCTTTTTTCCATGAACAGATGGTATGTTATTTCCACCCAAATTGCCAGGTTAGCATGCTACATACAAATGTAGCATCCTCTGGGATGCTCCAAGTATTCACAAATATTACCTAAACCATCTTTACACATTAAGGTAATTCTCAGTTCAGCAGGCAAGGAAACAAAACATTTAGAAAATTAAGTGACTTGTCAAGGTCACATAAACCTGGAAGTCTGAAGTCAGAGCTTAACTATAAAATTCAGATGATCTTATTCCCAGACTTGCAGATGAACTGTAAGCTATTTCTGGGGTGGAAAAAAAGCACTGAAAGCTGAAGTCTTTCAACAGCTCAGAATTTCCAGGACACTGCAGAGTCACAAGTGCCAGATGATTCTGGTCTTGTTCTATAATTTGCACTAACCAAACTGGCCTCAATATAAGACCTCTTCAACGATCTTAAATAGCATCCCAACTGGTAGTGCATGCAAGCAAGTCCCTGGAAGTTTTCAGCTCTGAGCAGAATTACTAACAAAAAACACTGAAAAACAGTTTGCACATGTGACTACTGTATGTCTTGTTATGATCAGGCTGCTAAATAGAAACATAAGCTGGAACTGGATAGCTTTGGCAATAAGAGGAATGGCTCTGCCAACAGATATGTCTGTCACATTTTACTATTTTCAATATGAAAACTAACGGGATTCAAAAATCCCCTTGTAAGGCTAATTCAAGTGTCACTCCCCACATGTGATTCCCTGATTGTACAAGGGGTTCAGCTGAGAGCCCCTTGCACTGTGCTGCCTTCCAAACCAAGTCAGCCTATGCCTAGGGAATGGGTAAGCTCCCTCAGAAGTGACAGCAGCTACAGTTGCCTTGCAAAATACCTCGGGAATACTGCTGGACTATTTGAATCCATGACATCTTTTAATTAAATATATTTTTTGTGCTAGTTGATGCAAGATTTAATTAAAGTCTTTATTAACTCGCTCCAGGAGCACCAAATAGAAAAAGCTTAGTAGGAACACACGGAACAGTCCAAGCAATAGTTACTAAACATGTTACAATAAACCTATTAAGTCTCAAACCTCACAAAGCAACAGAAGTCAGAATTCCTATTACACAGAAATACAAACAAGTTATTAAAAACAAACAGTGCTATCCCTTAATCTATCAACCAAATACATAACACCTCCCTTTCTTCTAAAAAACGTAAAGACATGGAGTGGCATAAACATCTCCAGCTGTAAATGTTCTGGACCAAAGCCCTCGATGGGGCTAAGTGTCTGATGGGCATTTGTTACTAGATTTATTATTTCAACACTTAAATAATGTTTAGGTTGTTTTTGCTAATAAATAAGCCTTTAACCTTACAGGAAACACCCACAAACTCCATCTAGAACAACTCAGGACTCCCCGGAGGGTGACAAATAAATCTTTTTTTCCTTCCTACTGAGGCACTAAGAGGCTAACTCCTCTCTTGTACACTCATCCTTCTCAGGAAATCACTAACTGCAACTCTGACAGCCACAACAGTGACATGTCAAATCATCACAAAACCTTCATTAACATTCCCCTGAAATGCAACATATGAAGAAAAGACATTCCAGCAAATGCTCTGGAACAACAATTCTGATGTGTAAATAAAATTCTCACTTCCATTAAATCAATTGAAAGCACATTTTTAAGTGTTTCCCATCAGCAGGCACCAAAATAAGTCAGGCTCAAATCCACATCTTCAAAACTTCCCATGCAAAGCCTCTAATGTGATGGCAGTGTCTTTGGCTCCAATTAAACATCATGTCAATATGAAAGTTCACACTGGCTTTCAACAGATTTAGCTGGGGCCAAAGAAAGATGGTTGATTTTGTCTTGTTTGTCTCAGAGTTCTCCAGCCTCTCACTCTGCATTTTAGATCCAAAACACCTGCTTCCAGTGTAAATTCAGATTTGTGCAACACATTTTAATAAATTCCACTAGTACTTTGCTTTCACTGGATTCTGGATCTCTATTTGCTCTCTCTCCTGATGTGCCAGGAAACTAAAAGTAATATCCTGTGTGCTGTGTGAAACACCCCAGTGCTGAAAGCATTTCAGCTGAGCCACTGAGTAACAGCAGAGGCCACATTTAGTCTTGTCCTAAGTGCTTTCTCTCCTTAAGATTGGAGGGCTTTACACTCCCCAGACAAGTAGCTCAAAATTCCTGGTGTATTTTAAATGACCTCAAACAATTACTTGACTGCATATTTAATTCTGTAAACTTTTCCAAAGATGAAGAACAGCAAGATATATTTAGGTGTCTGACATAAAAAAAGGCTTCCACAAAACCATTTATTGAAAATATTAACAAACTAACTTTTATTTTTCTAATTCCCAAAGCAAGCTAAAAAAATTAATCCATTTATTCTTACCTGGAAATTTGGTGCCCAGCATAAAGCAGCAGTGCAGTCAAAAAGTACAGGTAAAGCTGAACCAGGTGTTGCCTTGGTAAAGTTAGGAGCACAACACTTAAGATGTAACCTGTAACAAAAAGCAGAAGTTGATACTTAAAAATATACTCACACTAAGTTAAAATAACACTTAGCATGTTCAGAGTTCAAGATGGGGACACACAGGCTTTACTCCATATTAGTCATATTAAAGCCCACTCCAGCTATAAGTGTTGCATAAATCAAGGACAAGACCTGCCACAGCCTAGGATTTGTAGCTTTTTATCCCAGCAGCTCCTGCACTTCTCATTAGCATTTAGTGAGGCTGTTGAAAATGACCCAATGCAGATCCAGCTTTACTCTAAGATCACAGCCTGGCTGCTCAGCAGTCTCTCCAACAAGAACCCTGATCCTTATTTTCATAAGGATCTCTCTCAGAGACCCAAATAAAGCAGAACTTTGAAGTCCACTCCATAACTGGGTGGTGCATGTCCGTATTCCTCCTTCCCAGACAGGCTGTGGATCAAAAACCCAGCTCATGGTGCCCTTAAGAATATTTCTTTCCAATCCTCTCTCCATCACTGCAGTGCACTTGTGCTCTTTCTGAAGGTCAGCTCAAGTGCCTGGCACTGAAATCCATTTAGGAAAACAACCCAGCAACAGCCAACAACTCCCCTGAAGCTAAGAACAAAACGTTAGAGAAGAACACATCCTGACCCTCACAGCCACACCAGTCATGTCACATTTAAAGTTTTATACATTTATTCAGCAACATCAGGCACAGTCTTTCTAGCTGAGTTGATTTCTATTTTCAGCTTTTTAAATATATTTAATAATGCAACTCTAGATTAAGCACTCATAAGCAGTGAAACAACCAGGTACTGTAGAACAGCTGGGGAACACAGCATGTTCCAGTATTTGAACAAGATACTATTTCAGAGTCAGTATTTATGAAGAAGTATTTCAATGCTGCTTAGTATCTGCCACGTTCAATAATCCACCTCTGTAAAATTCTACCAACAGTTTGGTCTTCAAAAAGGTATCTTGCAAGATGCTCCTAGAAAAGGCAACAGAGCCACAGGATGCCAAGCAGAGAGAGATCAATTCAGATAAGACAGATGATAGGATCAGTGATAGACAGACAAAGACTATTTACCTACCTTTTTAAAATATCAGTGTATCACTTATGTATTTAACATTAAAGACAATTTTTCAATCATCTTCATGAAGTGGATGTGACAAGTTGCACATTTGTCTCAGGATGTGCTTTGTAAAAAGCTGAAATAATTGATAGTTTCTTTTATTAAAATCAAGTGTCATGCAAGTCACTAGTTCTGTACAATATCACTTTGACCAGAGGGCTGAAGCATCTCTCCTGTGAGGACAGGCTGGGGGAGTTGGGGCTTTTGAGCCTGGAGAACAGAATCATTTTTATTTTGAGTTTTAACAGGGCCTGAAACACAGCATTCCATCAGTTTCCTTCTAGCAACTGTTTTATACAGAATAACGTGCTTCTACTTACAGCACATCAGATGTTCTACACCATCATTTTTCCTCACAAATACCTGCACTTTCTGGAATTCCTGTTCTCTGGTAGAAGGAAGGTGATGAACAAACACACAAATGACAAGAGCAGGAACTCCTCAGCAGTCTCCATGAAGACATTTGATTACTTTGCACCACACCACAGCCTCATGAGCCAGCTCCAGATTTCTCAAACCATCTGCAGACATTCCTACATCTCATCTCTGCTGCATTCACCCCTTTCCCTGGATTCCTTGGTGAGGGACAATCCTCCTTGAGGAACAACCCACCACCTTCTATCATTCCAGCACGTGAGTCAAATCTCTCTAAACCTTTCCTTCTCACTGTAGCCTGTGACTCACCTTCAGGTGGAGAACTAAAAGGAGTTTATTATGCAGGCTTTTATTCCTCTATTACTTTATAAATAGTTATAGAATACCTGTTTACTGTATCTGTATTTAAGCTCTGTCATCTTTACCTTTTTCTATCACAAGAAAGTCTGCTCCTTGGCCATGTGATGATTTCTGTAAAGTAACACGTTTTAGAGGGCAGTAACAAAGACGTGATACATGGAAGGATTTTAGGTATCACTTCAGTTCATTCTTCTCTACATGATCACAATTTTAATCAAAATACTTAGGATCCTTCAGGATACAATGAAGGAGTGGAAAAAACCATAAAATGCTAAATTAAAAGATGAAGAAAGTACTGTCACAGTGCCTTCTAACCAGCAGGCTTCCACACTGCACAGATGCTCAGATCTGTGCAGGGAAGCAGCACGAGACAGCCAAGGTTACTGCAGAAGCTTCAGCAATGAACTCCACTGCTCAGGAGTTTGGACTGGAATGTAAATGCTCACTTTGAAGCAGCCATTTGGTTTAATTGTTAGACTTGGAAGAGGGGGAGAGCAACAGACATTTAAAGTAGTTCTCATTCAATCTTATTTACAATTTCCTCCTGTGACTTGGTAAGAGCAAGATTTCAGCACACTTCTTACTGTAATATTTGCATTTTTGCTGAAGAGGCCCTATTCCCAAAGTGGTACCAACCTCATTTTTATCAACAAAGCTTCTGCCAAAAAAAAAAAAGCCAAATAATTCTTTACCAACCCATGTGATTGCAGAAGAAAAGGAAGGCAAGCTCAAATTCCAACATACTTGCAGTAGTATTCTATTCCCTTTGTTCTCACACAGACAAATGAAGTAATTAGTGTATGGTGTAAAGAAGATTCCACTTAAAAAAAAAAGGGACCAAGAAATAAAATTTCTCACAGTAGCTTTCTTGTCTAAATCACTACATTCTGTTTTCATTTGCACCTCCTCTGCCAGTAGAAAACACGATGCTGAGAACATACATCCCTTTGGAGAGAGTCCCCACACACAAGGACTTAAGAATTTGAGAAACACTCATCTCACTGGGCAACCTTTGAGCAGGGGTTAACAATAACTAACATTCACTTCCATCCAAAGGCTGTTTTTGAGCTCTGTGGCAGCAGTGAGCACTCCCCTCCCTTGATTTAGGCTGCGCTATTTCTGCTCTTGGGACTTGGTGCATTGTCCCTTTTGACTCACCACGTACATTTCTGTACAAAGCAAGCAGCAGGCTCAGGGAAGCTCAATTCCTGCCCCAGTAAAAGAATGGTTCTAACACACATCAAAAACAAATAAACAAAAAAGGTAAAGAAAAGACAAAATAATCTTCCCTGAATACAGTCAGAGTGCCCTAGTGCCACAACACGAAGAAAGAGACTTGAAGCTTCCAACCTTAAAAATACACAAATCCCCCACTCAGCTCCTGTTCAGGGGCACAAGGAAGAAGAAGACTTCTACTGCCTCTCATGCACGACAGATTTAGGCTCCACTGGAGAAAATACACTGTGAAAATCATCCTAAGCAGAGAAGTGCAGTGAAACACTGCGAGACAAGAACACACGTATTAACCAGCTCATGACCTCATTTACAACCTGTTGATTCAGCTTGATGAAAACCTCTGGCTGTGCAATGCTCATTGTTCAGTGAGCTGCAGCTCACAGGCTGCCTTTCAGCAATCTCTCTCCATTTATGCACCACCAAGGTGTTCCCAGCTTCCCTCACCAGAATTACCTCTTTGCCGACTCAGGTGTCTGAGGTTTATTGACTGCACGCAATGGAGGCTCCTGGAACATGATCAAAGTCACAACTCATCCTCTTTATGGAGCACTTTTGTGCTCATTTGCATGATTACAGATCCCTTGTGTCCATTTCATATCATCACTCACAGTTTCCTGCACATTTAGTCTAAAAATGAGAACTTTGCACATCAAAGAGTTCATAACATTTCTTAATAAGGCCACACCAACTCTTGGAGGGCCAAAAAGTAGGAGCACAATTGCTTGGATTCTACCAGGAAATTAATTTAGGGGGCCCTACTTTTCCATTTTCCCATATCCTGTGAGGGTAAAGGGTCCATGATCTGCAAAGGAACTTGCTGGGAAGCAGCAAGTCAGGGCCAGAGACTCCATCCCAAATCCAGCTCTCCTGCCTCAAAGAGGGATCAGTGCACTCTGAGTTTTAGTCACTGCACTTCAGCCAAATCCTTGACTGTCCTCATTTCAGTTTATTCAGACAAATATCTGGCCACAATGTGCAAGTACCAACAGAACAGGACATACCTCTGAAAGCCTGCATTTGAGATGGCAGAAGTACTACAGAAACAACTGGCAGCTTTAGTTTCAGTGTGTTTAATTCTCAGGATAACCAATCACCAGACTGGTTACACTGTAATTTAAACAGATTTAATAAATTGTCAACGTCTAAATCATCTATCTCAAGAGTGGATGACTTTTAAAATATATACTTTAATATACCTGTCCTGCAGAAAATGCTGGAAAGTTAGTTCAAAACTGAGAAAACACGTATCTAAACATATTTGCATACAAGAAAATTGGTATTTATTCAGTCATGGCACAGTACAACTGCAAACAGAGATCAGAAATCCTGTTACCAACATCTGCACATCTCAGTGAAAATAATGCCAACAAAACAATTTATTCATTACTGGGGTACTGCCATCAACAGCTGTTTCTTCAATTTTTAAAAGCATAACAGATTGGGTACTCTAAGTATAAATAATCCAAGAAGTTTACTTCTTTACAGAGATTTGCAGTATTGTCTGAACAAATAAAATGGACTTTTGATTCTAGTTCTGCCATATGATTCAGAGGCTCTTTATAAATCACTAAGACAAGCTGCAATGCTGCCATGAGACTGGTACTCAGAATCAAAAATTTTAAGCACCTCCTTTCAAAAAAGCTGCTAATGGCTCTCTTTTTTCAAAAAAAAAAATTAAAAAAGAAAAAAAAATTTAAAAAAAAGTAGTGATGTGGCTTGCCAAGAAAGGGACACCAGCTTTATACAGAAAAGTTACCTGAAAGTATCCATATGCTGAGAAAGCTGCTTAGGAAAAGCCTCGAACACTTAGGGAGCAGTAGAGGAATCTTCAGTCTTGAGTCAGAAAATAAAAAAGGGTGTGCTGGATTTTGAGCAGGGCACACTCTCTACCTCCTCCTGTGTCCTACCAACTGCAGCACACGCTGCATTTTATCCAAAAAGAGAATGAAAAGACGTAACAAGTAATTATTTTAAGAAATAAAGACCAAGTCCATGTCATCAAATTGCACTTGATTAAAAATAGCTACAGTTTAAAATTAAACAGTAACTCAGAAAATAGTTCTATTTCCCATTTATCTAAGTGCTGCTGACAGGAGACAGAAGACATGTGGCAGCAAAGCCAGAGATGCTGATTCTAAGCAGGACCTCATCTTTGTATGCATTAACTGCATTTACACATTTAAGTTATGCATCCTCTTCTTGCAATTTTAGGAAATTTGTTTCTGTAATGAACCAAATCACTTCTCACATTGCAGCTTCACTTGGCACTTCTTACAGTGTTTGTACCAGAGTAGAGTATCTTTCCCGTTAAAAGGCAACACAAAAAAAAAAGAAATCTAAATAAAAGATCTTCTACATAAAGCACAAGAGCTTAAAGAAAAGTGGGCAGACCAAAGGGTGCAATGAGCACACAAGGGCAGGAAGTCCAGCAGGTTTCTCCTCCCTCAAGCCCCCTCATAAAAACAGCATTCAGAACAAGCAGCTCACACCTAGCAAGAAATTAAAGTATTACCCACACAGTTGAAGAAACTGTCATTACAAACAGGGTTGTGGAGGGTGACACACCTTTCAGCTATTCCAAATATTTAAATACTTTTTTTCCCTGAGAATTTCTTTTTATTTTTTCGTAACGACAAAGAATACAGTTTAAGACAAAAAACTGCTCTATTTTTACTCTTGAGTAAGAAAACCCTGTATTTAGTGCACTTCTGTGCCTCACTCATGACAGTGACTTAAATTCCAAGTCTGGCTCTGATTATAGGTTAAGCTCATGACTCTTTCCATCTAGCTCAGAGTATTTACCAGTTGGTACAAACAGCATTGCTTTGCCCTTCTTCACAGGAGGAAATTACGTGGTTTCAACTGTTTTCCACCTTCTCCACCAAAAGGACACAAAAAGAAGTGTCTGTTTTCTCACAGCTACTCTACGGCGCAGAAGAAAATGGAGAAGTCTGGCAGTAAGTGCTAATCTACCCTACACAGAGGGCTCACCAATTCTAACCAGAAATTTATCTCTGCTGTTTGCACTGCTCTGTGTATATTTAGTTAAATTTCATGCAGGTGAACTTGTGGCTGAGTGGTTATCAGGACTGAGTATTTTCCTTTGCTCGAGCAGATAAGTGCTGTTTCATGGAAAGATATGAAAAGTTGTTTCAAAGAACAAAGTGCCTTTTAGAAGCTTTTATTGTACTCCCAGTACTGCTAACTGGAATGAGAATCACACTGGAACACACATTTCACTTGTTACATTTCAAGAGGAAAGACACTCTTGGTAACCCCCAGTTCTGAGCAAATATCCAATTCTGCCTCCTTAGTTCCAGGAAAAGGTTCACTCTATAAAGATTGGTGGAGTTTATTAATTTTTAGGGCTCTCTAATCAAATTGTTCCTTGAGCATCTGCTCGAGATAGATGCACCCAATTTCCTCAGCTGCTGGAAGTACTTATATAGCACTATATATAGCACTACAAGATACTGGCTTGTAGAAGAAATTCAGTGATTGTTTGATATTGCAAAGCTGCCACTGCCTTTGCTGCTGGTGTTTCCTAACTGCAAATATGAACAGAGTATTTTTTTTTTCTATATAAAGCAGATTAGCATGTTGAAACACCTCCATGGTGAATTGTTGTTTAAATTATATGCTGGCAGTTAATATCCCCCAATGTATCTTCAAAGAAGCTTAATTCTCCAAACTGGTGGAAAAGTACTTTGTTTTCCCTACAAATCCAATTTATATATTTTGATACATCATCTTAATTAATGTCATACTCTAAAGTGATGCAACTAAATCTGTATAAAATGTCATGGAGGCATGTAAATTGATTTAGCCCAGCTTCATCCTGACACAACTTAAAACACCCCCAACAACCAAGGAAATGAAACACAGCAACTTTATTTGAAAAGTACTAGCAAAGTTTTATCACTAAAAATTGTCTGAAAATCTTTTAAAAGGAGCACCTTGTTTGACAATTGAGAAGCTCTTCTTGCTCATTAACCACCCGCTGGAGAAATAAAAGTACATATATTCAATGTCATAAAAGCAAGAAGTAAAAGAACTGCTGAATGACTGTGCACCAGCACAAAAGCACCCCTTGTACAAGGAGCACAAAGTCAGATTCCATTGTTTTAGTACCAAAATAGCCACTTAGCTGGGAAATTCTTTGGTAACAATACCCACCCCCTCTGTAGTTTTTTTTATTGGTGTATCTCCACATACTTTAACAAGGACAAGATTATCAAATGCCTATTAAAACGGGCTTTGTCACAGCTGGAAATTACCCATTACCATCCTGAAAACCTACTGCACAACTGTTAGTTCTGCATTAGAACCTGATCTGATAAAGTAATTCCTAAAAGCCTTGTGTGTGCAAATAAATACAGGAGAAAGCCAGCTGCAGGCACAGGCCACCACAGTCCTGTGCCACATTCACCAGCTCCCAACCCGTCCTCTCCCACAGACAAAGGGAAAGGACTGTGACACCAATGTTTTGTACTGCAGGTACCTTGTCATCCCAGCACGAGTGCAGTGGAGCCATAACAAAGAAAGCTGCACTCATTTTTAGTGCAGTAAATGATTTCCAGACAACAGACATTAAAAAAAAAAGGGGAAGCCTCATGCCAACACTTGTGCAGTCAGGATTAAAGTCAGGTCGTGCTCCTTCAAAAGCCCACAGTTTTCTAACTACTTAAGTAAAGTGTGTTTCCTTTAGCCGACTGCAGTGCCTCTTTATCTTCCAAAACCATCTACAAGGAAGAAACACTCCAGAGTGGTTAAATTATATGCTAGTCCTTTCTCTCCAAGCCAGGCAGTGCTCAGGCAGATGCTCGCCAGAGATCAACCCCCACAGCCCGAATCCAATCCCTAATTTAGCCCATGTGCAGATGAATCACATTCTCACCTGGAGAGCAGGTCCCAGAACACCAATCCTTTCACCTCCTAAAAACAGACATCTGGCATTCCAGAGCTAGATTGCAGGCCAAGGTTCACACCTCAGCTGCCTGAGTTGAGTTAGTAATTTTGTCCATTTATCTGCAACACAAGGACTGGTTACCTGCTCCAATCTACTCACAGCATAGAGATGGTTTATAAGGGGGTAAACTGAAGAGCCAAATCTGTGCAGCAGGGAAAACTGAACTTCTAGTGCTGTGGTTAGTCCAAACCAAATCACCTGTTCCCTAAGCCTCTTGTTTAATGTTGAGCTTCTATACTTCTTGTGTGCTGTCCTCAGCAGTCAGACAGAGGCTGAAGTCACTGTGTTGTTCTTCCACCAATTGTGTTTCCAAACACCATGTTTACTTGTAAAGGCTAAATAACAACAATTAGTAAAAACCCTGGGCAGGATTTCTTTGCTGCTAACATAAACTGTCCCTTAGGCAGGACTGTAATGAATGCATTGTATTGTTATTCTTTGTAATCAATATATTAGCATGCTATTACTAAATTCTTGAAATTCTTGTAGCATGTCAAAAGGTATTTAGTAGAGAAGTATTTTCTCTTTAAAAGATCTGTACTTACCCACATAATGCATGTTAAGGGCCAAGTACTTGTACTGGAAGAGAGGGTTGTTGTGCAGGCTACTTCTTTGGATCTGCTGGAAGAATGAGCTGACATCCCATCTGTACAAGACATCCAACAGCATGATGCTGGGGACCCTTAGGGCCACGTTTAATACTGCCTCCAACTTCTCCTTTGCAGCCATTCTCTTCCCTTTCTGTGAACTGGCAGCAGACTGTAAATAGCACAAGAGAGAGAAGAGTAATCAGATCAATCCCACTGTACAAACAGCCATTAGGCTTTGTGATCCTATGAATGGGGCTTCCTGTGTGGCCACAAACCACTGAATGAATCAACTGAGTTAAACTCAAATCCAGACAGGACAGCTTCTATTTTGGCTATATAAAGCTCAATTTGCTAGCAGTTTTTTCCATGGTGACACTGTAAAATGGGGGGACAGGTTAATGGCAAGAAAATGGTCCAAGGGTGTGCACCGTTCTTATTTACACTCATTTAGCATCTGAGATCTCAGCAGAAAGACCTCAGTTTAGTAGGTACTACATAAACATTTACATGATCAGCATCAGAATGTAATACTCTGTAGGCTTTAGAAACCAAACACTAACAAAATTCAGACACTACATCTACCTAGTTTAGCACTATTTCTACGTCTCTCAAATTAAATAATCACCAATTAAGGCAGTTCTTTAAATATTTTGGATTCATTTCCTCAACGCAAATTGCAATAAATAATTTTCAGATACCTAGGCTTTAAAAAAACCATTTACAGCCTTCATTAACTTCTACAAATTAATCTATTTACAGAATTTGAGGGCTGTGTATTTTCAAGATTAGGACCAATAATGCAACTACTCTACTCATTTCTATATAATTCACTACAAAGAATCATACAAACAAAAGACCATATCCTCACTCCTGAATACTAGAAGGCAATTTAAATTTGGAGTTTGCCATCAGGTAGGATGGATGATGCACAACAATAAAGGGCACTTTTTTTAAATAAAATAGCTGGTCCACAACAGCATCTCAAAAATCACCAAGAGAATCATTTTAAAGAGCAAAAGGATGTTTGACATTCTGTCAGCTAAGACTGACAGTTGTTCCTAAATGAAATGTGCTGGTTTTACCATTCACCACCTGCCCATCCCTTGAACATGATTCACTGCAGGCTGCATTAGAGAAGTGCAGTGGAAGATGGGGATGATCCAGCAAGTTTTTATCCACAAGAAGCCACTCAAAGTAAAATCACCTGCAGCACAATCAGCCCCCAACGAGGTCAGACTTAAGAAAAAGCTCCCAATCCCAATTATTAAGGGGATGATTGAAAAGAACTGGAACCAGAGCAAAGAAATGGAAAAACCTGCACTTGAACTACGCTTTTAAATAAAGTTTTACGGGACTTTATTCATATTGTCCTTGTGTAAGTTATAGAAGTTTTTGCAGCTGTGCAAGTTGCATACATCAAGCCAATAAGGAAGTCCAGCATGAAGTGAAACTACACAAATATACATTAAGGAAAAAACCCAACCCAAATAACCAAAACAACCCAAGACCTCTCAGTTACACACAAGTCTCATCTGAGGTTTTATTTGTGTTGCCATGGCCTAGATGACACTGCAAACTGTTCATGTCACACCTTCAGCCACGCTCACACTTCTCAAACCATGATGACATAAAATTAATTCAGCTCAAGAAGTCAGGACAGACCAAAACTGAGATGTGGCTCAATAAACCACAGGTTGCAGGGCTGTTGCTTGCCATTGTCTAGCCCACAGTCTGATTTTTCAAGTTATGTAAATGCTGGCACTTTTTACAGAGCTCTTGCAACAGCTCTACAAACCCCAAGGGGAGCACATCCTTCCCCTTGCACAGGAAGTGCTCCCAACCACATCAGGCACCCCATACAACACCAGCATTTCACAGAGCTGCCCAACACAATAAAAGGTCAGCCAGGGGATTGCAAATATTTAGAATGAACAACCAAAACTACCACCCAAAAAGCCACTACTGAATCAGAGCATTCAACATTTTTGAGTTTAAAGGGATGGTATTGTACAAATACAAGTTGGGAGTTACATTGCATGCCAAGAGTTACAGAAAATACAAGCTTAAATAATTCATATCAAAATATTTTAAATGTCCCTGAATTTTCAAAAATCTACGGGTTTGTCAAGTTCATAAATTTAATCAAAACTCTGAAATTAGTCTGCCTCCTGGATTTTTACTAGGTTCCTCTTCCAGGTAGATCAGGACGTAGGGACAGGGATGAGCAGGGACTGACAGGTTTTCATTCTGTCATAAAGATACCCCCGTAAAGTGACAACAAGTGCCTGATATCAAATTACATTCTCAAAACTGTCAAACCATTTTCAGTCATCAACAACAACCAAAGATGTATGACAGGAAGGTAACTTTCACTTGAGCTTTCACTTTCCTTAATTACGCCAAAAAGAGAATTCCATGGATAACTTCTCTTAATACTGGAAGTTAACTTGAGGGTCAGCACATCCAAATTAAGCTGAAAAATTCTGCCTCCCAAACTCATGCACACATACTTGAGACATAGCAAACTAACAAGTGCAGCATTTTGATTATCTAAAAGAATAATTAATTTCAAATGCTGCTAAAACAAAAGCAACACAAACTTTGAAAACCACATCATCTCACAACGGAAGTGCTGTGAGGAGCAGCCACTGCAACTCCACAGCATCTTCTGTCCCTGACTGACAAAAACACCCAATACTAATAAGAAACCCTTTAAAATTAACTCCACTAGAAATGCGGATGTGTTAAATAAAGGCTCAGTTGTAATGGCTGCCAAGTTCTAACAGAACGAAATAGAAGCAAGCAAAGTCCATTGCCCTAAACTCATTATACTGTAAAGAGCTCTCACAATACATTATTTTGATTGGTGTAAAAACAAACAAAAAAGCAACCACAACGTTAAACCTCTAAAACCTTTAGATAAATGATGATGACAGGAGCTGCTGGATGCTCAGGCGTTAGAAAAAAAATAGGTCACTTGTCTACAAAGCCAAAACATGGACTGGGGAGCCACTTGTTTTGGGTTTCAATTTTTTTTCCCCTGTGATTTCAAACATCTCCCTGTTCCAAAGAAAGGAAACAGCCTCTGGAAGACTTGTCAGGGTTTAACCCCTGCTGGGAGGGAATATCACAGGGCCACTTGCTCACCATCACCCCCCCTCCCAGTAGGATAGAGAACTGAAAAAAAAGGTAAAAACCTTGGATTGTGGTAAGAACACTTTAATAAATAAAATAAAATACTGCTGATGAAAGGCAGGTAACAACAACAACAAAGAGAGAGAGAGAGGACATAAAACCCAAGAGAAAGCAGTGCCACAGTCCAGTTGCTCACCACCCACTCAGCGATGCCCATCCAGTCCCTGAGCAGCAATCAGTGTCTCCCAGCCAATTCCAGTTTAGACACTGGGCATGGGGTGCTGTGGTGTGGAATATCCCTTTGCCCGGTTCCCCCAGCTCCTTGTGCACCTGCTCACTGTCAGAGCACAGGAAACTGAAAAGTCCTTGATTTGGAGTAAGCACTGCTTGGCACCAACTAAACCATTGGTGTGCCATCAACATTATTCTTGTACTAAATCCAAAACACAGCACTGCACCAGCTACTAAAATTAACTCAATCCCAGCAAAAGCCAAAACCAAGAACTTCAGATTTCACATCTTAAGCTGTGCTATTTGGAAAAAACAACCTTTTAAAAAATCTCCATTATAACTGATTGTTCAGAGAACATGGATTGTTCATTTTTGTTTTATAACAATTACGTTTCAAAAACTCCTCCCTGCCCTGGCACACCCATTTTGTCGAAAGCACATTCCCAGTTAGCCTTAAAGAAAACAGTAGAGTTGGCAAAAATTAAAAAAAAAGAGGAAAAACTCCTTCAAGTTTGTCCCAGCTCATTCCACCAGCAGAACAGACCATCTTGAGTGTGATCACACAGCACGTACCCTCTCAACGATAACACACGTCTTCCCTTTCACAGAATTTTCTTTCTGAAGTTTTGTCACAACATAAAATTTTGCCATTTCAGCTGAAGCTGTGAATTCTGCCACTTAAACGAGTGTAATTGTTGCTTCTGCACCAACATAAATATAAGCCCATCACGTCACAGGCAGAAAATATGCCCTGGTAAAGCAGCACAAGGGGCAGTAAAAATCTGCACCCATTTATGCAAACAGGTACAAAATTACATTAACAGAGAAAAGTTTGTACATTTAGGAAAGCATTAATCATAAAGTTAATTAATAGTTACAGAAATAAATTGGAGCATCTGCAAATATAAGTTATTCCAAGACTATTGCCACCAAAAATCACCACAGAAATTAATTCCAGTCAAGATCAGAACCTCAAAACCAGACTTGATCCTGCACCGTTCAGCCTCACATCTGTGAACAAGATGCTCATTCTGCTACAGTATCACAACCTAAAATACTTGGCAAGATTGACTAAAATCCAAAAGAGGGGATTTCATCTTCTGTTTCTGGTATCTATGAAATTCTAGTTACTCTGGATACATTCATTAACAAGAGGGTTCTGGTCTGTTTAGTTTAGTTTCCACATCAGATTATTCTTCAGTAATAGATCTGAAACTAAAAATATTACCAGGAAAGCCTTTTGTTTTCCTTTGAGGTAAACTCTGCTAGACAGACTTTGAAGAGGCAAATAAACCTAATAAACCTAAACAAAACATAAAATATACAACTCCTATCTATAGCTGTAGAAGAGTTCAGTGTCACAGCTCAATAACTAAAATTAGACCCATCACCTGGGTTGTACCCACTCACTCCCTTCTTTATACCTGTCCTGGTCTGGGGAGCAGAAAGAATTTGAATTACAGGAAGAATCCCATTCTTCAAAAACTCAGATCTTTCCATCATCAGTTTGGGAGCGAGAGAACAAAGGGAAGCAAGGGGAAGGAACGAGACTTTGTCAAATACACACTTAGAAAAGAATCTCCCCGTGTGATNAAGGAAACCCCCAGTGTGTTGTGGTAAAAAAAAAAAAAAAAAACAAAAACAAACCAAGAACTCAGAGTGAGTCACCAATCCATCAAAAGGGCTCTTCCCCTTGCAGACAGTGGCAAGGAAAGGAAGAGACTGCCTTGCTCCCATACAATTTAAATTGGCTAACAAGGACAGCAATCAAAGATTTCTGCTGAGAAGGGCAGATCCATAGAGATACCAAGAGCAGGAATAAAGCCCTGGAACACTGCAGACGTGCAGAGCAACACCGGCACTGGCACCCAGTCACCGCTCCCAGTAATGCTCAGTGCTAGATCACTGGAGTAGTTCAGAGACTTCAAATAATAACCAGAGAGTATTTAGCCTTCCATTTAAAGGTTTAGAGAGAGTCACTCAGCAAACAGACAGCTCGATCTTGCTGTGTAAGCAGTTAACAAGAACAAACAACTTTTTTTTCTCCTCATTTTTTTTCTCCTTTTTCCCCACCTGGTCTAACAATATGGATTGCTATACTGCTGCAGTGGTGTGCCTGAAGAACTGGTATTTCTACCTAGAAAACACAGTAATTCCTACATTCCTACTCATCCAAGACTCATTCAGTTGTGAACTGTGGCACAGCTAAGGTTAACCGTTTCAAACACAGCACGTGTTTTGCAAAAGCAAATGTTACTGCAAAATAAATTAGGTCAAACTCTTCTCTGTTCACAGGGACTTCAGTGAACATGAATTCACATTAAAGGCATATTGAAAATGGACAAAGGCAACTAGGAAGGTTAATTGCAGAGAATAAAAAAAATCATCTACATTTCCAACTTTCAGTAATTCTAGCAAATTTTATATGAGTGGAAAGAAAACCAATCCAGGAAATGAAGATACATATCACAGTGCTGTGAAAATAAAGTTTTCTTTAAAGATTTATTTCTCGAGTACATTTATACACTATGAACAGTTTTAGCCCACTCTCAATTATATAGCAAGTGCATTATATTATTTATAGGCAGCCTGTAAAACAACCAGGCTTTTATTTTTCATAATAAGCAGGTAAGACAAAGGAGCTGAACTCAGGGACTAAGACATGTTAACAAAGGTTAACAAATCCACCAGGTATGCAGCAAAATCTTTCATTCTGTGGATTCCTACAGGCTCTGTGCTCTGCCTGCACACAATCAGTTCAAATCCAGTCACACTAAGAGAGGCTACTTGGTTTTGAGATCACAGCTTACTTGGGTACCTGAAAGACAGCAAGCTAATTCATTAAAATTAAAATATAATTAATAATACCTTTAATTAAAATCTTCAGACGAAAATCTAGGTTGACTCAACAAACTAAACTGCCCCGAGGTCTTTTCTGGCTCCCCGGTTTCTCGCCAGTTCAAGGTTTGGTTTATTAACCAGTTATTCAGCACTTTTTCTTGCCATCACAGCCGTGTTTGCAAGCCCACACCTAACCAGCCTGCCTAACCACATTTGTATCAGCACATTCTGAGAAAATCTGGGCAGCAATCCCAAAGCGCCTCTGCAGAGGAGAGAATACCCAGAGGAGCTGCACACCGAGCATTAATGAGAGCCTGAGATGATGCAGTGACATCCCACCCCAGAGAGCTGGATCCCAGGAACACCAGACACACAGGCACAGCTCACAAAAACCCTGCAACCCAAATGTGTTACCAGGATGAAGCCAGACCATGGGATGAAATATATTTAATCCTCCACAGTTGCTCAAACAGTTTTTAGCTCATTTCAGACACAGCCTATGTTTAGAACCTGCAATAACAATAACTAGTTACCAGACTGGTAAGAAGTTAAAATAGAAAATAAGAGTTTCAGGATTTCTCTAGGTCAGCACTGAAAAAGTTTCCGTCACCACTGCTGCCTTATCTGTTTTCTGCATCATGCAAATAAAGCTTTGAGGCCTGTGAAATAGGCAGCTCAGCTTCCTGCAGCACCAGACTTGCCTGACGGAAATACCAAACACACAGTGGAAATACCCAGAAAAGTTCCCTTTAAAACATGCTCAAACTCAAGATATGCAACCAAAGAATTCTTCCAGAAAAACTCCTCAAGATGAAGTACCCACTTCTGAGTGCTCCTCCCAAGTATGAGGCTAATTACAGAGCAGCAGGGCCTCTCTGAAATGAGAGGAGATGCTGGAAGGGCAGGGAAACAGGAACAGAATGAATCACACTGAAGAACTGGACTTGAATACAGACTTAAAAAGCAAAATGATGGTGAACTGTCCACTCTAACCACATCAAACACTGCCAGGTGTATTTGGAGCTAAAAATGGATTCCAAAGAGTAAATCACCACATGGGTTCCAAAGGGGGAGAAGAGGAGCCATCTGCACTGTTTGAAGAGGAGGAAACCGACCCAAGTTTAGCAAACAGCTCAGAGAAGGTTTGTGTGAGCGCCACACCAAACACCAAGCAGGCACACCGAGTTTTCCAGGACACACCCATCGTTCAGAGCTCACTGGCATGATGCACCTTTCTGCATCTGCACCAAGGGCTCCAGCTGCTCAACAGGACTGAGATACCGATCTCTGCCCATCCCCTCCCACAGGAAGGAATTCCCCAGTACTTCTTCCAAGGAACGTTGCTCAGTTCACATCAGAATCAAGTGGCTCTAACATCAGCAGCTCCTCAAGACTGATATAAACAAAGTGAATCCTTGTTTTGGATGAGCAGCAGTTTTATATTGCTCTGTAAGATTTCTGATGAACCTTCTATGTAATGGTGGTCACAAAGACAACCATTTCCCAGTGCTAAAGAGTTTAACAATTAATTAAATCCTTCAGTGATATTATTACTCAAAAACTAGAGCTGATTACCAGTTATTAAAGCTAACTAGGAACAAAAAAGAGTTTCTCATGGACAGGCCCCCTCTTATCTAAGATAACCAGCACAAAAAAGCCAAGGTTACAGATAAACTGAAGTCACAGGGTGCAATAGCTTAGAACGCCCACCTAAACAAAGTCTTCTTTTTCCATATTTAAATCTATCTTCATTAACCCTACAAGAATGATCAAAAAGTAATTGATAATTATTTACTACTTCTCCTCCCAAGTTTTATCTCTACGGACATATTATAAACACAGACAAACCATACTTGAAATATATGTAAAAGTACCCAAGTCTGAACCACAAGTTAACAGAGACTCTTTTACTAAAAACTGCATAAGAAATTAATACCGCAACACCTACAGATTTCAAAAAAAAAGTATTCTGAATGACATCACAAATGGCTAATATTTATGAGTCAAACATATTACACAAATCTCACTTTTCTTGGGTATAGCTTCTAATATTCTCCTTTATTTTCTGATACTTGCAGCATTACACACAGAAAAAAAATCACTTTTTTTCACTTTATTCCCTCAATCACATTATCTATGCACCAGGTCCCCCCCACACACTCCCAGAAAGGCAGCACAACCAGAAGGTAAGAATCCCTCTAAGAGCTCCATCTGTCACAAGTAGACTTGGTACGCAGAACTACTCCCGAGCACAGAAGAAAAATGAAAATTCTCATCACAAACCTTATTTTAAAAGGCTACAGAAGGTCTCATAAAACCGACTGACATGACATAAGTAGGGAAGATGGAAAGAGCCCTGTTCTCCACGCCACGGGCAGGCTGCTCCTTACATAAGCATGACCATATGCTCCAGGGCCCGTCTCCGGGAGAGGTGCCCGGCTCCGCTCCGTGGCTCAGCCGTGACGGCACCGGGCCGAGGGATGCTCAGCCGGCTGCGGGCACCGGAGGGCAGAGCCCGACTCCGGCGAGCGCACAGCCCGACCCCAGGCGGGGCAGGCAGTACCGACGGCTGTGTCAGGGCTGCACCAGCCCACAACTCATCCCCGGCGCCGGCACGGGCAGGCGGCAGGCGTGCGAACCGCGACCCCCCGCTACCCCAGACCCCGACAGGACACTTATGCCCTGCCCGGCGCAACTCCCGCGCTCACCGCCGCGGGCAGCCCCGCGCATCCCGCCCGNGCCCCGCGGACGGGCGGCCATGGCCCCGCTGCCTGCGCGCGCGCGCCGGCCCTTTCAGCGCATGCGCGGGCCCCGCCCGCGGAGCCGCTCCTCCGCCCTCACCCGGCAGGTTCGGGGCGGGGGCGGAGGGAGCGCAGCGGCGTTTTGGGTGGAAAGAGTCGGGATTTGGGCTCAAGATCGCTCCCCGCCGGGATCGGGTTCTGTCCATAACGCCGGGACCCTTTCGTCCGCCCACACGCCTGAAAAGGCAGAGATTGGGGCTTAAATTCCGATGGGAGCGCGGGGGTTTGGGTCCTCTCGGGACGTGCGGACTCGCCAGGGCAGCTGAGAGTCTGGAAGATGACTCAGAAAAGTCGGTCAGCAAAATTTGAGGTAGTGTCTGAGCAGATGTTTAAAAGGCAGCCCTGGTATTTTAATAATACTCCTTACTGGCCTTGTGGAACACAAAGTGCTGTATTACTTTCAAAGAGTAAGGATGAGTCTGGTTTTTTCCAGTGTTGTACTGCAGAGTCTCCAGTCACCTTCGTTGTGAGTTCAACCAGAAAAGCACCAGATTTTCTGGATTGCACTGTCATTTTTCAGCTGGAGACCTGACCCAGGGGCTGCTCCCTCACACCACAGCCTAGCACAGTATAGTTTCATACTTTGCAGCTCACAGGCCTTGCATGGAAAGTCTCACCAATATTAAGTCATCCTGTCAGGGTAGCATGGCCAAGCCCTAGAACACATTCTTAAATGCCACGGAAAAAATTACGACATAAAAGGAGTAATGTTTTTTACCTTGGTATTTAAAAAAAAAAAATACAAAGCCACATTGTCTGGAACGAAAAAGAAAAAACTTTTCTGTGGTGAGGAATGAGGGAATACACTGAACTGGAAAATCCTGTCGTTCACAAGGGTTGGGCTGGCCAACTTAATAGTTGCTTTTTTCCTTCCACCTCTAATGAGAACTAGAACATTCACAGACATATGTATTAACAGTACCTTAACACAGTGTCTTTAACTCCGTGGAGCAGAGGCATTAAAATAAGAGGTTTGGGCATCTGTCCGCATTTTGCTTTGCAAAATTAGTTTGTCTGAGTACCTGAAGTTTTTCAAAACACCAGGAGAAAAGGGTAGGTTGAACATATCCATCCTCAGATGGTGCATTTGGTGTTCCCACTGGGCCAATCTTCTCAACTCCAGTCACTCCAGAATGCAGCAGGCAGGAGATTAAATGGCACAACTGACAGGAGTCTCCCAAACCTTTGCAGGTACTGTGGAACAGCTCAGCACCATTTTTTTACAAGCTTCAGATTTTAATCCAATTTAAATAAAAACAGCAGGGATTGTACTGAAAAATGTTTACTTTAAATGTCAGTTTATGCAAGGGTTCCTAAATTCAATTTAGAAAGAAGAAAGCTGCAGACCCAGCCAAACAAAGGACACCCACATGTGATTATTACTCATAAGCACTCTGTGCTCTGGTCAGGCTTAGGAGGTTCACTGGGCTTCTCTGACCTGCTCAGTGTCTCCTCTCCGCTGTTGCTTTCCTCCTTTGCCACTTAAAAGGTCCCTACAGCTCTTGTTTTAGGTATGTTTATTAATCATGCCACTATCACCTAATCCTTTTCTTGCACCTGGGGTAAACCCTGCTCCCAACCCTGGATTTCTGCAGAGAACATGGGGAAACAGCTTCACCAGTCTCCAGCCACCCCATTCTTCTGGCTCAGGCCACTCACAGCTACATCCTGTTCCTCGCCAGCACCCCACTTCTTATCACAGGGAATATAAACCAGCTATCATATAAGGCATAAGAATTTCAGTTCCATTTCTAGGGGCTGCTTGTCTACTCATGCCATACATGGAAAAAAAAATCATGAGTCACTCGTCTATTCTTTGTGGGCTTGGTTCAGTGCTGACTGAGGTTGGGGTGATCTCTCAGTCCTACCTCTCTGCCGTGCTGCTTGGGAGAGAAAACAGCAAGCAGCAAAGAGGCAAATACATATTCACAGCTGGAGAGAGCAACAGGTATTTTAGAAGATTTGGAGTGGAAATACCTATTACTATTTTAGAAGTAATTACATCATGAAAGTATTAAGAAGTTCTCGCTTCAGTTTGCAAGCAAACAAAAGGAACTGAACCCCGTATTTATTTCATTCTATCCTCTCTCAGCATTTAATTCTGAAAATGTGTTACTTCACGGAAGCAAAGGTTTTCTAATGAGCAGATGAGATATGTGGCATTACTACTGTCCTGTCAGGCACAGCTTTTTAAAAGCACCTCAACTTTCTGCTTCATTTCTCCAGAATTTTGAAAGCCTCTCCTGCATCCGACACTGGGTGGCTGAGAATTCTGAACTCAGTGATTATTCATCTCTCATTATCAACAAAGGCCTTTGGATTCCAGAATTTCAGTGATCAGCAACTGAGGACTGAAGGGCACCGCTATGGTGACATCTCATTAAAACTTTGAAAAGACTTTCTCACAGTTTAGATAATGTGGAAGCTTGATTTGTCCATGCAGATGGACACATGCCAGCACCTCAAACTGCTTACAAAGAAAGTCCCTCATAAGAATTCTCAAAGAGCAGCAAAATATGCTGACGTGGAAGGATACTGCATGCATAAGGTGGACAATAACATGGGCAGTTTTATTTGAAGCTTTTAATAAGCCATTGTTTCAAAAAATATTCATACATACATATGCAAAAGCAAAGGAATGTCTTAATGAGTAGGTTATTGGACAGAAAGTTAACTAATGCAAAAATTAAGATTGCCTGTGAAACCTCATTTGGTTCCTCATGTATAATACTGGTGGCAGCCAGCCCCCAAAGCCTTTGCGTTCCCTTCTTGCAATTTTATCCCATTCACTAAACAAAGGAACAAATAAACTTTAATTAAACTTTAATTCCTGCAGAAACTCACACCCATAAACTGAAATGGGGAGCATTACTGGGCAATGGCAACAGTGTCTCTATCTCTGATTCCACTCTATAATACCATCTCAAAAATTCTTGGGTTTCACTGTGACCCTATTTCCTAAATTTCTTGCCATCATTTAGTTTCTCATCATCTCCTAATTTTGCCTGTCATTCCTGCTGCTTTTCAGAGCCCTTTCTAGAATTCAGCTATTTTCTCAATTTCCCATTTCTTTTTGCTGTTTTCAGGAAACCATTCCTGCAGTATCACTGATAATTAAATCTCTCCTTTGATTACATATATCTTTACCCCTCTGATAACACTGGACAGTGCTGACTCCAAACACATCAACAGCTGCTGTGGTTTTCAACATACCTAAAGGAAAGCCAGAGCAATCTCTGTGTTGGGAAGCTGGAGAGCTGTGTGGTGATGTAAGGAAAGGGATGAATCAGGTTTTGTTCAGTGAACAAAAGCATCACAGTTCTTTCCCAAGATCCCTTGCCAGTGGGGCATAATCTAGAATACAAAGAATCGAAGTAAATAAAATAAAAATCATTGGGCTGAATAGTGGCAGAAGAATAACAGTTGCATTCAGGAGGTGGAAAATCATATGGTACAGGGGAACAAGCCTCTGGTATTCATAGCATCTCGCAGTGCCAACATTCACTAAATAATCCTGAAAAAACTCCTGTAAGCAAACTACATAAATAATATTCTAACTTCCCCTTTACTGACAAAGCAGCTGAGACAGAGACAGTATTAGTGATAACCTGAAAATGTGCTTCACTTCAAACTGGAGACATTTCCGAGTCTCCAACCGAGCTGGCAGCTCCCGAAGCATTACTGAACTCTGGGAATGCGGCGCTCGGAGCTGTGCCCGGAGTCACCGTGACTCAGAGTCACAGGGAGCACTCAAATGCTGCATTTCTGGGGCACAGGGATGGCAGTGTCCAGCACACCCCGCTGGCTGCTCTGCTGCACTCACTGGTGATGAGCAGGGCACGAGGCTGCACACACTTGGGTGGTATCACACTTGCAGAGTTCGACATTCTGCCTTTACCACCTGCTTAGAACGAAGTATGAACCAGAGAAAGGGGACTGGGAAAAAGCAATAAAAAAAAGTGTCATAGGAAATGGTAAAAAGAGGCATTAGGGGAAAGCAAAAAGCATAAAATGGACTAAGAGTAAAGTACACTGGTACCAAAATGTATTTTAAGGATCATTCTAGTCTTAATGGAGAATATGGGCTCTGCTCTAGATTTTTTCCAAATATGGGTTCGGTTTAGAAGTGGGGTAGAAAGACTGGTGCATATCCATGTGAGTTTTCTGAACCAAAAATAAATTTGGGGGGAAAAAAAGCCAACCACACCACAAAAACCCTTTCAAGATCTTGGAATCTGTGCTGTTGGCCCCTTCATAGTCTGCAGCCATTAGCATCTGTACTGACTCTCCCCCATTAAAGTCACTGAATAAACAAATATTTAGCACTTCACAGTCCTGCAATGTCATCACATTTTGCTTTCCAACTCCTTCTATCACAGAGATGTGATCTAATCTCTTAATTCTCAAAGCAACCTTTTGAGGTTCCCACAGAGTTTTCAGCTTTAAATGACAGCTTCAAAGGACTCTTAGCCAGCATCTCATGGAGCTGCTAGTGGGAATTTTGCTCTCTTATATGCAGCATGAACAACAATTTAGGAGATGAGCTCCTGGGCTTCAGTGCTTATGCACAGGAGCATATTGCACCAAAGGATCAGAAATGCGTGATGTGAACATGAGGCACGGGAAGGGAGCCAGCAGGCATCAATCTGACATGCAGCCACTTCTTTTATTTCACCCTGGAGCATCCCAGGATGTAGCAGTGCACATCAAGGTGAAAGGGAATGTGCATGTGCTTTCAGATTTTCCCACTGCTCTTCCTTCCTCCTTGCCCTGCTAATTTACCACCGTGCAAACCCAGAGAGTCCCACCATGAAACACTTTCCTCAGTATAAGGATTGTGCTGGTTGGACTTTGAATTGTAATTACCTGGTTTTAGTCAAATTACTTTGCCACTTTGCATTTAGTAACATTAGGATTGAGCACCACCATGTGTTTCACAGCTAAATAAAATGATGTATTTATCTGCACCACATGAATTTGTAAGGATCAGAGCATCTTTCGATGATACCAAAACACCAGCATCAAACCAGAAATTAAATATGCATTCTTATACATTTTCATATCAATAAAACCAAACCCAAAATCCTACTGCCCCCTTTTCAGTACAGCTTCCTAAATGTCAACCAGAAAAAGAACAAAAAATATTTGAAACTAAATTGCAAATACAGAGATGATCACAGTGGATGTCATTTTTGTAGCCTGAATTTTAAGCAGGTCTGGAGGGTGCATATTTTCATGACAGGGTGTGACTTTAATTACCAGTTGCAGCTTTGGAAGCTTTCCAGCACTATTGTAACAAGCTGCCTCTGTGCAGAGGACAACTGTGTGTCATTGAAGCAAAAAGCAAGCCCTTGGTGACTGGGATATAAGCAGAGTGACTGGTTTTATGTGGATTGAGGTGCAGTCAGAAACTAAACTTGACAGGAACAGTCGTTACAATGGTCACCCATTTGTACCACTCTTCTAGAAACCAAAGGGGTGTTTTTACACTAAAACTTGAATACAGAACAAACTGAAAGTACATATCCAAGCAGGAAATACATTAAATTAATATCCTCTCAGGGAAGAGGTCAGGCTTCTACACAGTTTTTGCTTATACTGCCCTTCTTCACTGAGATTCCCTTACAGCAGGAATGGCTCTTTGAAGTTCCAGCAGCTACTCTGAAGAAATTTCTACTCAGTCTATAGTTGTTTACCTCTGCTCTTTTGTTCCCTTTCCTAAGAATTATCTAACCTCTCAACACTGCAAGACATAAGGTAACGGAGGACTGAAACCTTCACTTCCTTCCTCAAATTTAACACCACCTCTACTGACACCAAGCGGAACCAGTCTCTGTCACCTCCACGTGATTTTACATAAGAAACCACACTTTACCACAGAATCATGTTCTTCCCTTTAAACTGCAAAGCAGAACCGCTGAGTGACAAAGCTTCATTTAGTGGGAAATTCTATTTTTTCCTTCTGCATCTGTTGCCTAAGCACAGAGCCACTGTGGCTGAAGGCAATTCTCAAGAATCCCAACAGTAGTTGAGAAGTGTCGACAGACACAACGTGCCTGTAAAGAGTCAGCTTTAGGAGCAATGGGAGTTCTGAGTCATAGAATCACAGAATGGTTTGGGTTGGAAGGGACCTTAAGAGTCATGTCCTTCCAAACCCCCAGATGTGGGAGGACACCTTCCCCTGGACCAGGTTATTCAGAGCTCCATCCAACCTGTCCCTGGACTCCTCCAGGGATGGGATAGACACAGCTTCTCTGGAAAACCTGTTCCAGGGCCTCACCACCCTCATAGGAAAGAATTTCTTCCTAAAATCCAATCTAAACGCACTCTCTTTCAGTTTGAAACCAATCCCCCTTGTCCTGTCACTCTAGGCCACTGTAAAGAGTCTCTCTTCAGCTTTCGTGTCATCTCCCTTCAGGTACGGGAAGGCTGGAATTAGGTGGCCCTGAAACCTTCCCTTCTCCAGGCTGAACAATCCCAATTCTCCCAGCCTTTCCTGCCAGCAGAGCTGCTCCATCCCTCTGATCATCCTGGTGCCTCCTCTGGACTCTCTGCATGCCCTTTCTGTGCTGGGACCCCAGAACGGGAGCAGCTCTGCAGGTGGGGCCTCAGGCGGGATGCCTGGGCACAGAACAACGTCCTTTCACAGCTGACAGTGGAAAAGACACACTCATGGCAGCAGGTGCCCGTGCAAGTCGCCTCTCCGGCCTCCCCGGGGCCGCGGCGCCGCTCGGCCTCAGGCCGGCGCTGAGGGGGCGAGAGCTCCGCGGCGTTCCGGGAGCGGCCCCGCGGAGCTCCAGCTCTCCCGCCCGGGGCACGACCCGCAGCATCCCTCGCTCCGCGCTGCCCGGGAGCCGCTCGGGGCCGCCGNGGAAGGAGAGCCCCGCTGACACCGAGCGGCTGCCGGCCACAAACCCCGTCCCACACCTGTTACGGTGCTGTGGAAAGTGCGGCCCCGTGCGCTCGGTGGGCATTTGGGGTGTTTTAGGGGGGGTTATGTTTATGTTGCTTAGTGCAACTCAGAGATGTGGATGTCTGTCTTCCGAATCGTCCAAGGAAAGTGATGTGGTGCTGCAGGTTAAGAACAGAACTTGAATGCTTTCTCTGACCCGTGGCCTTCCAACCCATTGGGTCTTGGTGGCCCAAGGGTCTTGTGAAGGTTTTGCAGATGAAATTAACCAAAGGAAACTGTATTAGCTTCAGTTCTGCAAGCACCCAGCCCCGATGGTAGAACCCTTGGAAATCCCTGTGTCTTTTTCTGCTCCCAAACCATTTAGCCATTTTCCTTGATTCAGACCCCTGGCAGGCAATAAATGTATCTTGTTTCCTGTAGCATTTGTCATGACAGAGCTATAGATTTGCAAGCATTGAGGGTTGGTCAAGTTCTCAGCTTTTGAGGGATGATCTCTTCAATTTACCACTGGACAGAGACTGCAGAAGTTTTCTTACAGTTCTTGCCAAATTATTTGAGGTGTATGGTACAGGTAAGGAAATAGACAATAAACTCTTCTTTCTGACTTAGTCTAAGGATTATGGACAGGAATAATTTATGATAGTGACACTGTGTATCAACAGTGTTCTACAACATACAGCCTTAGCCTCAGTAGAATTTCTGAGTGCTTCTAAGGCTCCTTTTTCATGAGTCTTTTTCACTGTGTCATGCCAGGTCCCAGTCTGATTTGACAATATTTGGGAAAACATTAAATTAATTTCCCAGTGATACAAGTTTTCCTCTTCAATTTGTTTTCAGGGCTCTTAGAGGCAATAGTGTGGAGGTGAGGTTGGTAGTGACCTTAGCAAGGAGGTTGTACCTAGACTCAGTCTCATCTGCTCTGAGCTTGGTGGATGTGCCTGAGCAATTACAGGTTTGTTCCCTGTAGCCTTTACTGTGTAAAAGAGAAAAAAAATTTCTGAGTGTGGATAACCTCTGAGAACACAAAGCAAGAGAGGAAGAAGGATGAGAGTTTTTGGTTCTGAGAGTTTTTAGAGTTGCCAGACCTGCATTTCTTGAAGGTTGATAACCTTCGATTTTTCACAGATCTGCTCTCTGTGTGAATATCAGTCATTTGAGGACAATTTCACAGCAGTGGTGCAGAGGCCTTCTCTGCATCTCCTGTCTGTAGCAGCCTTTTCATACCTTTCTACCTCCTTGATTCTATTTCTAAGCCCTAACAGAAAAAAAACATGTTGTCCTTTTACATTAAGCTAAAAATCTTGTTTTTCTGCTGTGTTTAATGGAGGACTATACTGTTAAATACAATTTGTATAAATGATGCTGTGTAAATTAAGGATAGTATAATTATGGTTATTTTGTCAGCACTGCAACCAAAGTGCAGTTCTTGGGGTGTAATTGCATTGTGTGGGAGTGTGTTTTGGCTTTGTTTTCAAATTCCTGCTTTGATACTGCTACAGTGAGATGTGACCTGGGGTGTGCATTACTGCAGGTATTGCACATGGAAGGGATTAGAGAAATCCAGTGCCAAAAATGGACTGTTGGGCTCAGAACTATTTTTATGGGCTTACATGTGTTAGGGATTTCCTACTTTCTGTTCTGTTGTTACATCTGTAAAGGCACCCATGGCTGGTTTGGTTGCATAAGTGTTGCAGAGGACATTTCTGAGCTTTGCAATGGCTTTGGTGGTGCTGCAGTGCTCTGCTGGAGTGTGCAGTGCACAGGCTGTACCTGCACAGAACACACAGCAGATGTGAATGTGACATTGCTGAAAACATCAAAGTGGAACTCGGAGGCCCAGTTTTAACACTGTTCTTTCTCCCTTTGTGTCAGCACTTTCTCAACACATTTATCATCTGCTCAGGGGAAACAACCAGCTCTTTGATGTCCAATATAATAAAGAGTCAAGAATGCTTTAAGTAGATGTTGTAGCTTGTCTTCTGAAGAGAGTGTTCTCCTCTTTCTTCCTTACATGATCTTTCTGCTTCCCTCCTCAGCAGATTTTTCAGACAGCAAATACTGAACCTATGCTTCAAGGATGTCTCTCTCTCTCATAATAAAATGGGGTGGACAGGAGTACACGATAACCTCGCTGTCAGAAGAAGACACAGTGTTGGACCTGAAACAGTCTCTGAAAGGCCTTACTGGAGTGTTGCCAGAGCGTCAGAAACTGCTTGGGCTTAAAATGAAGGGTAACTGTCCATATTTACTGTTTTTGGGGCTGTGCCTGAGGTGTTTAAGGACAAACATGCCCTAATCCTAGGCAGGGTGTGTGCAGTAACAGGGCATCCACTTCCCAGTTGTAGCTCTGGAATGAGCATGAATACAGGCACTTTATACATCACTGGATGTTGTTTATTATTAATACATCTGCTTGGTCATTTTTTAGTGGTTGACACTGCCCTGTCCTGGTGGGGAGGAAAACTGGGGGGAAAAAAGTCAACCTAATGGGTTGAGATACGAAGTGTTCAGTGACTGAAAGATAATAAAATATGATATAATACAAATTATTATAATAATAGTAATGAAAAGAGGGGAAAGAGACATAAAACCCAAGAGAAAGCAGTGCCACAGTCCAGTTGCTCACCACCCACTCAGCGATGCCCATCCAGTCCCTGAGCAGCAATCAGTGTCTCCCAGCCAATTCCAGTTTAGACACTGGGCATGGGGTGCTGTGGTGTGGAATATCCCTTTGCCCGGTTCCCCCAGCTCCTTGTGCACGTGCTCACTGTCAGAGCACAGGAAACTGAAAAGTCCTTGATTTGGAGTAAGCACTGCTTGGCACCAACTAAACCATTGGTGTGCCATCAACATTATTCTTGTACTAAATCCAAAACACAGCACTGCTTCAGTTACTCAGAAGAAAATTAACTCAATCCCAGCCAAAACCAGGATACTGTATATGGAAGATGATGATAACACAGCTTGGCATAGATGGTCTTTTACAGGGAGCTTATTTCAATTAAGCATGGAATGTATTGACATTTTCTAAAATCTCTACCTCAATTAAAATAAAAAAAATCTGCATTACAGGCAAACCTGCAGATGATGATGTTAAGCTTGGAGCCCTGAAGTTGAAACCAAATACTAAGATAATGATGATGGGCACTCGTGAAGAGAGTTTGGTAAATAATTTGCTTGTTTGTTAACTTGAACAGGAAAAAACGCTTTGTGTCTTCTAACTGTGATTTTAAATTTTGAGTATTCCAGTCATCATTTAAAAAAATGATACTACAATAGATTTCTGTTGACACTTGTTAATGTAAACTTTGCTGCAGAACTCAGAGCAATTTACTTATGTCCTGTGGTGTTCTGCACTTGAAGTACAAACCTGTTGTTGTTATACTCACTGACTTTAAATCTGAACAATCATCAGTATACTTTACTATTCTTTCCACTAGCAAAGTGAAACAATTTTAGTTAAATAGTATCCCCGCCCTGTAATGTGCAACAGAAACTTGATATCCATTGTTATTTTCCCTCGCTGATCCTCTTTATATTTTATTATTTTTATTCCTCTAGGAAGACGTCCTTGGGCCACCTCCAGATAACGATGATGTGGTCAATGACTTTGATATTGAAGAGGAAGTTGTGGAAGTAGAAAATAGGTTAGGAGTTCAAGCTATTAAAACAGTTTGTTATTGACTGTAGAGTGTGGATTTTAATTAACTGTAACTTTTTGCACTGTTACATCAGGGAAGAAAATCTACTAAAGATTTCCCGTAGAGTTAAAGAATACAAAGTGGAAATTCTGAATCCTCCTAGAGAAGGGAAAAAGCTGCTGGTGCTAGATGTTGATTATACACTGTTTGGTGAGTTTTTATGCAATTTGTGGGTTTTGTTTGTTTAAGAGGTCAATTTGTTTGCCAGATCAAGTTTCTAGATTTTTGCTTTGCTGTGTTGTACAACGTGACTTCTGCTTTGTATGATTTTGTGGTCTTCTGCTCACACTTTAAAAAGCATTTTAAAATGTTGCATGTTGTTGATTTTAGTGCAGCAACTATTTAATTGCTGCAAAAAGACATAAAAAAGCAGCAATTTAGTCTTCTGTCTTTCCCTTGACAACTTGTATCTTGACCATCACAGTAGCAGGGCAAGATACTGAAAAATAATTATCCCAATCTGCACCTGATTGACTCTGCTTTTGGGGGGAGTGGGAGAACAGCTTCAAATGTTATTTACATATCATTACTAAACATTCACAAAAACACGTTTTACTTGAAAATTCTGTCAGGCTGGTTTCTTTTTTTTGAAAGCCAGATTTTTCCTTCTGACTTAACTTTCTGGTCTGTAGGTGTGCCATGGCAGCATGACTCTGAGCAGTAAATAATACCTTCCCTTATACCTTTTCCTTAGCTTTCCTTTTTGGTGACATTTGTTTCCAATTCACATCAAAATTCAACCTATTTCTAAGTTTAAAATTTTTATTGAGAGGTCTTCTGCTGGCAGATTTTGCAGCAGTTTTGGAATTGGAGCTTGATATATGTTCACACAATTAACTGGACTGAGTTTGGAGGAATCTGTTTCATATCTGGCCAGTTACTAATTTGCTAAGTGCACAGATGGTTTGCCCTGACTCTTCAAAGATATTCATACTCAGAGATCTGTTGATTTAATTACTGCTAAGCCCTCAAGTAGCTGTGAGAGCAACAGATAAATATTCCCTCTGCTTTATCTTTCCACCTTTAAAATGGGAATGGGAGTTTGATGTCAAATCATTCATGATCTTAAAGTGCTTCAGTGCTCCCCTCATGAAACTTTGAGTCTGGGTAGAAAGGAAAACCAGCCTGGACTTTAATAGCTAATACTTTAATACTGAATTGCTTATTTCTCACATTCTTTTTAGACCACAGGTCATGTGCTGAAACTGGAGTAGAACTGATGAGGCCATACCTTCATGAATTCCTGACTTCTGCATATGAGGACTATGATATTGTAATTTGGTGTAAGTATTATCCTCTATGCCTAAGAATTTATTGTAAATTGTCATCCAGAGCAGAGACTCCAGGTGGGAGGTTTTAATATTGCTTTTCAGTGTGAGTCAGAAGATCTAAAACAATAGAGAAACGTTTGGCTGTAATTCACACAACTATTAGAGATATTTTAGAAAAATACCAATTCTTATGTGAAAAAGCCCCATGTATTGCTCACAAGAGAGGGTTTAGTCACAGAATAAAGCTCAGCATCACTTCACTGAGAGTTACTTTGTACAAAGAAGTGCTTGAAATAACAGAACTGTGTAATCAACATTCGAACACTGTTTGATAGAGATTCTACAAATAATCTCAATGCAGACAACACATAGTGAAATGCCAAATGAACCAAACTCTCCTGTCTGCAGGGGTGCTTGGTTGAGCCTTTGCCTTTGCATTCTAGTTCAATTCCTGTCCAACAGCTGGAGAACAGACTTTAGCCAGTGCAGGGTTCAAACCATATTAAAATTGTGTTACAAAATTCCATTTTCATAGTCTTGAACAATGTTTCTGCATATCCTTAGATCAGTAGGCAATGTTGACACTTTGTCCTTTCCAGATTTTATGTATTCCTATAATTATTTCCAGGAGGAAACCCTTCACAGGTTCCTCAAGCCAGGTGTATCCCACTCTTACAGTCTCTCAGGCTGTGGTTCAGTAACCTGATCTAGAATGTGGTTTAAATATTTGCAGTGCTTCATTTAGTTGTTCATTTGAGAAGTAAGCTTTTCCAAACAAAAATAGACTTCCATGGAGGAAGACATTCTTTAGGGCAGTGCTCCTAAAAGCTACAACAGAGGTGGATCTTTCTAAAATTCAGTTTTGTGTAAAAATTTGACCTATTAAGTGAACAAGTTCTTGGTTTATTTCTTTTTTTTTTTTTTTTTGCCTGCCAGTGACTTATTATTTTGATAAACTATTCTTTCTGTTTTCTCCCTTGTGTTTCAGCTGCTACCAATATGAAGTGGATTGAAGCCAAAATGAAAGTAAGTTGTTCTGAAAACATGATTTGTTTCTGGTCTGGGTAACTCTTCATGCAACTGAGCTCATGCTCATCGTCGTAGAGCAAGTTAGAAACAGGGGAGGTTGTATGAATCATAACCTGAGTTGTCTCAATTTCCATAGTCACTTGAAATTATCTTTATCACAAAACTAGATGAAATCTAATTTTAGAATTCCACACAAACTATCAGCAGTAGGTGCTAAATTTAGCAGAACTAAACACAAGTCAGTACTTGCTGAAACTTGGATTCGTCACGCAGCCCTGCACAGTTGCTTTCATCTTACCTCTAATTATAGAGATCCAGTCTTTAAATGTGATTTTTTTAAAGGAACAGGCAGATGTGACATGCTGGAGTAGGTTATCAAGAGGAAACTCTTTTCATATTTATCTTTACCTCTTGCAGCTGAGGGTTCTGTTTAATCAGGCTTCCTCTGCCTTATTAAATATCCCATAAGAGCTCTTTCACTTTCTGGTTTGTTCCCTACTGGAATCAGGCAGGAAGCCAGTTTTGAACAGCTGATTTTGTGGCAAATATATTTACAGTCCAGCTTAGCTGTAAATCTAATGAGCTTAGTAAGAATTGCTGTGTTTTTGGTTGGTGGGTTGGGATTTTTTTGTGTTTATAAATCAAAAGTTATTTCCATTCCAGGAAAAACATTTCCAAATTTAAGCTTTTATTGTGCACTATTTTTTCAGGTTTTCACGGAGCAAAGCACATTTTCCAGTGTTCTCTTCTTCAAAATAATTAGTTACTACAATTTTTTCTAAGCAAAAATGCCTCTCAGAAATTAGAATCTTTAATCAGAGCTATGAAGTGGAGTTAGTGCAAGTAAAATCAGTGTTGAGCCTTGCAAACATTATATTCTTGTGTTTACATTGTTTTGTCACAGTAGTGCTAGGACTCAATCTTGTGGAAAACCATTGTTCAAAACTGGGCTCTTTCCCCTGCACTGGTCACCTTTCTGCATTTCCAGGTTGCTTTTCCAGCCCTCCTCCTGCATCCTGATCCATTGAGATTCCTGCCACTAGATGCCACTTTCTGTTTCTCCTTAAACTGAGGGCACCAGGACAGCTTCCCTCCAAGAGTTTCACTTTGGTCAGGGAGCTGTGATTCCAGCAATAGTTGGCATTAAAATTTCCCTTTTAAAGTACAAAGCAGGAACAGCATTAAAAAGAAGGGAGTATCAGACAAGCAAATTTGATCTCTCAGTTACTCTCACCCTTTTATGCCTGAAATTCAAACATTCTAGAACAGCTGGTTCTGTCAGTGTAACAAGATACTGACCCAGGAAGGTAGAGCATCTCATTTGCAAGATTGCATTTTTAAATTAAAGCAAATCAGTTAAGTGGGGCTGGATAGTTACAACAGAGCTGCTGCAGTGGGTATTTCTCCCTGTTACACAGGTTTGCATATTGCTGCTGTTTCACACACCAGAAGTTGTCAGCAATATCTGTGTTGTACCACGTCAGCAGATTTTACTGGTACTTTGCAGCTTTGGAAAGGATTTGAAATGGAAATTGTGCTCCTTCATCTAGATAAAGTGGTTTAAGTTATATTTCTAAAAACGTTGTTTTATTTAGAGTATTTCAGGAGTTACCAAATCTTAGAAGTGCAAATGGACACTAACATTGGTTATCTTGGACATGTGCACGAGGGCACAGTGACAGTGAGCTGTTCCTGGATATTCCATCTTGGATTGGGCTGTGATTTGTGCAAATCACTGTGAGGAACAAAGAGCAGCCAGAGCACAATTGCTGTAAAGTTAAGTTGAGGTGTGTAGAACCTGTGAGAGGTTGTGCACGAAGGCATGAGCAAAACCTCTCTGTATTTTGCCTTCTCTGCAAAGTTGCTTTGATTTTCTGCCAGCATCAGCTGTTAAGTTCCTGATATTAAACACTAAAAATAAATCCTTGTGTGCACTTTTATGATCTTCATTGTGTAACAAATCTAAATTTCCCCAGGTATCTTATTTTTAGCTGTAGGTAAACCTCCACAGCTCACCCTGTGACAGGCAATGTACTATAATTGTGGTTCCTGTTATTGAGCAGTAAAACTGTCATAATTAGGAGCTTTAATCATAAATCTTTGTGATGCAGGAGCTTGGGGTGAGTACCAATGCAAACTACAAGATAACTTTCATGCTGGACAGTGCTGCCATGATAACAGTGCACACTCCTCGGAGAGGACTAATAGATGTAAGTACCAGTTTTTCTCCTAATCTTTTTCTACATTCATCTGGCATTTTATCCCACCCCTTTAAAATATTCAACCAAAAAAAAAAGTTGTTTGGGAGTTTTCATGCAAGAAGACTGCAAGAATCTTGGAACCACAGATTTTTTTTCTGCTGAAAGTCTATTAATGCTTTGAGTGGAATATTTAGATGTCACGGCTTTCAAATAAACTGTAGGTAGCTGTTGCAATAAAACTTAGTACAAACAGAAAGGTTTTCCTTTCTGTTGGGGGTATTTATGTTATATTATTTCATATCTTCCTTTGTTGAAGCCAACCTGCTAATGGTAAAGCCAAAGAATACAAGTGTTCATTCAAATTAGGACTCAGGTTCCTATAGATGGCATTTTCATCTCCTGCATGTGATCTGATTTACCTCAGATACCTTGTATTGTGCTGTGTTTGCAGGTGAAGCCCCTTGGCGTTATCTGGGGAAAGTTTTCAGAATATTACAGCAAAAAAAATACTATTATGTTTGATGATATTGGCCGAAACTTCCTGATGAACCCACAGAATGGACTCAAGGTAAACCGGAATTTTCATTTACTGTTACTTTTTACTGATACTTCAAGTAGTACTTTCTCCTACTTCTTTGCTGTAGCATAAACTTAACTAGCAAAGATGCATGTTTTGTTAAACCTTTTAATTTACAGTGCCATTTGTCTGCCTTAGTGTTTCCTTAATAGTAGTATTAAATAAACTTTGTGTCACTATTGAGTGTGTAAGAGATTATCAAAATCAATGAAATGGTTATTTCTGCTTAAGTTATCAAGCTGGGCATTGCTGACAGGCACCACTGAAAATGTGATGTTCAATCTCCAGAGTGGTCCTATTCAAAAATAAGTCAAATAACAAGTGGCTGTACTTCATGGTAGTATGACAGGATAATCACAAGTATTCTATATGAGAAATAATTAGTACCTTGCACCATTTCAACTATAGAACAGCAAATATTTCGTTTTATACAACTGTCAACCAGTGTGTGCTCTGTTTTTACTGCCGATTCTGAATAAGAATGCAACCTAAATTTCTACATACATGTGATGGTAGAGCAGTGTTGTACTAAAAGAACTTGCACAAATCTCTCTCTAAAAAAAGATGATATTTTCAAATGCAGAAATTCCAAGATGGTATCCCTTTGTAAGTATCCATGATGTGGAGAGCAGTTGATGAGGTCTAACAAGACGACCTTAACTGGAAGGAGAATCAGGAATTGCAAAGATCTTGCTGGGAGGGGATTATCCAGAGAGATCCCTCTAGCTCAGATTGGAAAGATGTTTGTCAAAGTGTTGTTAACAGCTGCAGACAAGAGCACTGAGTCACTGAAACAAGGCCCAGGTATAATATATTCCAAGCTTAAAAGCAGTTGTCAGATAAGCTTTGCTTCTGACATCTCTTTTCACAACAGCTCTGGTTGTAGTCAGAGGCTTTTTGCTGGAAAAAAATCATCTGATTCCAACAATGCCACACAACTCAGAACGGAGAGCTGAAAACCCCTCCTGCAAAAATCTCTGTGAAATCAATTAGAAAATGTGGCAGTCCATTCCAGATCATTTTATCAGTCTGTCTGGGAGAGGAGGGCTTGAAGAAATACAAGAGAAAAGAATTTTTTTTCTGGGTGGTGCAAGATAAAAGCCCCTCAGTCCAGTCTGCATGAACAGGACAAATTGGATCTGACCACTACTGGAAAAGGTTTTTCTTCCTCTTACCTGTGAAAAGTTACAACATGTCATATTACTGAAAATATATTTGAGTCAGGTGGCAAATGATAGAGCATTTGAAGCATTTTTTCTTTCTGTGAGCAGATGGTTATACCCAGTTTTATTTCTTTTGTATAGATAAGGCCTTTTATGAAAGCACATTTAAATCGGGATAAAGACAAGGAGCTTCTAAAGCTCACCCAATACCTCAAAGAAATAGCAAAATTAGATGACTTTTTGGAGCTGAATCACAAACATTGGGAAAGGTAAGAACAAAGTCAAAATTCTTGCATCCCTCTGTCCCTGACCCCAGTTTTGTTTGAGGTTGTCTCGACAAACACCAGAAACAACAGAACAGATGAGCTTTAGAACTTACACTTACAAAGGTCCTGTAGTTTGAGGAAAATTTTAATAGGGCTGTGTTGTTGGGGCAGCTTCCCTAAAATTATAAGATTTTGACAGAAAGCATCTGTGTTTTCCTATTCCTCCTATATTCAGCCCTGCCAATTATGCATCCTAAAAGCAAAATAATTTTGAAGGAACATGGTCCCTGGAAGCCTCTTTTTTCCCACCCCAACAAAATTAGACTGTGGGTTAAAGATCCCAAATCCTTTGTTCTAAGGCAACTTCACTAGAAGTTACTTGAAAGCTCTGTGGTGTTAGTGTAGTTCTCAGGCACCATCCAGGCTGGGTGGTGGTGTAGGATTCATCAGCTCCAAGTTACTGTCTTATGAACAAGAGTTTTCCAAGGGCTCAGGACACCAGTTAGCATCCTAATTCTTGCTAGAAAATGATTAACTGAAGGGCTTGAGCAAAATTATTCTTGGTTTTATGCAACAGCCAGAGGCTTCAATGCATTTGAAGAAAAACTGTTGGAAAACCACTCCTTCAGTGTTTAGAAAAAGGAGCCTTACAGGCTTGATACAATTTCTCTTTTCTGATTTGGACAGAAGGTGAAATGTTAAACCTTAAAAGCAGTGAAATTCACTGGATATTTCACACTGTCAGTGAAATTGGTTGGATTCTTTCTCCTAGAGTATTTGCAAAGCCTTCACTGTCACACCACTCAGGCAGATTGCTCCAGCTCTGGTGCTAAGAGAGCTGTGAGATCAGAGTACAAGCAGTTCAGAGTCACTCAGATTCTCCACAGAAGCCACTGGAGGCTGTTCTTTCCAGGTTATGCTGGATCAGTTCATTAAAGCCCTGAATTTATTTGAAGGAGTGCCATTACTAATGGGCCTTTTTATCTTAAAGGATATAAAAGCCACTTCTCCAGCTGATGTAATTTTCCATCCTCTTAGAATGAAACAGGTTTCCATTTCCTTCCTCCCTTTTGTTTAAAAAGCCTGATAGAGTCTAACTAAAACATGACTTTGAATTACCGCAAGATAACCTGTCGTGGAATTGAAAGATGTTGAAATCAAATAAAAATCATAAGTGGTATTGATTACATTTCTAATTTTTGGTTATCAGTAGGAGGATTGTTGGTGAGTAAAGAAAGCAGAGTCTTACTTTGATCTTAGGATCCCAGGTATATTTGTGGCCACCTCCTACTTGGTGAAAAACTCTACTTTTGTTTCTTTCAGGTATCTTTCAAAGAAGCAAGGACAATAACACTAATAAAACTGTGTGGCACTGAATTGAAGGGAACATCACTAAGATCATTGGACTTTTCCTTGCTTTTGTGCTAGAGTATAATAGTGCTGGACACTGGACCCAATGCCAGAACGACTGCTAAACTTGGTCTTCCAGTTGGTTGGTTGTGGGTTTTTTAAAAGATCACAGCAATAAGCTCAAAGTGGGAGAAACAAGTCAGTTGCTTTTTCTTGCATTCAGTTCTGGTGTAACTTCTCAAAACACTTTCCTCTCCTTTGCTGCTGAAGTACAACCATAACCATCAAAGACCAAAACCATTCTGAGACTAGAAAAAAAAATATTTAGACCAAAAAAGTTGATTAAAAAGCCAACCTTGGCAGTGTGTGAATTGTATAAATCCTCTATTCCCTCCATCTTTAGAAACAGTCTCCCTCTCCCATTCCAGTATTTAAGTCTATGAATTACAAGTTGTCTAAGTTTGGTATGTATTAGTATGTCAGTGTTTCTCTGTGCAAGACAGTAAGATGGGAAAGTACCACCTCTGTGGCCAGTTTACCCCAGTGTGTGAACTTGTACTATAAAGCAGTGTTTACTGGAAAACAAAAGATTGAAGTTTGAGGGAGAGAAACCCACTGTTACTTGGTCAGTGAAAAGCAGTCTGCCTGAAAAATCCCCATATGTCAGATAAAGGGTTTAAACCTCAGATGGGAAAGTCACATTCCTAACTAAGCATGAACAAAACCCTTGTTCTCTTCTAGCTAAATCTTGTCAAAGTGCAAACACTGTGTTTAAATACAATATTCAGCCATACTGTTCTTAAAATATCATTTACTTGCGCTGCTTATGCCTGCACTATAGAAGTGTGACGTGACTGCTGTTTGGCATTTCCAACACTTGTGCATTATGCAGTTCATGGATTTGAAAGAAGACTGACCCTTTCAAATAAAAAAAATGGTATATATTGTTCTTAAGGAACTATAGCAGTTGTGTAAATAATAAATACCTTTTTCATACTTTTTGTCCTGTGCTGCCTTCAGTATTTAGCTTGCATAACAGAGGAACCATTGATAATATTAATTTGGGGGGGAAGTGGTGGATGATTTGTTTGGATTCCAGAGACACCAGGTTTGCATCAGGAGTTGAGTAAGAGCCTGGTGAGTGCTTCTGTGGATTAGGGAAGTGGTGCAGCACCAGGCTGGCCAGGAAAGGAGCCCTGACAGCACATGTCAGGCTGTCAGGACAGCAGGCACAAATGAGCTGCTGGGACAAGCACGCCAGGCTCCGGCTCAGTGACCTGTCAGAAAATATCCAAGTCCTTGTCCAGGGCTCTGTGTGCTTTACTGCCAACCCAAGCTGCCTTTGAAATGAGCAAACCAGAAACCTGACACATAAAAGTGGTGGTTTAGGTAAGTATGGAGGGTGAAGATCTGCACTTTTGTCTCCTAGAGCTGATTTCTGATCGAGGAGCTGCCTGACCCCTGTACAGACAGCACAGGGAGAATCCCTGAGCTTACAACAGTGGTACTTTCCTGGAAAAGCTGCAGCAGCAGAGATCATGGCATGTAGGACTGGTGTATGGTGCACTGGAATTCCTTTGACTTTGAACAGTGGAAAGGAGTCAAGGCATGGCAGTTAAATCACCTGTGGAGTTTGTGCTGGGCAAAGAGAGAAAACCAAACCAAGAGAAAGTATTTGAACATGTGCCTGTATTTTTTTGCTCAAAGTTGGCCTACAAACAAAAGGTTACAGTGGATGACCAATACTCATTTCTTTTGCTTTACACAAGGAATGTTTAGAAAGTCAATCTTGATTTTATTTCAGTGACATGGGTGTTTAGCCCCAGAATTTGAGAGTATTCACTGATCTGAAGGAGACATGCACTCCCCTTTCAAATATTTAATGAGCTGAGCTGGAACATGCAAGTGTGATCTCAGTGTGATGGTAACACAGTGCTGTTGCTGACAAGTTGTTATGTTTTTTATGACCAATATAATTTCCCTTACCATATTTTCTGTTTGAAGACTGGTCTTGCAGTTTGATTTGGTAATCTTCTAAAAATGCTGCTGGGATTTACTTTGCTAAGACATGGCTAAGATTTTTAAGATGAAGCTGTGGGTAAGGCAAGCACAAGCCTGATGTTCAAATGACTACAAGAATCAGGGGTCATTGATGGGAGAGTGGGTTAAAAATGGTAAAAGCAGCGAGAAGAAATCTGGTTTTGGAGGCAGGTGGCATCAGCAGGTTCAGAAAAGAGTTCAGCGCCTTCACAGAAAAGTCCACAGGCAGAAGCTAAAGGGGATGGCACTGGTTGGAATAGGAAAGCCTAACATCCTGCAATAAAAGAATTGGAGGTGCTCAGGAAGATGGGAGTGGGTCACAGAGAGCAGCTCCTCACTGGAGCTGCTCTGGGCTGTACCTACAAAGTGACTGTACCAAACTACCACAGTAACTGCAAGGATAAATGGGCAGTTTTCTGCTTAGCCCCACAACAATGTGTTTATTGCTCATGAATGCAGAGGAAAACACCTGTGCTGAATTTTTCTTTCTCCAATAGGGAAGGCAGTTTTAACCTACTTGTATTTCCAAAATGTAGTTAAGCCTAGAGAATAACTATGGACAGCAAAGTTTAATGGTTTATTCCCTGCTAACATTTACTTTCCTTTTAGATTATATTGAGATGCCTGAGAAGTATTAGATTAATGGCTTTCACTATCTCTATTAAAAGAAACAGTATTAAAGTATAATTAAAGAGAGAGAGCATACAGCTTAATTACAGAGCTCATCATTTACTGTTCTGCAAAACTCCAGAGAAGCATTAAATGGAGTCTGAACTATTCCAAATATTTTCATGTGTCAGAGACTGTCTCGGGCTCCCAGTACACGTCAAACATTTTGTATGTTGTTCAGTCTGATTATTCAGACCAGAAGAGACAGTCCATTTCAAAATGAAGTTATTTCAGTAAGCCCTGGATATCTGACAACTCCAATGCCTCGCTGTGGCATGAATGCTCATCACTGGAGGTACATGGAGTGACAGCTGAAGCCAGGAACTGAACTGCAAATTCAGCCCCACAAATCCTGCTGCATGACTGTGAAATCCACAGCTAGTTGCCAATTTTTATTCCTGACTTGACATTCAACTGACAGTGAGTGGATGCCAAAGGGTTTAAGACAATTTTCCACTCTGTCTGCTCAGGATGTATTTAAGACTGATGTGAGAAGTGCTGAATACTTGCTCCCAATAAGACAAAGGCCAAGCAAAAACTGTATTTCAGAGGGCAAAGAAAAGTACACAGTTTTCCTGATTCATTAAAGCTGCTTAGAACAAGAAATGCTGGATGAAGAGGCAGAATCCTTGGATATTTCACTGTGGTCACTGCAGCAGTTGTGGCAGGTACTAGTGGATATTAGCAACTGCTGCACACAGTGAAGGATGCCTGATGAAGTGCTTTGGCTGGGAAATTCACAGAGAAAAATTTCAGTGGAAAGAAAAAATGTTGAGGAAGAGATTAACAGGAGTGGATGATAAAAATACTGCTTTATCCAGGAGAAGACAAGGGACATCTTGCAGGCATTACAAGTTTGTTGTGTGAGCAATATTGGCATTATCTTGTTACCAGGCACTGGGGCTGTGCTTTGAATGGGCTCTGCACCAGCAAGGACATGGTTTAGATACAGCCTCAAAGATCCAGCAAGAACTGCCTTGTGATGGCAGGTGAACAGCTCTGGTTAGGTTTTCCTAAAAAGAGTGAAAAACAGCTCTGAGGGCTTACAGTGCCAAGTTTGACTCCCCTGGCTTTATCTGCTGCACCACACACCACTTTAGACCTGTTTTTGCCAGCCCATCTCCATCATCCCCCATTATCCTTTGGATCACTGATAATCACACAAGGCCTCAACCTCATTCGTGCCTCATCCCTTTTCTGATGGTGTTTTATAACAGAGAACTTCAAAAAGAACTATTTATATACTGATGAGCTTTCTCATACAGCCCTGAGCTTCATTATTTATGCTTATTTAGGAAGTTTGCTCATCTCTGGAGATCCTTTCATGCCGCTTTGAGCACTTGGATGCTCATTTAGCTCTCAGGAGTCCGTGCTGAGCTTGGCCTGTGTCCTTGCCACACACAGTCACATACAATGCCATGCCATTAATTTCTGTGTCTCTCCTGGCAAATAGCTTTCCCACCAATTCATTTTCTCTTAAGAATGGGTACAAGTCAAAGGAAGCTTGTTCTCAAATTGCATAATGCTCAGAGCACTAGGCTGGGATGCTGGGCACAGTGAAAAGTGCATCATTAACACCCCTTGAAAGTTTTTGTTGGTTTTTTTTCTTCTTTAAACTGCCTAGTTGGAATTGCACATCCACTCTGCTCACACCCCACCATTTGTCAAGGTGTTTATATATCAGAAAAGAGCAGCTTTTAGCGTTTATCACAGCAGGGGCCAGGTTTGGCTGCAGCTCCTGCGTGGAAGGGGACTGGGTGACCTGGAGCAGGGTCACTGCTGCTGAGAGATGTCCCCTCCTCCCCCTGCAACACCCCGGAAGACTTTAACCTTGGTGTTTTGAAACATTAAGATTGCATCAGATCTTTTAGTACCAAATATCTGTGGTGCTAAAGCATTTGGTATTCCACAGTGGGAGCCTCATTCTTCAGGATTTGTGCTGCTCCTGAGAGGAAAGCAAGTCAAACTCAGGACCAGGGCATCAAAGAATTCATAGCTCACCATAAATTCCTGAGTCAATTCTCTCAGCCTTCACATCTGATTGGGCTTTTCATCTCCAGCCTGTTCTACTTGCTGCAAGATCAACCCCTGGATTTTTTTGTTGGATCTGTCACGCTCCCTCCAGAGCACAGAGTGCAGGGCCAGACAGCTGGGCATGAATGATGGTTCACAGGCTGGTCAATAAACTTGTTTAAATTGTTTCACATTGGAGGGAAATGTTCCCAGATGAATAAAAAAATGGGTGTCAGTGCTGAGCTCGTTCAGCAGTTCTGCTTCTGAGCATGTTCTTATCGTAAAACTGTGGGTGAAAACCTCCTTCCCAGCTTTGTTTTTTTCAATGCTCTACGATTTTTTTTTTTGCCCTCACTTCTCAAAAGTTTCTTGGTGTGGGTGTGTTGTATCTTTCAATCTGTTTCATTGGCCCAGTGGGCTCCTGCTCCAGGGCAGGCCCTGTGCTGTGGCATGGGAATGACTCAGGGGTTAGAGGAGCTTTGTACGTGATGGACGAGCCTCAAGCCAAGAGCTCCACTGGTGAACACCCAACTTTAACCCTCAGGTTGGGTCACACTCAAAAAACAAATGGTGGCACAGTAAGAATATTGTAAATTTAACAAGTTCTAGTGAAACTTTCTTAGACGCCCTGGTTCCTAGGGCAAGATGAGGTGGCTCTAGAACTGTGTTTTGCAAAACTTTGGTTTGTTTATCTGATTTTCTATATTCAGTTCACATTTCATGACATACTGGGGTGTGTGTGACATTTGTGAGCAGTGAAAGCTGCATCAGTTTAGTGGGGGAACATGAGCAGAATTTCGAGCAGACACTTAAACTGCAACTGATGCACTTTTGGGTCCCTCTGCTGTCCTAATGATGGATATTTCTTGAATCAGGACCAAAATGAGCACATTTTTGGAAAAGTTAAGTGTATTAAACTGCCTCAGAGATGAAAATGATAAAGTGATGTGGGATTTTTTTTTAATCTGATTAATCCCTTACAGATGTGACTAGACAGAACAGGTATGTTGCAAAATCTTTTTCTATCACAAGTGGTACTAAATTAAAACCAAAATTATTTGTGTCTAACACTTGAAGGAAATTCTGAGCTTCAGATACAGAGGGTTTCTAATTACACCTAGGCACTATCCCCACTCCCACAAATAGTAAATTAGCTGAGATAAACACATTCAGAAGCTGTTAAGCTACTTTGGTTTGGACTTAGTGAGTAGCTGCTGCTGGAAGAAAGCAGGCAATAATTGAAATTTCTGACTTCTTTAAACAGAAAGTAAATATTGCATTTCGTATGGGCATTCCACTTTCAAAAGCTTTAGGTAGATTTAGCTCTGTAACTAGTAAATCATGTAACATTCAGGTTTATGGAGCTGAGATGACACTGTTGTCACTGATAAATGAGTTCATAGCTTGTCCTTCACTCAGCCCAGCAATCCCTGACCAAGTTTATGACAGTTTTCCTGGTTTTAAAAGGAGAGATGCTACAAAATAGGTCTCTATTTAAACTTAGATCAGGGATGCAGAGATATTCATTGCCCTCTGATGCTTGGAAAGGTGTGTTGGGAGCCTCACAGCTCCCTGCTGGTCCAGGAGCCTCAGCTGGGTGCTGAGATCAGGGAAAAGGGGGAATTAGGGAGAAATGCCTGCCTGCATCTCTGCTGGCCCTGCAGCTAACCCAGCACTTCACACTAGGAGGTAATGGGCAGCTGGCAAGATGAAAACCCCAAAATGAGCACTAAATCTTGTGAGATTAACATATAAAATCCCTTAATGGAAAATGTAGGCACCACAGATAATTACAGATCCACTGACTCAGTCAAGTACAGGGCACAATTCCAGAAACTGGGGAAGGAAAGTAAGACTCAGTACTTTCTTCCAAAGAAACTTGAACCAAGCCAGAGAGCAGTAACAACAACTACAAAGTTGTCAGACTATTCAGGCAGTAAGGAGGGCAAATAGAGAGTCAAGGGCAGAGTTTCCAGCACTGGTCCATCTTTCACAAGAATCTGATTAATTTTACACACCTCCTCCAGAAGAGTGAGCAGAAGCCTAGGGACAGGCATGGGACAAGCACTGTTCTAAAGTCTGGAAGGAAACCAGACAGGAGCTTTTCAGCTAAAGCTCCTGCCAGAAGCAATTAGGAGGCGACAGCTGGATGGCAGCAGCTTTACACGGGCAGGAGAGAGCACGGAGTGACCTGACCTCACCTGGCAGGGACAGCGTGTCCTGCAGCCAGCGTCAAACGCTCTCCAGCCCTACAAGGACCTAGCAGCAGGTGTGCTCACCCAAACCATTCCTCAGCCCCTGCATCAGTGCTGTTCCCCTGTTCCTGAGTCACAGTGAAACATGGGTACTACAGGATTTTCTCAAGACAGCACAGACGTGCCCCAAAAGCAACATGGCAAGGCTGGAGGGGAATCTGCAGGTGCTGCCCCCCTGGCTGGGCTGAGAGGTGCACACCCACACTCATGTGCCATAGCAGAGTGCCCTGGACACCCACCACCCACAGCCACCACCTCTGCTTTCATCCCAGCCCCTGGTGTCAGGGACCTTCTGTGGCTGGAGAAAAGCCGCAGCTACAGAACCACTCAGGCTGATATTGAGGAAAGTTTCTGCTCATTTTGGTTCCCAGGCTCAGTGCTGAGGGCACTCACCTTGGCAAACTCACAACACAGAAAATTCAAGAAACCCCTTTGGGGTCAGCCCTGCCCCTGAGGGCATAAAGAGCCTCCCACTGCCCCAAACCCCAATTTTCCTGCTTGCTGGGACAGCTTTACCATGAGGCTGCTCCTTTATACCGCACATCCTCCCACTGATCCCGTACCCGTCCCTAAACCGCACATTCTCTCATTTTGAACATGAATCCCCACAGGGAAAGTGTGGCTCTCGTATTTCCATCACCTTGCCAGCAACCACGAAGCAACAAAGGCATGGCACGGCCGGGAAGCTCAAGTGCTTTTCAATTCATTGTCACGAACAAAGCACCATCAGCCAAGGACGATCCATTTGCTAAGGGCAGGGGTTAAGGCTCATCTCTAATTACTCCTTGTCCTCCCTCCTGTCCCAACAGCCTGGAGCTGCTTTTGAGGGGACCTGAGGTTTGACTGGTCAAAGCTGAGTGTTTGACCAGCACACCCTGGCACAACTGGAGGAGCTGGAGGAGAAGAGCCCTGTGAAAGCAGAAATAAGGATTATCTGAGCTTGGCAAGGAGGATCACAGAGCTGCCTTAATATCTGACATCTGCCGGGGCAACATTTGCAGGACGTGTCCCGGGAATAATCAGAGTTGCAAACGAAACAGGGTCTGGGGTTTAGTCCACTGGAATTGTTTCCCCCCTCCCATACAACATCATGCTGATTTTTCAGACAAGTTTGTTTTTCTGTCTCTCAGTTTTCTCAGCCTACTTCTTGAGTCGTGATTTGACCTCAAATTAGAAGGGCTTAAACTATATAAACGCATATACAAATATATATGTATTTCAGGAGGTGGAAACTTAGGTCTCGCTTAATCACCACAGCCCGGGAGCTGGGAGAAAAAAATCCAAAACCCAACACATTTCACGGATCACAGTCTGGTACCAGAACTACACTGAAGAGACACAATAAAAGCACTCGGTCTGTGGCAGCATCCAGTGTCCATCGGCAGTACTGCACCCTGCCCACGCCACGCCTGGACCATTCCAGGGGATTAGCAGGACCTGGAAACGCCACTGAGACACGACAGCGAGCAGCAGCACATCCTCAGTAGCAGAAAGTCCTTTGAGACCCTTTTGGGGCGCATCCATGTCACCCTTTTGGGGTGACATGTATGCTGCACTGAGCTGTCCCACTGCTCTTGGATCCAGGAGCAGGCACGGGCTGTGTCTCTTTTCTCAGGGGAAAATCCTTCAGAGAGGCAGAGTCCAAGCCTCAGATGAGTTCAGTGAAAAGTGTCATGCTCCCAGCAGCGATGCTAAACCTCAATATTTGCACCTGGCAATGTAACCAAAAAGCACTCCCCAAATCACAGAGATACAAAACCAACTCACCCCAGCTGCATTTTTCTGTCCCCAAACTTCTTCCTCCAGGGTGTGCAGGAGCGGAGAGCCACGCCCTGTGGGAAGAGAGGGGACTGAGTACTCTCAGGCCAGGAAAGTCATTACCTTTTACTCCTTGTATGAAGTAGACTTCACCCTGTGCTTTGAGGATGGGAGGTGATGGATCCTGCCCGAGCAGAGCCCTAGCACCGCTAAAATTGCGGTTTGCTCGTTTTCGCAGGGCTGACCTCCTCCCAAAGGCCGGCACAAACAGAGAGAGGACTTCGGGGCTGCTCTCCAAAACGAGCCTCTCCAGCCCGACCAGAGCCCGTTCCCGGCGGTCACCAGAGGGAGCCCAATGCCCGGGAACGGAGCATCCTCCGGGCACAGGTGACCTTCTGCACCCTCTCCTGCCTCCTTTCTAAGGGGTCATCACCACCATCGGACAAAATCGGAGCCCCCGCTGGCCTGGTGTAACTGCATAAGGATTCGGGGCATGTCTAGAGACAGGGGATGCGTTTACATCGGCTCCCAGGCAGTGATGGCTTTATCACAGGTGACTCCCCACAATCACCCTGCCCAAGAAAGGCACAACATTCCTTGGCAAGGCCAGGAGGGTCAGGGCCAGCCCCTGCCGTGATAGCAACATTTCTGTTCATTCACAATTAACTGAGCAATTTTAGCTTCAAAAGGTGAAGGGCATCCCTCTGCCCCAGCAGCAGCTCAGTTTTGACCTTATCCTGATTGAACTCCTGACTGAAGCTCTGCCAAAGCCCTGCTGTCTCCAGAATCCTGAGGAACTGACCTTCTCCTTGAAGTCCTTGTCCCTCATTGTCCCATGAGTGACAAAGCCAAAGAGGTGCCTTGAAGTATCCCCTCATTTGGAGGTTTGAGACAAGCAGCTCCTCCTGTGACACCTGCATTTCTAGAGGGGTAAACCTTGTTCCTCCTCCATTCTTCCTTTCTGTATTGGGATAATCGCTGTCTTCCACATTTTCTCAGCCTTCCCCAGCATTTTTAGAGCTGCCTTATAGAACACCTACACCACACACAATTACTGCAGCTGCTCCTGTAAGAAGCTCCTAAACTACACTGTTTATTTCAGCGAGAAAAAACCACAAGCAACCTATCCAGAAAAATCAAGCAACAAGCCTGTACCAAGTCCCAAAAAGCAAACAGCAACACTCACGCCACTAAGCAAACTCCTCACCTTCTCTTTGCTCTGTAGTGCATGAAAACAGACAAATCCCTCCCCTGGGCTCCTGTTTAAGCCCTTCAGCTGTGATAGGGATGGAGGGAATTGTTGGCTGATTCCCAGCATCTGGGAGCCCTTTCACCCCAGGGCAGGCTCAGCTGTTCTCTAATCCAGAAAGAACCCAATACACTCTGACATCCTCCTGCTGCTCCCTGCAAATGTCACCATCTTCATCTTTTCAGTGCCCTGGGACACTCCTACAGCTCTCCCACCTGTTCCCTGAACAATCCTTCTCCCATGGCTCAGAATCCCCTCCTATATTCAGTTTTGAGCCCTGCCCCAAAATAGAATGGCATTGAAAAACTGAAGTGAAAAACCACTAAGAGGGTTGAGGGCTGGAGTATTTGCTCAGTGAGAGGAGGCAGAGGGAGGTGGAGTCACTCAGCCTGGTGAGAAGATAATTTCAGGGGGACATAACAGCAATGACCACTAAAAAAGCAGGTTCCTGAGCAGTTGGATTCAGGCTCTTCATGGTGGTATGTGGTTTGGAGATGAGACAGTTGAAAGAGGAGATGTTGAAACTGGATACACAAGGAAGAAATTCTTTACCATAGTGACAGCCAAATCCTGGGACAGACAGCCCGAGGAGATTGCACACCCACCCTTTGGGCTCCCAGTGCTAAACTGGGTAAAGCCCTGAGCAACCTGACAAGATCTCAGCACTAACCCTGCCATGAGCAGGAGGTTGGACCAAAGTCCCTTCCAAGCAGATCCAGCCTGCTTCTCTTTGGGAAAAGAGGGTGAACTGGAATGATAACCAAGTCCGGAGCTTCCTCCCCAGCCGGGCTGTGGGAACCCTGCAGTCAGCACCACCACCCTTGGATCATCCCATGGCAGCTTGAAAAGCCTTGTCAAACACTGTGAATGTCAAGGGAAAAAAGTAGGGCAAAGGATTCAACTGAGTTGCAGCAGTGACACGTGCCTGTGCTGGGGGAGGAGAAGGAAGCAGCTGAGCTGACAAGTTAAATGGGCCAAGAGCTGGACACAATAAAGGGTCGTCTGCATCACCAGCAGAGTGAAGCTGTGAGGGGGAAATAACATCCTTCCCTTTGCCATGGGCACAGCCTGCTCACAGGACGGTGCTCAGCTGTGAGCAGTGGCTTCCCTGCAGTGAGACCATGCACAGATTTCATTCTGATTGTATTTTAACTGGTGAGGGGACTAAGAGAGATGTGGGGAGAACCTGGCCCTCATTCCACTGCAAGGGGTGGCTTCCAGCCCAGCTTCTGCCCCTTCCTGCCCAGGGAGAGAAAGAGCTGTGAACATGCTCATGTTATCTGAGAGAGATCTCAAATGTGTCATGACTCACTCACCTTTCAAAGTTGTCAAAAAAACCCAAATCAAACAACTCAACAAAACAACCCAAACCCAACACAACTTAAAAGATGTAGGAAGAAAATCAAGGAAAAACAGTGGCATCAAAAAAAGGTTTGATTTCTGTTTTGGTGTGTGTTTCTGGAGAGGCAGCCAGACATAGATGGGGGCTTAGGCTGGACATCCTGTGGCCACTGCTGCTCTCTCCCAGGGATCCATCAGCCCCACTGGGAAGGTGAATCCAGCTTTCCAAAACCAAGAATGAACACACCAGGCACCTGCAAAGCATCCCTTCCATCCTGGTTAACTGGAGCCATGTGCCTGTTCAGCTGGAATCACAACAGAAGTCCCAGGCTCGTGCTGGAGCACTGTCTCTCTTGGCCTCTCCTGGGAACAACATTTTGGGAAGTGTCCCCAAGTGAGGGAAGTAATTTCCTCAAAGCAGATTACTCCCACTCTCCACTTCCCTGGCACAGGTGGAGGAGATGGTAGTTGGGTCTGTGAGGTATGGAGGTGTTTTATTTGCTATTGTTATTAAACAGTGAACCTCTGCAATTTCTGTTCTCTTATGATCTGTGCTTGTTATCTCAGCCTCCAGATTTAAAAGGATTAGATATGGCAATATGCTGTGACAATTTTGGAGTCACTGAGGGCCATCTCAGTGCTCTTCTCTCATTAAAATGTCATTTTCCCTCTTAAAAATGAGGTCTTTTTGCTCCTGTCCTCTGAACATGGTGCTGTTCCAGTGCCACACAGGATCATCACAGGATTACTATGGTAGGAGAAGTCGTGGAGGCCATCCTGCTCCAAGCTGGAGGATTGATAAGGAAAGGCACTTTCCCAATGTGTTCTTCATGACTGCTTGTGCCTCTGGCTCCCCTCAATCCTGCCCATGCTCTGGATGTCCTGGTGAGTTTAGTAACATAACATCTGAATTGAAAAACAAACAAGGGCAACTGGGCCACAGAGAGGGTTGGTCTGCTTCAAAGAAGAGGTGGCAGATTTTGCAAGAATCCAGGAGGCTGGGATGGGAAAAACATCAGGATCAAAGGCAGCTGGTCCGAGAGAAGCTCCAAACCAGCCCCAACACAAAGCTTTGCCTGTGCAGCTCAACCACTGGCTGGCTGCCTGGGAAAGTTACCAAATGACAAAGGATTTGCCAGAATTGGGTTATGTGGATTACCAGAGGAGAAGCTGGTATTAGGTGTGCTGAGCACCTTGCTGAGGCCTCTCTTTTTTAGGCATTGTGCCCCAGCTGAGTTCAAAGCTGGGATTGTGGTGTGAGAGGCACATGCTCAAGCTCTGTCCAAACAAGGTCCAGAGGTTTAGGTGCTCAGCATTTAGGTGCTTGCAAAAGATGTTGACCCCTGAGGCTCATGATAAATCTAAAGCTCCCTTTGAAAGTTAAAGTGTTTAACTTTACGTGAAAGTTAAGTGTTTAACATGAAGGAGCTGCTGTCCCATTGATCTACTGCCAGTGTTTTAACAAGAGGATGCCACGAGTATTTCCCTGTGAGAGTTTTGCACAGCGAAAGGGGAGAGACTGTAAAACTACTTTTCTTGTGTTTGCACAAAGAGGGATTTGTCAGCCAGAGTGAAGAAGAGAGAGGGCAGCAGTGTGAAAAGTGAAGAAAGGAATGAAGTCTGTGTATTAAAAATTGTAAATAAATGCAAACATGTGCGCCTAGAAAATCAAGGTCTGTGTATGATTCAGAGAGAATTTATCCTAGAGAAGGGGAGGGTAAGCCCACAGCTCCTCTGCTCCAGGGAATATATATTTTTTAAAATTATTGACAATTTATACAATCTGGCACTCTTCTAAATATAATTTTATTAGCATGAGGAGCCACTTGTCAGCAGGAAACTAATGCTGGTGAGTTCACAGTTTTCAAGACAAAGCGTTCTCTTAAGAGAAAAGAAGGGAAAAGACTAATTTGGGAAGAAGAGCCTTGCAGCTTCTGCCTAAAACCAGCCTCCACCTGCCATCTTCTGGGTGCAGGCTTAAATGGAGCAATATTCCCTACCCTCAGCTCGCTTGTCTCTGCTTTCCAAAGGAGATGAGGCATATGCAGTCACGCTGCTCATCAGCTCTCCCGTCACCCTCCCACAATAACCCCTGAGAGAGAAGGAACACGGCTATGGAGGCTGGGAAGGGAACCGAGCCTCCTGCTGTCACCCACCCCCTGGCATGGGCAGGAGCCCACGAGCAGGAGCAGGTTTTGGCTGCCCAGCATGTGCCAGTTTGCCAGGCAGGACGGGACAGAGGAGCTGTGGCTGGCAGGGGCAGGAGGACACAGCCCATGGGAGCCGTGGGAATCGCCTTTCTTCCCGGGAGGAGGGTGATGCAACAGCACAGGAGAGCAAAGCCACCCATCAGGCTCCAGCACGGCTGCATCAAAGCGTTTTTCTGGGTCTTACAGAAAAAAAGAATCCAGCCAAGGAATCGTGCTGAGTTTTATTTTATTGAGCAGAGACAGCAGAGGGAGGACGGGCTGCTCCGACGGCAGCTCAGCTCCTGCCGCTCGGTCCAGGGAGGACTCAGCATTTCCCCAGGTGCTTCAACCTTATCTTCCCTCCACTTCTCCTGTAAAAGGAAGGAGAGAGACTTAGACCAAGCAAGAATTGACAGACACAGCAGGGTGGGACAGAGCTCATCCATCCCAACAGGCCTGACTCGTGCCAGTGTGTGTCCCTGGTACCTCACAAGGAACACCCTGACGTTTCCCCTCTCCTCATTCTTCTCTGATTTGCCCCAGGATAAGGCAGCCTTGGCTGTGCACTAAATGTAAGGATTGCTATGGCAAAAACATTTTGCAAGCACATTCCATCCATCAGGGATGGCTCCTGTTGCATCTCCTTTAAAAGGTGACAGAGCTCAGGAAAAGAGGAGACATCCTGTTCTTCCTCTGAGATCTTGTGTCTTGTTCCACAAAGTTCATTCAGACTTTTCAGGAACAACTTGGCATGGCTCAGCTCCCACATTCCTCCAGGCACTTCTCAGTACCCAGGAGTGTGGGCAGTGAGAGCTGCAGCCTGTGGCACACAGTGGGAATTGTGCATCAATTTAGTGCGGCGTGGAAGGTACAGGCAGGATGCATTTGCTTCCCAGGCCCTGTGCTGCCTCTCAGCATGGCAACCAGCAGCCTGCAACGCCCAGAAATGAATTAAAATTAACTCGTAGTCACACAGCTCTGCTCCAAGGAGGAAACATTCCTCTTGGCACGGCTCAGAGCCTGGTCCGTGCAAGAGGAGCAGCCTGCATACAGGGCTTCCCCTCCATGAAGGAGACCATCAGAGCCATGGAAATGAAGGCAGGCCCTGCTGTTTCAGTCCCCCCCGTGTCACTTACAGCACTGCCTTGCAGAAGGCACACTTGTTCCCATACGTGACGCCGTCCGTGCCGCAGTGAGGGTTGGACTCCCTCGTGCAGTACACGCTTCTGTTTACGAATTCTCTACAAATCTGCACAGGGAATAATAACAATAAAAACAAAAACCTCTTCAGGACCCCCATACTCTTTCTCTCACTTTCCAAACTGGACCCAAGGTCATCAGTGTAATGCTTTTTCTGACAAGTGCTGACACTTTCTGTTATCTGACAGAAAAAGCCCTCTCCGAAATGAGGAGAAGCAGCATTTCAGGGGAATTTTTGTCCCGTGTTTGAGGAGGGAAATTGCAGTCACCTGCGAGAAGTCTTGATCTCCCAGCAACAGGAGTGGATTAGCCTAGGCATGCACGAGAAGAGTCAGCAGTGATGCTCTGTCAGGCACTTGGAGCCAAGCTACCTCCCTGCTGCATGACTTCAGGTGTCTTGCGAAACCCTGTACTCAGTGTGGTGCTTGCTGAGCTCCTCCTTTCCCAGAGAAAGGAGAGGGGAACCATAGGGAAATTCCCATGGGAATTACAAACTATGCCCAGGAAGAGTACAGGTATTTTGTCTCTCTACAAGTCCCAGGGATGAACTAAATTAGGGGGCATAAAACACTCAACAATCCGTTTGCTTCATGAGAAGATTGGATAGTGAAGCCAAGTCAAAAGTGGTGAGCACATAAACATTTGCTAAATCAACCATTTATTTCCCTGCTCTACCTGCTAACGTGGCCACACAACATCCCCCAGGTAGCAGTGAACTCCCCAGCACTGGGAATCCTTGGAAGAACCCACCTGCTCCCAGCAGACATTAAAAACTGTTTACCCAGCACCAAGATTTTGGTAATAAAAACATTCCTCCAAAGTGAAACGCCATGACTGGATGTGGCACTCAGTGCTATGGTCTAGTTGACAAAGTGGTGATCAGTCAAAGGGTGGATTCGATGATCTTGGAGGTCTTTTCCAACAGTAATGATTCCATGGTTCTATTAAATGCAGATTCAGCAAGCAGAAACAGCAGCACTAACCTCTTCAATCTCTTGACCTGCTACATCTGGAACTAAAAGAAAAAAAAAAAAGGTAAATAAAACCCAGACAGATTTTACACGTCAGCATTACTTTCTGATAAAGTCTGAGCTAAATTCACAAACCTTTTATGCAAAGCACAGTAAAACATACTCCAGGTTTTTCCTACTCCGTCATCTCTCACAGGGGAAGAGGGGGCAGGAAATACATTATCTGAATTGCTTTTCAGTATTTTCCTATTTTGAAAAATGCTACTAAAATACTGTGTAATCATTCATTCAGCTGCTAACTACACCTCAGACACACAACCCAATCTGCTGGAAGGCAGCCACTCCCGGGGAAGCAATCTGCCATATCGGATGTGGAGCCGTGCTCCCAGAGATTTTAAACCCATGTTGGCTTTTAGGGCTCCTGCAACTCTGAATAATGCAAGTGGCAGGTGCTGCTGACAGGAGGGGATGATGGAGAAGGAGATCTCATGGTTGGGTTCATGCTCAGCACAGCCCAGACACCCTCCCAGGACGGGCTCAGCCCAGGTGAGATACAAAGAGACGTCACGGGGTGACGGAGAGCAGAACAGGCAGCACCGGTCAGAACCAGCACAAAAATCCCCTCTGTAACCACAGGCTCTGGGCTTGGAGCTAATCAGTCCATGCTCTTCATGTTTCCTCCCAGCAAAGCCGGCAGGCAGGCGTGTAGGTTGAGTCAGAGCTGTGAAACGGGACGACCCTGTCATGTCTCTAAGGGGGGAGCCTGACACTCCAGGGTGGGTAAATGCAGATCTGCAGAATCTGGGTCACAGCAGAGTGGGACAAATAGCCAGCGTTGGTGAGGCTGTACCTGCTGGCCAGCGGGGTCACTGCCAGCTGTGGTGCTGCTCAGGTGGCTCTGGGCAGGAGGTGGAAGGACCTTGTCCAACACTCATCCCTTGCCAGTGGAAATCCCACCCAACCCTCAGTCAGCTCAACCCTCATCCATCAACTCTTCCTACTTCTTTTGCTATTTCTGTTGTCCTTTGCTGGTTTTTCCTGGTGCTGGCACATTTACCCTGTCCTCAGGTTTGGCTAGGCTGCCTGAATGTTGAAGGCACTGGTATGGCTATCTGCTGTATTTATTTACAAAACAGCTCATTAAATAGTTTTTATAAATATTACATGCAGCTACAGAAGAATTTGTGATGATGCCTCTTGACATCTGTTTATTTTACAGGAGATCACAGGGTTTCCTGCTATTCTGCCCGGCCTTGGAAGGAAGCATCAGCCTTCTGACGGAACCCAGTCCCAATTAAGACTCAATTAGAGACAGATGAATATTTCATAATGAATAATGTGTACAAAGCAATTCACCTCTTCTCCATGCACAGCTTGCAATTTTCTCAAGTGACTTCTTTATTCAAATTATTCACAGAAAAACAAGTATAAATAAATCTTGTTCCACATATTCTTCAATAACTGTTGCCACGCACCTTGCAGAGCTGGGTCAGCTGTACTCAAGCAAGTGATAACACTGACATGATCTATAGGTTCAAAAGTCATCACTCAGCTTCCCCACATCATCACAGAGATGTGTAAATCTCCAGATAAATAGTTGCTGGATCCTTTTAATTTGCCCTCTTTGTTCTGACTCCTCAAGGACATTTGAATTTAATTTTCAAGCTTTTCTCTGCAACATCAACGAAAGCTGAAACTTTCATCTAATTACATCTCCACATCTCCAAGGAAAACACCAAATACCAAGATGCTTAGGATCAAAACGAGAGCAGATGACCTGGAGGTGAGCGAGTTTCTTCTCTAACTGGTTCAGCAAAACTCTCCAGTGAACATTTGTACCAAAAAATCATAATTACACTCGACTTTGGTATATTTGCTGAAGAAATGCTCAGAATTTGCTCGCTCCGTCCCTCAGTGACACCTCCACTACATTATCCACTGCAGAGGCACACGAGGAGTGGAAACATGTCATATGAGTGAGCAAGTCCTGCAGATATTTTCTACTTGCTCAGCTTTATCTTCAAGCCTGTCAGCCGATGATCAAGACTCTCCAAAACTGGTTGTCAGGAGAGGTTTTGGTGTTTGTGTTTCCTTTCTAGGCTAGGGAAAAGATCACTTACCCGAGAAGAAAGAGAGCAGCAGCAGGCTGAGAAGCACTAAGGCACCTGTAGCCCTCATGCCACAGGGAGCTCCTTAGTCCAAGCCAAGGTCGGAGCAGGAGGTGTTATCTCAGTCCCAGAGCCCACAGTGCGCACACAGAGCCGCCTTTCTGTGTATTTATGTGCCTGTCCATAGCTGTCCTCATTCCCCACCTTAATTGTGAGAACTTCTCCACTTGGTTTCTAAAGCCATTATTGGTCCTGGCCAGTTTATGGAGCTTTAAGGAATGCTGCCCTGTCCACATCAAACCTAGAAAGGGATAATTATATGAGTGATAGACGTGCTTGTAACATAATTAATTTTTTTTTTTTTTTCTAAATAGTCACAGGATTCTCACAAGGGTGAATTTTCAAAGCAGTGATTCATCAGGGAAGCTGGTAATTTTCATTCTCTGGGCCCTCTCTGAATGCCAGCACCGAGGCTCTGAGTGCAGCGTGATGACACTCACTAGACATTACGAAATAAATCACAGCATGAGAATGTGTTGTCTGTGAAACCAATTATACGTTGTTCCCTGGCTATTTTTGAGGATGGTTCTAAATTTGTGGAGTTGGGGTGGAGAACGCTGGGCTGTGACATGCTCTCCTCGCTGTGTGCACAGTCCCAGATAGGACTGCTGACTCCCCTCCCTGAACTATTTAAACTCTAGCTGTCAATGTTTTCCCAGTTTTTCACATTCACAAACATATGTTAGGGCTCTGCTCCCACCCCAAGTGGCAGTGATGGGAATTTGATGGGGAATTGGCAGATCCAAGCTCTATTTCCAGCTGAGGCTGCGCAAGGATTTCTGTTCAGGCACACCATTTGCCAAACACTTCTTGAGATAAGAATAAGCCTAAATTTTAGTATGTTTTCCTAAGGAAACAAGACTTAGGAGAGGAATGTGTGTAGATATATCTGGGTTTTAGTTCCCCCAGTGAATTCTGAATGCACAACTAGTCGCAGCCAAATTTTACACAGGAGTGGAAAAAAAAAATTTAAAAATAACCATCACACTTTTATACATTTTTCTAGCAACAGAGGAAAGATGCTGCCAGCACCCCCAGCCAGCAAGTGAGCTTCTGCAGGAGAGCAATGCCATGGGTGCCCTACACCTGGGGGAGCACTTCAGTTTGCAGCTTGCCAGGCATCTTAAAATCCACAGAGTGGCAGAGAAACCGTGACTGACAGGCGAATCCTCGGCTGTCTATTAGGGGTGATCTCACGACGCAGCCTCGGGTGTAATTTAGTTATCAAACCCGTCAGCCGCAGCCGTTCCCAGCCACGCTCAGTTCTGCCACTCGCAGCACTCCTTGTTTGCCTTTTCTGGTTTCAGACGTCACCGCTGGCGACCACAGCCTCGATGCTCCGGTCCCTTATCTGACCAAAATAATGTCTCGGTTGCTGCGGCACAGCTGGGCTGGCTCCAGCCTCCGCAAACACACGGCAGGGACCAACCCCTTCCGGGCTGAGCAGAGGAAAAGGCGAAATTAGCAGCCCGGTGATTATTGTTACTGCCCGTTTCCAATTCTGTGTGACAACTGAGCGGTCGGCTGGGTGGCAGAGGTGGGGGAATTCTGTCCCTCTGGCGCTCAGGGGTAGAAGAAGGGCACCTGGACCTTGTTGTGCAGCTTAAGGGGCGGCTGGGCAGAGTCTTGCTGGTGTCGAGATGAGTTCTAACCTGTGCTGGCCCCTTTTTGGACTTAAATGCTACAAACGTTTCCATCTTCTAAAGTCCTTGCCAGAGGCTTATGAGGCAGCTGGGACACAGCCACATATTCACCATTTGCCCCCCACTTTGCTGCAGGTGAGCAGCTCTTCCTTGGGCTTTTCCAAAGCCGCCTGAGCAGCTTTCTGACTTGTCAGGCACAAACAACTTCTGGAGAGGAGGCTCACCATAAGACCTTGCCGTTGAATTTCCTGCTATGGCCAGAACTGCACTAGTCTGTGGCCATTATGTAAACCTCTTGTCCAGCAAGAAATTGTAGCCAAATACATCCACTGGCTGCTTTTACTGTTCTTTCACTATTTTCTCAGACACACAAGCAGGTAACTAGTGAGGCCTCTCATGACTCTCCAATTTGTCCTTCCTTAGGAGCAGGCACAAAGGCATGATGTGATTTGTATTACCTGTATTAACACCAAATAAAAAAAAAAACAAACCTGAAAATAAGAATTTTCATTCCTCTTTCTGCTTTGTGTGCTGGTTCTAGGGAAGGACAAGCCTCTTACATTCTGGTGGGAAACATCTACAAAATTCTTGGTCAAGAAATTATCTACTTCAGGAAACAAGACCAAAAGAAGTGTCTTGAAAGTCACAGATTTTGTCCTGAATATCAGCCTTAGCAGCAGGTGTTATTTTACACAAGAAGAAAATGGGAGGTGGAGAAAGGACGAGGAAGGGAGTGTGTGAGCCATGGCACTTGGGACTTTTTTGGCTTGTGCTGTTTGCATATTTACTCCTTGACTCACCCAAAAAGATGGCACATCATCACGAACAGTCATATATGTCATTTTTCCTGCAGCGCACACTCCAGGCTCCCACAAAGATATTATCTTCACACCTTTTTTCCCCAGATAGAAAACACATCTGAGTTGCCAGCACATCTTCTGGCCCTTCTTTCCTGGAGTTAGAAAACCCAAGACCTTTTCCTGAAGGGTCCTCTGCCTCAAATATCTCCAGTACAGCTTTTCAGATCTCTTCTCCAAGAAGCTGAAAGCCTGAGCCCAGACTAATTTCTCCTCAGGTTCTCATTAGGCTCATTACAGCCTTGCATAGCTTGCTGCAATTTTCTGCTGATGGACACACCCTTCAAGGAAGTAGCAGTTCCTAATTTCCTTCCCTGTGAGATACCTCCTCCCTTTGCCATAAGCCTTCTTTTTGTAAGGCACCACCAGACCTGCCCCTTGCCCAGGTGTGACCAGGTAAAGCTGATCACACCCCCTTTCACACTTCCCCAGGACCATCCCACCAGGCCAAGGCCCCTAAAAGGAGCAATTCCTCCAAGTTTCAGTGCTGTGACAAAGACAAATCCATTTACACTCTGCAAAACTTCAAAACTAGATTCCAAGCTGTGCTATTTTATAGCATTTTTCTGATGGTTTGCTACAGATTGACATTTTCTCATGAGCACTTGGGCTGGTGTTTTGCTCTCTGTTGTGGTTTATTTCACCACTTCTCCTGCCTGGGAGAAAAGTACCCAAAAGCCTGAAGACCATTACCCCGCCTGGAAAACAAAACCAAAATCAAAATCCATTCCATGTCAAATATGGTGGCTGCATTTAATTTATTGATCAATCAAAGCAGAGACTGATGTGTAACAGTCGAGGGAGCAGGGAAGAGCATGTTTGATTGAAGAATTTGTGAGGGATATGTCATGTTGAAGGGTCCAGCTCCAGCGCTCAGCATTGGCCCTGGTGCCTGACAAACAGAGCTCCAGCGCTGCGTCTGGAGAGAGAGAGGGAGACCAAAATTAGAGACATGGATCTCATTTTTATAGCCTAACTTTACCCAAATAAGCCAAATGCCCTCGTGCTCTCCAAGTCATAAAGTACTTCACTTAATGTTCCACCTCTTTTCAGATTCCTCAAGTTACACGCTTTCATGCATTGAAGAGATTTGGGACAAGCCCCATAATTTTGGCCACCTCCTACGGTCACACTTTCAATCACCCTGACAGGGAGGCAGTCAGCAATGCTATGAGCCTGCAAGCGGGGATCTGCTTTTAATTGCAAGGGGAGGAGGAGAAGACTCACTCAGGCTTAAGATCTGCGGCGCCTGGGGGGTGACAGAGGAGTGAGCGCTGGGAGAGGAGCATGAGGTAGGGGATGGGAGCTAACGGGAGCTCTGGGGCTTCCACACCAGCTGCCCACAGCTGCATGTGAGCTCCAGCTGCTGTGGTTTCATGGGGAGCTCTGTACTTACGCAAAAGCGTTGCAGAACTGGCACTTGTTCCCGTAGGTTCTGCCATCGGAGCCGCAGACGGGGTTGTACTCGGAGGTGCAGATGAGGTTGCCGCCCTTCTGCTGGCTGCAGTCGAAGTCGATGTTTGTGTTTTGCTAATGGAATAAAAACAAGGTTTAAAGCTTTTCTTCCCTACGTTTTCCTATATAAGTGCTCTATGTTTATTTAATATTTGTGATATGGCAAAGCACAAAAGCACTTTTCAGGAGCAGGGCTCTGTTGTTCCAGGAATTCTGCAGTCTCAGAGTGTGCCTGCCTCGAAGAGCCTGAAGTAGGGAGATGGTGGAGGCAAAAAAAATCTAATATTATTATAAGTAGTGAAATTACCATGGCCAGGTGGTATTTCCAGGCTGTCTCTCCCACTAGCTGCTCTTGTTCAGCAGGAAAGCAGAGGCAAGAACAGGGACGGTCACAAGCCCCAATGCACTAAGTTCTCCCACCCAGGGAATCACTGCTACTAATAGTGCTCCTGCATCCATGATGCAGCATCTCTTGCTCATCCAGTTTCACAGTAAAGGAAGGTCTCAGCACCCTCTGCCTGCTGTTCCCAGGTCAGAGAGAGGATCAAATATCTCAGCCATGGATTTGGTTCCATATCTGTTAACCCTGGCATAACTATTTTCCTCAAGTCCTATTTCCAGGCCAAATGCGCCAGGACCGTGGAGGCATTTCTGTTATTTAGTCGTGAATTTGTGTTGCAAAATGTAACAGCAGTTAAGAGTGCAGGTTTCTGGCTTTACCTGGAAGCACTGTCCATAGCTCTGCAGGTTCACATCCAGGCCGCTCCTTTGGGGGGAAAGCAAGGGGGGAATGAATGAGCACGGTGCAGCTGCTTTGTGAGCCAAACTACCCCTTTATGCTCCAAATGCCAGAAGGAGCAGTGCTAATCCAGAAACCCTCCCCTGACCCAGGCCCTTCACTTACGCCACAGCATTGCAGAAGTGGCACTTGTTCCTGTAGGTGATGCCGTTGGTGCCGCAGATGGGGGAGTACTCCATGGTGCAGGGCACGTTGAAAGCACTGCCAGGCTTCAGGAAACCAGTACAGTCGACCTGAAACAGTCACAGAGCAGCATTTGAATCTCTGCTCCCCTTTGTATCAGCCCTGTGTAATGCAGTGTGGTGTAAGAGACATTTCCCCCTCTTCCCAGAGACCCAAGATGAAAGGGGCTCCCAGCCACAGTGTGGTGGATTTGGGGGAGCACAGATTAAATCCTGCCTGTGTGTACAGCATCAGTATCTGTTCTGAGGTGGGATTCATCCCTGTCATCTCCCTGAATTGCCACCATGAAAGATCCTTGCCTAAAACACTTCACACAGCAGCAACTTCTGCTGTGAGGTGCCAGCCCCTTTCAAAAATGGAGTTTACATTCAACTTGCTGCTCCTGCAATTACACTGAGTGTATTGAAATGGGAGCCATTGTATTATGTGAAATTGCACAGCTAGAGTATTTCTTTACTCTCTCTCTCTCTCTCTAAACTAAAAATAGACATTCTTTGCCACTTCGTGGTAGCTCCATATATTGATACTAACTTTACTTTGTGATAAACATTTTGATAGCATCCATTTTTTCTCTTACAAAATTATATTTTAGTTGAAGTCCAAACTTCTTCTGGGAATTTCCTAGCTACAGCAAGCCTCTAAGACTAAATGTAAAAAGAATTATTTTCGTAACACTGAACTAAACACTCTTGAAATCAAAAATTTCCTTTCTAAACTCTGGTGCCATACAGAAGATATTTTGCCTTTTAAAACTCCCCGATTTTAGCAGTTCAAACAAAATGCAAATTAAATTTCCTGCAAAACTGAAATTCTTCATTTTCACCCCATCTCCGAGAGCTAGCACTTGTGGGTTCAGTACAGAAGGAATCCTAGGCTAGGCCTGGCTATCACCCAGCAGGGGAAGGAACAATCTCTGACCGTACCCTAACGCATCTTCCATCGTGTTTCTTGTCAAGAGCACGGTTGCGGCTAGAGGGAGAGAGGGAGAAGGAAAGCAGGGATTAGTCTTTTCATGCCATGTAGTCATCTCAATCATTAAGTCTCTCCACCCGTAAACCCCAGTAATTAATCAGATTCTGGAGCTTTGACATGGAAGATCCCGGGCATTAGGGAAGACAGAAACTTAAGAAAAATCCAGGTCCACCCCACAATTAGTCACAACGCCAAGGGCTTCTGCCTGCTGCTTGAGCTGGCACTGTAGGTGATCAGGGGACTTTCTACTCACAGGACATCCTTGCAGAGGGTGCACTCGTTGGAGTAGGTGCGGCCGTTGGTGCCACACACGGGGTCGTAGTTGCGGGGACAGACCATGTTCATGGTTTTTCCAGTCATCAGGTAGGCGCTGCAGGAGGCCTGGGAAAGGGGACTCGTGATGTCACCAAACTGAGAGAAGGGTGTTCTTGCCCTAATCATGTTTTTGCTGCATTGGGAGGCTACAGTGAGGAACCTCTATGGCTCCTCCGTGGTGGGAAAAAAATACCAAGTTTCTTATAGCATACAAAAGCTCCTCTCTGCTGTTAAGATTTAAAGTAATTTTTGGCAAGAATTACGGGCAAAAATGATCATTCCTTGGGGAGTCAAGACAGGGAAGATATTTAGGCAGATATTCAATAGCCGTATAGATTTTCTGCTGGCACTCTGCACAGTGCTGACTTGCACTCTACATTATTAATCACTGTCTTTTTAATCATCAACATGCTAAATTATCTCTCTCTGACAAAGGTGTTTTCTTATGTTGGGAAAAGAGGTGCACTTAGGGGCACTTCTTTCTTATTCATCCTCTCCTTTTTTTTCCCTCAAGCATTCCCTGGCATATAGTGTGAGTATGAATTATTCATCTAGACTTAGAAATCAAGACTAAATGACAAAAATCTGATACTCACCCGTCTTTGAGCAACAGCAAGATCTAGAATAAAACCAGAAATTATAAAATGTAAAAATTGTACGATGTCCTTCACTAAAATTCCTTTGGAATCATCAATTTCCCTACAGAGTAACCAAATACACCTTCTCATTACCGAGAAGTGATTATCCTCCCAGATGTTTCATCTACTCCAAGTAAATGCAAAGTGATACACCGAGATTAAAAAAAAAATCACTTCTTTGTGAAACCAGAAATTTTGACTCGCTAAACAAGAAATAGGACCTAAAATTTTATCCTTCTTTAGCACCATAATCCCCACTAAGTCTCAAAAGCTTAAAGCACAGATCCCATGTGTTTATCTGCAGAAGGGTGAAGTGCATTGAAAAGAGAGACCGCATATTCCTAAACCACCGCATCCCCAAGAGGCTGCGCTCTCCTCCAGGATGCAGAGACTGGGAAAGGATCAGGAGGTCTAGACCAGCACGGAGTGTAACAAAAATGACAAAAAATGACTTACCAGAAAGGCAGCCAAGAAGGACCAGCCCCAGAAGGGCAGCACAGTTGGCCATCTTCATGTCGGCGGCGGTGGTAGCGGCTGTTCCGGGTGGGTCGGCTGCCGGAGAGTCCGTGGATGGTTCTCAGCCTTCTCCCTCCCCAGTATATATATGCATCTCCCCAACCTTGTGAAGTCAGCACCAGAAAGTAATTATTTGCTCTGTAAACTAAGAAAATTGTATCGATTACCGAGTTGAGCTCCAAAGAATTCTTGTTTGTTAGAGAGATGCCCAGAAGAATTAAACAAAAATGTGCGTTACACCCAGCTTGTTAACAAAGGCGCCTTGCTGTACAATGAGTGATTTGTACTTTCCAAACAGGAGCACTGTCTCAATAGTGGATGTTGTGAAATGCCATATGGAAGTTGGGGAATGGAAAAAGAGCCCATTTGTTGGAAGTGTTTGACTTGTGCTCACCATATCACATATGCTAGACAGGAGCTGGGCTCTGGGAGACTTTCGTGGTACAGCAGAGAGGGGTGACAGGAGCATGGGACACTCTAAGCTTTTACTGACATCATATCTGGGGCATGGCAAGCATCAGTGCACTTTGAAGATGCTGAAGTCTCAGTGAATTTCTCCACACTTTCTCCTGTAATTTCCTGGTACATTGGATTTCTCACCAACAGAAAGTCATCATGACAGACAAGCATTACAAAAACCCCCAGAAGTTTATTAGACATTTCTGTGTAGGAGCAAGAGTTATTCATCTGTTGGCAATGAGCATGAGTCTGATTAAGAAATTATGAGAATAAGTAGCCTTAAATCTGTACTGGGATAATGTTTCCTATTAATGGCAAGCAACTGGTATTCCGTGCAGGTGAAATGGGCTTGTTAATACCAAAGGCATTCCAGAAAAAAATCCAGTAAATAAGAACAGAAGGAGAGCCATTAGGCTTCCCCCTTCTCCCTCAATTATATGGCATTAAATTTAGAGTGTCAGCTGAAAGTCATGTTTTAGGGAAGATAAGTGATAAATAATGTGCTAGGCTCTGCTAAGTGGCTCAGCTCTATCACAAGTGTATGGAAAAACAAATAAGGGATATTGCATAAAATAATAAATTTTTGATTTAAGGTAGTCACGGAAGGAAGTGACGGATGGAACTTGTTTGTGCTTCAGAAGCAGCTTGATTCATACATGTGGCTTAAAGGCAGCCCGAGTTTTAAATAGAAAATCAGAATTGGTTTTCTTATTATCTTGGGAGATGTTCAACACTTGGCATGAGCAGATAAATCATAAAAATGTAGCTGAAAGTGTAAGGGAACTGTAGTCACAGAATGGAGCTTGTGGGATTTGGCCTGTTTATATCAATGAAATAATTTTCCTGAAAAATAAATGAATAATGCTATTTGGATCTCTTTCACAAATATCACAAGTTGAAGGGTTCCTTTGAAAGTTGTTTCTGTCTCATTCTTAGCATCCTGAGTGAGTTGACTTTCAGATTCCTTGAACTGATTGTGAGCATATTTGGAAAGGAACTCATAGTCACGGAAGCATTAATATTGATTAACCTCCAGGGGCAGGAATGCCAAAGTCTGAAAACAAAGCTTCCTCACAACTTGCACCAGCCAGCAGTGGAGGTGCTGCTTGCCAGCCCTGTGGCTGGAGGGGCTGCAGGAGCAGGGTGTCCTCTCAGCCCTGCGACCCAAACTCCCCCATACCCACCTCCAGATCTGAGATCCCCATGGGCAGAAACTGTGCTGCTTCTCCTGTTGTGTTTCCTGCCAGGCTGAAGCCAGCAGGAGCTGTTGTGCCTGGCAGGTGTCTGCCGGGGAGCGGCATCGCTCTCATGTTGGGCCAACACCTGCCCTTTCATTACTCAGATCCGCTGGGAGATCCCCTCTGCCCCACCTGCTGCCCCTGAGGGTCTTGGTGGCCATCCAGGATTGCTCCAAAAGCAGCTCTCATCCTCCAGCAGCCCCTGCCACTTCCCAGGGCAGCAGGGAGAAAAAGAGAAATGAGGAAACAGCCTTGCTGCAGGGTCCTGGAGAAGGGACGGGAGACAACGAGCAGTATCCAGGGCAGGGCACGAGAGCTGCTGGGACAGGTGTGACAGGGGATTGCACAAGGAGCACCATTAATAGGAAACAGAGGGAAGGGGACAGCAGTAATCACAGGAAAGCAGATGGACTGAAAATAGGCATTAGGAGGAGTGAAAAACAACAGTTCTCACAACAGTGAGCCTTGGAGATGTCATATACCAGTTGCAAATGGGGAGGGCAAAGTGAACCCACCTGCCCAAACCCTTCTGGGACTGTGTGTGATGGTGCCAGACTCTTCTCAGTGGTGCTCAGTGACAGGACAAGGCGCAGTGGCCACAAACTAAAACACAACAAGTTCCACCTCAACATGAGGAGAAACTTCTTTCCATTGAGTGTTGTTGAGCGCTGGAACAGCTGCCCAGGAAGGTCATGGAGTCTCCCTGTCTGGAGTCATTCCAAACCCACTTGGCCATGTTCCCATGTCACCTGCTCCAGGTGTCCCTGCTTTGGGGATTTGGACTGGATGATCTCTAGAGATCCCTTCCAACCCAAACTATCTTGTGATTCTGAGGTTCAGAAATATCATGATGGAGGGCTCAGTAAAGTGACTTCGGGCTTATTTTAAAGTCAGGTACGAGATCCATATAAAAGCTTAAATAAAACTCAAATAAAATGCTTCCTTCTATTTCAGACTCCTAGAGGGCAGAACAAAAAACATTCAGGAAGGTTATGGCCACATGAATGGCATAAATGTTGGCTATTGTATGATGGGTCCTCTTTTATAAAGGTAAATTTCCAATAACTCTGGAAATTCTACCCAGTTTCTAATCCAGCAGTATTTCTTCCCATAACAGTGAGAATTTCCTGGCAAGCTTTTCCTCTGGTCTTGACGCTTCCTACTTCAAGTAAGTCCACAGCCTACCACAACCTAAAAAATTCTTCACTGCTGCTCCCTGTTTTGGTTCAAAACTTGCCACAGGCTTCATCTGGCTACAAAGAGCAACAACGGGGTGGGTTTTTTTAATTGTTATTAAACAAGAGGGTGGATGTGTGCGCCGGAGATTTGCTGTCATGCCAGCAGCGGTATCGCTGCTGTCGGGGGAAAGCAGAACAAAGGGGTTCCGCGCTCAGCCCGTGCCGGAGGAGGCACCGGCGCAATCCGCGTTTCTCTGCGGTTCCCTGGGATGTGGAACAGCTGCAGGAGCTCCAGCCAAGCTGCTGTTCCCAGACCTCTGCACACGGGGGCAGAGCTGGATCTTCTATGAGAACATAAATTCAATTTACGGGCGGCGAAGCCCCTGCTCTAAGCCGCGCTCGCTTATTATTTCTCCTTGTAGTTCAGCTATCTGATTGCTGCCTGAATATCTCCAGTCTTTTAAGCGTAGATGATATCACAGGCAAGGGTGTCTGGAATAACCTGACTGTCTGGGAGCTGCATGCTAACAGCATAAGCCTGAGGATCCCAATCCCTCAGTGAATCTCAGCTCTGCCTTGCTGCAATAGGTCTGACACAGCCAGTGCCCAAAAACACCTGCAATTAATTCACTTTTCAAATATAATTTTATTTTTCTTCACATCAAGAGAGAATGCAGTAACAAACCAATTCTCCTGAATGAAGCCATAGAGAGAAACTGCATTAACAGAAAGGTCTAGACTGGCCTGAGGTATATTTTGGCCAGCAACAAGTAGAACAATGCACAAAAGTAGAAGGAACAATATAAAATAAAGCAGAACAAAATAAGTACATGCAATGTGTTAATCAGGTTGTGAGGTAATTGAATGGCATCTCCTGAATCCAAAACATCAGATAATGACATAAAGTGCTGAGGTACTGCTCAAAGAATTGTACCATAAAATACCTTGGCAGGCAGACAATGTTTCCTGCCTTGAATTTCCTGGAGGGAGAGTTAGATTAGTAATGGTGAGAGGATTTGTGCTGTTGTGGCAGGATTTTATTGAGAAGCAATAAAAAAAATTATTTCCAACTAGGTGCTCATAAAGAAGAGTTCTCTCCCTCTCCATCCTGAGGAGCATCCAGGATGAGCTGCTGGGGCGGGAGGCCGGGGGTTCCTCTGGGGTCCTGCTCTGCCCTCGGTCACTCCTCAGCAATCCTGCTCACTCTGCATCACAGAGGATTTATCATTTCTGCTCAGTTTCCCCTTGGTTGCCTGCTGGATTTTCCTGTTTAGCAGACATGCTCTCTGAGCATCACAGGGATCTCCAGCACGATCGGGAGCTCTGCTTGTCTCCAAGTCATCGTGGTTCCCGAGGGCCATCCTCATCCTCCCTGCTGCTGCCCAAGACAAAAAATAACTGCTGGAGCTGGTGCTCTCTTACCCTGACTCCCACGCTCAGCAGAGGGGGAGAAGAAGGGGACTGGATGTGCCCCACACCCCCAGCACTACCTCCCAGAGCCTCAATTTATCCTGATCCCCAGAAATCACATCTGACACTGAAAAGCCTTCCCGCACACAGACCTCCCTCTCACAGGAGGGACATTCCAGCCCCAGGAAGGGACTTGGCACTAAATGGTTGCAGAGAGTCGTGTCTTTTGGAAATAAATTGTCTCCTTTTAGAGAGCTGCTCTCTGCAGTCTCTGGGAAGTGACACATTGTCACTTAAGATCATTAACTATTTGACTGTGAGACTGCTGCCTCTACAGCACGCGGCACTGGCAGCGCCTCGCTGTTAATGAATAATAAATTAACACCATGACTCTGAGCCCTTCCTTTCATCAGCCGAGATTTCCAGAGGCCGGAGAATCTCAAAGGATCCTCTACAAGCGACAGTCAACATAATTACCTCCAACCAGCAGCTAAGTGATGGGTGAGGTGGCCAAACAGGCTGTGGCAGTGATTGCCAGAATCCCCTGGACACCGGGGCTGTTAGCACTGGCTGCCCACTGGTTTTCTGCAATGCCCCTCAGCAGTGAACCAACGTGGGCAGACAGGGATCTGCCTGCCCAGAGAAAACACCCTGTGACATTCCCTTGGGGAGCAAAAAGGCCTTCCCTCACCTAGAGGTGGGTTTTCAATCCTGCTTGCGAGGTGGAGGCAGCTTGGAATGTGACCTTCTTCAAATATTCTCTTGTAGGTGTAAGAAATTGGGGATAACCCTGAAACAGGGATGAGCAGCTCATTGTGCCAGCAAGACCACTTCTGTGTGGCAGAACAGTGCCAGGAAACACCAGTTACAACAATCTTGGGACTGTCTCTAATTATGTTCATGTTTAGGTCTGCCTGGGACCTCTTTGTGGTGCCAGGCTACAAAGAGTAAGGCTGGGTGAGGCTGCAGGTATTGGACAGCAGCAGCTGGGGAGGGAGGCAGCTCCTCTCACCCAGGCAGAGAGTGTCTGTCTGAGATCCCCTCAGAGCAGTAAATGCACAGGAGCACCAGGATGCATCTCCAGCCCTGGTTTTCTTTTGGAAAGCCGGACGAAGCTGGATGCCCACAAAAGCTTTTGCCTTTGTGTTTGGGGTTGATATTTTTGTAGATCAGAACAACGTTCTCCCTCTCCCTGCCATTTGCCCATTAATTCCCACACCCCAGGATTGTTGCAGTGGTGCAGTCATGCAACATGTTAGGTAAAACCAGAATGAGACTGGAGCAAGACATAAATGCTGGGTCTTTTTTTTTATTATTAGCAGAGGTTTCAGGATTGATAAGAGATTTTCAAGGGTCAGGTCAAGGGTTTAGGAAATCATCTGCCATGGGGAGCATTGCCAGGGAGGGATGCTCTTTCTCAGCTGAATCCTGTTGAGAGCTTAACATGCATCAAGAGATCTCAAGCGAAGACTTCCACGGCTTCTCCTGCAGAGAAAGAAATGGGTACCTCAGAGACAGAACATCTGGGCTTTTACTGTTGGTCTGTCCCTCTACACCACAGAGGGATTCTGAACCCTATTCCACATATTTCCTTTTATTATTGCCACATAAAGACAAGAAAAATTCTTAATTTAAAAGACCAAATAGTCTATAGGAAACAGACTTTGTTTGCTGAGAGAAAGCTCTTTTGCAAATCACTTGAGAGGAAAATAGAGAACCGTATGTTCTCTCTTTATATCTGAAAGAAAGGAGTTCCCAGCAAACTCTCCCAATTGAAAAAAAAAAAAAATTACCCTTGCTGATGAGAGAAAAAAACAAACAAAATAAAAGAACTTTACTTCTCCAACCAGTCTCCAAGACTGATTATCCAGTTTAAGCTAAGTAAATTCACCACTTAGTAGATGAAGAGATTTATTCCATACGTACAGGTATGCATTGCAGAACATGCATTTGTTGGAGTACGTGACGCCGTCAGACCCGCAGTGGGGCATATACTCCATGGTACAAAAATCCCTGGGAGCCCTCTGGTTCCTGCAGTAGGCGGATGCAGCCTGTATTCACACACACACACACAAAATAAAAAAGAGCTCTCAACCAAAGCTGGGTGAGAAAGGCGACATTAGGAGGCTCCACACACTCCTTGAGCTGCCCCCTTGCTGCCCAGGAGCAGATGCTGAGGAAAAGCCCAGGAAAGAGTGGACAGTTGCCTCCAGCCATGCAGAGCCTGTGTAACCACTGTAAATGATGCTGCAGTGACTTTGACAACAATTTGGACATGAGCTGAATACTGCCCTACTTGTTGAAACGATCACCAGATGAAAATGGCAATTTCACCCGATAATATCTGTGGCAAATATTGCTCAGGCAGCTGGGTGTCTCAGGATTTTGAAAGGCTCCATCATGATGTGATTAGTAAAGATTTATACAGAAACTGCTTTAAGGAAAGAAAGGATGGAGAATAGAAAAATCTGTCCCTTACCTGTATCGCATCAGTAGCTGGAACTGAAAAAAAAAAGAAGAAAAAATGAAATCTGTTACAAATGCAATTCATGGACTCTGTTAAAATCTGAGAATGCATGCCCTGAATACATATCTTCCAAGTCCCCCTATGTGTTAGCAAATTATTCTTAGACAAAAGGAATTTCAGGCAAAATTGCCATACTGTATGTTGATTCTGTAGTATTTCTTTTAATGAGGGTTACAGTCAAAATGGAAAACGGTGTGTAAAATAAAAGAGAAAGTCTTTCTCCGTGGTTCAAAGGATGGACCAGGACATGAACTCAAAGTGAAGCAAATTATTGAGGTAAACAGGGACATAAAGCTGACAAGTACACAGAGGCAGCATCTTACATGCATTGCCATTATTATCCTTAAATAAGAATAGTGTTTAGTGAGAGGTGAATTTATAAAGCTTCTAAAGCATTTCAGGCTCTCAAACTGCACCTCGGTTCAGGATCACTACAAGAAATGTTCTCTTTCATTCAGTAAAATTATTTGTGTTCCTGCAACATTTCAGAGGTTAAATACTGGTTGTCTGAGTCTCTGGGTTGCACCACGTACATGTCACTTCTTTCATTATGCATAAACTAGCACTGAGAGTAGAGCTGTTCCCACAGTTGTTCTTACCCACTCAGTTCTGTTGCTAAAATATTACCCCATAAGTGATAGTCTCTGATGTCAAGTCTTTTCAACACTATCTTTCTAGGAGTAAATAAGTCCTTGCAGAATGGAGCTCTTTCCAGTCTGAGGATGTTTTTTTGTGGTTTTGAAGACAGCCAGTGCTTACTCCAAGGCAGAGCAGGAGGCAGTGGAGCCACTCACCTGAGATGCAGAACAGAGCCAGAGACAGCAGCAGCAGCAGCCCCGTGGTCTTCATGGTGGCTGGATGAGCTGTGAGCAGCAGAGCTTGGCTTTTGCTGAGGAAACACAACCTGGATTCTGTCCTCAGGTGGCAACCACACTTATATGTATGCCTGCACCAGTGGGGGGGGTGTGTGTGTTTGTGCATGTTCATATTTGCCTTATCCACCCTTATCCTGGAGCAACATTTCCAGCCTTTTGTCTCAGTGGCAATCTCAACAGAGGTAAGCCGTGCTGTAAGCCAAGAATGATGTTTCTTCATCAACGGGACCCACGAGAAGTTTGGATGTGTGAGCTACACCCTCTACATCGTTATTTTAAGTGAAATATGTGACATTTTCCTTCTGAAGGACCACAGAAAATTCCTGCAGGCAAGAGAGCTGCTCTACAAACTGCTCGCAGACTTTCTGTGCGTTCACCTATCAGTGCCTGTTTTTGTGCAGAGCTTTTTCATGAGAAAAACACTGAATGAAATGCTTCCGTAGCAGAAAGGCTCTCCTTTTATTTTTGTGCTTCACCCAAGTAAAACATCACTAAGTTATAGTGAAAGAAGGAAAAGAGTGAACTGGGAAGGCAAGCAAGAGGGTGTCCCAGACACTGAAAGGAGTCTTGAGAAATGACAAGGGATGGAGGAACTTTTATGGGATTATGCAAAAAAATATTTACTATTGTTATTTCCCCTAAAAGCCATTAGCTTTGCACTAATAGACTTTTAGTATGATGATGACAGAATGATTTGAGACCCTAGTGTGGATCCTAGAAAAGTTAAACCCAATCTGGAAATCACTGTTTCATGCATCTGCCCAGCTCTACATAAATCCTTTGTTTTACCACAAAAGCATTGCTTTTTGGGACAACCTCCACCAAGGAGAACAAGCTCCCCTCTCCCTTTGATTCCCAGAAGAAATGCATGTGGGAGATATTACATTTTAGAAGGGATAAGCCCAATTTATTTATGCCTCTCTTGTGTGGATCAAAAAAAATAAAACCCCAACCCAATTCAATACTCAAACAGAAGACAAAAGCAAAATAAATTTCATGCACAATACGACAGTGACAGGTCACACTCTCAAGAAACAGAAGGATGCTTTGTCCTTGGATTTTGAAACACTGCTGAAATACTCTTTGGGCTGGCAAAGAGCATTGTGTAATTGAAGAGTGAGAGAAGACAAGTAGGCAGGAGTAGGCACCACACCTAGGAAGGCATTTATCTTAAAACACTTGAAGGGTGTTAGAGGACGACTCCAAGATGAGAAAAAGCTGGTAATAAGTCAGTTGGAGGACTTAGACAAATAGACAGGGACAATGCACATGTCTGAAAAATGTGGGCTTTGCCAGCAGAGTGCCCTTGAGAGAGAAACACTTCAGGTGAGGACAGAGCCAGGGCTCAGCTCTGGGCAGTCACACCAAGGTGAGGACTGGGTTATGCTGATACTTGCACAGGGAAAATGCACCAGGAGAGACTCTCCTGTGTCTCCACTTCAGCCCTTTACAATGTCAAACATCTGAAGGGTGTGAGCATATTGCAGGGGCACTATCATTTATGTGCAAAGACACACAGCTCTGGGGTTTGAGCATCTGCATTTCATTTTCTGCCTTTTATGAGAGGGAAGGGAGCAAGATGTTGTTCTATCCCAGAGCTTTGAGCACATAACCTATTCTGCCTGGTATCATCATTCAACAAATCAAGAAAATGTTTCATGAGACAACACTTGAAAGAAGACAGGGAAATGTTGCTGATTTAGTTTATTGAGAAAGAAAATCAGGAGTGAGCTGAGTTCCCCAGAGGGTGAGATGAACTGAGGTGAGATCTTTAGCTGGGATTTGCCAGTGGGGATCCTGTGGTGAATTCTCTTGGCACTGATACTCAGCATTTTCCAAAATGGCTTAAAGTGATAGTCCCATTGCTGTCCCTGAAAGCAAGGAGAGGAAAGAATGAGTTAAAGACAGAGTCCTGCCTGCTATAATCTTTTCATGGTTCCTAGAGATGGTGTCAGATGGGATCCTGCCCCAGAGCCAAGGAACTTGCAGACTGATAATCCCATTTGCTGTTTGATTATTAAAAGATGAGTGAAACAATTTAACCCATTCTCAAGACTGAAAATATCTGTGGAGAAGCTATAGCGGAATTTCAAAAGGAAAGGAATTTAATTTCCTTTGCAACATGCAAGAAAAATTCCATTAAGGTTAAATGGCCTTCCAACCACTCACACTAACAAAGCAGCCGTAGCTTTTTTCATGCTCTAATGAAAAAAATAAATGAATGCTTGACATGGTGGCTGGCATTCCCTCCTGCCCCAAATCCCTAATCGACAGTATCCAGCAAACAAAAAAGCAGTAACTGTGCAAACTTGTGCCCACAGGAGGCAACTGATAACACAAATGTCACTCATATTTGTACGTACACGACTGCGTTGCAGAGGGTACACTTATTGCTGTATGTTGTGTTGTCAGAGGCACAGACAGGCATGTAGTCAGCTGAGCAGACAGGTTTGGGGTAGTCACTGCAGTCAACCTGCAAAAAATAAATAAAAATAAAAGAGTCTGATGTGAAGGAGTCAGTAGCACAAGGGCTTGAACCCTGAGCTAGAGCTGCAGTGCTAATGATACCAATCTTACCAAAAGTAATTAACTTCCTTGCACAGCTGATATAAACTGAGGTGTCAGTTTCTCCTATGCCAGGAGAATTTAATAATATAAAAATAGATCATAATTTCCTGTTTGAAGAGATGTATATCCTAACCTGGTCATGGCATTTCCAAGCAACAGCAGTTCACTCGGTGAAGGTGCTGTGCTCTGTGTTCCCAAGCTGGCCAGGAAATTAAATGGAAAAACACTGCTATCTGGAGAAATGGAGTGCTGATCCTCTATAAAGGTCCATTATCCCTCCTGGAGTCTTAAAACTGGAAGATCAGCACATAGCTGGGTACTGCAAGAGTGGGATTCTCTTTCCTTGAGCAATGGGTGCTACACTTGCTGAGGAGCATTGTAGAGCTAAAAATGTGTCTGGGTGCAGGAAGAGGCTGAGGAATTTCACGGAGGAGAAATCTATCAAGGCTTCCTGACTGCACAGAAATCACACCTAGCTGAGGTCCTCCACCTGAAAACAGCTGGAGGTTGGAAGAGTAGAAGTCTCTCTACATTCTGTACTTTCACTCTGTCCTGCACAATGCTCACAGCCCCTGCCAACAGCAGGCTCTGCACCAAGTTGCCAAGGGCTAGATGGACCATTGGTCCGACCCCAAAAGCCATTCTCTGTTCTTATTCACAGTTCTGCCCTGGTGGATTATTTCTACTACTCTTTTACTCATCTCTTCCTGAGCAGTCACCTGCTCCTTCCCTGGCATTCACACAAATAAAATTTATTACGTGTAGAGAAAGCAAAATCTCTCCCGTTCTGCAGCACAGCAGCTGTTTCACTTCTGCAGGACACTGCCGGTCTGGAGGCTGCTGCAGACACTGGCAGTGCTTCCCCTGACAGCAGCAGGACCAAAACCCAGCCCCTGATCACCCAATTCACTTACTGTGATGATTTCCTTCTTACATTCACCGTCAGTCTTCTTGCCAACACTGGCTCCAGCCTCTCTGGGAAGGGGAAGAGACCTGCATTAGGGACCTCTACAAGCAACCTGTTCTGCTGAACCCCATCAGCCAGGAATGCTGAGCAGCCTCAGGCACAATGTATGGAATACAGGAGACATCCAGCTTAGGTTGTGGCTCCAGGGACCAGCTCAGCTGGTGTCACTGCTTGCCAGAGAGCTGATTTATAGCAAGATGTGAGGGACAGGGGTCAGGGTGGATGAGGAGACAGGCTGTGTGACAATGTCAATGCCCCCTGGGTTAGTTGTCCTCTGCAAGGCAGCATCTGCCACCCTTTTAACGTAGTTAAAGGACCCTTTTAACTTAGTTAGGGGAAGCATCTTGTCCCGTATGAGATCCCCACCCAGCCCTCTACTTCTCTGTCTAGACCAAAGGCACAGCTTTCCTTCTAATCACAGAGGAAAACAAGGTTTAGTCAGGAGGAAAAGAGGAGGGTCAAAGTCCAAGCACCTCACAGGAAAGGCCTTGGTAGAAGTCCTGCTATCCAAAAAAGCAGCTCCGGGAGCAGCAGCCCCTCAGTACTCACAGGTTCCGGGCACAGAGCTGGCACTCATTGTCGTAGGTGACCCAGTTGGTCCCGCAGACAGGGCTGAGGTCTTTTTTGCAGAGCAGCACCACTTTGCCGTCCTCACTGGTTGTGTTGGGGTACCTGCTGCAATCCACCTGGTGAGGGAACAGACAGCCTGGTGAAGGCCTTGCTCACAGCACACAAGTAGACCTGGTGATTTTGTCTGCCTGGCCAGGCATGACAGCACCACAGCAGGAGAAAAACTTTTCTGTGAGTCACCATGATAACAGTTCACTTGGAGGTGAGCAGTGCAAGGTTCTGAGAGCTCATCTGTACTCCTGTTTGGGGTTTCAATTATTTCAATAAGCAGCTTTGGCCACTCAGAACAGAACACACCCCTTGTTTTGCCCTTGGTTTAACTTACAGGGGCAGCTTCCTTGCATTCTCCATCATGGTCTTTGCTGACATTGGTTCCATATTCTCTGCAGAAAGAAAGACAAATGTTAGGAAGTTTAGCAAAGATGTCTTGCTACATCCTAGGTGCTAGAATTAATACAAGGGAAAACTGACTCTTTCTCAGTCAGGCTTTTTTATATCTATATTTGAGGAGGTAGTGCCACCCTCCCTAATCAGCTGAGTAGCCGGCAGGGATGTAAAACCCTGGGAATCTTTAGGACCATTTTGGGCAGCTCCAAGCAGAGCGTCTCCATCCTTTTGCTGTGATGAGATGTGCTCTTGGAGCCGTCACCTGGCTGCTCCTTGAGATTGAGAAGAAAAAAACCTGAATAAATTACACAAACAAAAGAGAGACACAGTGAAGCTCTGCCTGAGCGCTGTGCCGTGATACCCAAGCTCATTTTGAAGGAATTGACACGTGTGACGTGACAGAGCACTGATTGCTGAGCAGTGCTGCTGCCAGGAGCTGTGAGCTGTGCTGCCTGAGGTCCCCAGGCCGTCCCCAGGCTGTCCCCAGGCTGGCCCCAGGCTGTCCCCAGGCTGGCCCCAGGCTGTCCCCACGCAGCACATACACATTGTAGGCACAGAGCAGGCACTCGCTGCCGTAGGTGACGCTGTCGGAGCCGCAGATGGGGCTGACGGTCTCCCTGCAGACCAGCACCTCTTTGCCCTCCTCGTTGGTGGTGTTGGGATATGTGCTGCAGTCCACCTGCCAGAGGAATCACAGCGACGGGGTGAGAAGACCTGTGACATTTACAGCTCATGCTGTGTGGGACACCGACCTGGTACAACCAGTTCTCACTGTCACAGCAGAAACTTCTGCTGTGGGTCCATCAGGCAGCTGGTGAATCCTTCCTGCAGAGATGTCCCCACAGAGCAGGAGAGCAGGAGGAGGAGGGAAGAGCTATAACCACGCAGCCCCTTGGATGGGATTAACCAGCTGTGGTCTCTCATGCTCACTTGACATGATTTTATAAAGGCTCTCCATTGGTCTTTAGTTCTTCTAGTCTTGTGGCCCCTCCACTGCACTTCTGGTTTTACTTTTTCATTCTTATTACACTGATCATGCTTTCTTCAGAGGGCTGAGACTAATGACCTGTGAGGAAGTTGGACCAGCTCAGAGTATTTTAGTCTCAGTAGGCTGCCCTCAGATAGGCTCTCATACCAGTCTATTGCTTATATATATTTCCAGCTTAAAGCTTAGACCAGTCTACAGCTGCTGAAAAATTAATTAATCCAAAAACATTGTATTATTACTATTAAAACATTATTAGCATACATCATAGATGTACAGCAAGGGCAGTATAATTTAATGTCTTTCACTGTAGAATCTGATTACAATGACCCAAGTGTCACACTTAAGTGAAAAACAGCTGAGCATCTAAAGGCTGGAGGTTTTTCCCATTCCTGGTTATGTCTTTACCAGGCCACATACTTGAGAAGAGTGACAGAAAGAAATCTTCCACTTACCTCAATCCCAAAGGCAGTATCTGGAAAAGAAAAGAGGCAGAAAGTACGAATCCAAGCCAATATGATAAGACCTCAATTAAAGCTGGAAATATGGATATAAAATTCCTGTGTGCAGACCAAGCTGAATGATTTCCAGTGATTGTTTTTTTAACTAAATAAACTATGTATGATTGTTTTTTGAATTAAATAAACTATGTATGATTTTTTTCCCTATGTTGATAAGTATAATAGCATTGCTTATTGCTGGCTGTGATGCAACACCTTTTTGAATAGCTTTGTTCTTTTTTTTGTTCTAAGATATGTAGACTTATTAACTGCAAACAGAAGAGCTTTTCCTTCCTTATCTTTTTACATATCCGTTTTGACCCTAAAGCGCTGCTGTTGCATATCTGAAAATACACCTGAATCAACACAGACAAATGCAAATAGTCACCTACAGGATAAGCAAATACATACAGCATCTGTTGTCAGAAATATGCATTTGAAAGAAGGAGAGTGTGAAAAAAATGTCTTTGGCTTTGTAATTCCATCAGTTGTGAATGTGCAGTGAGAATATCAGAGCCTGGCTTGTTTTCATCTCATAATGTTGTTCCATTAGCAGAAAGAGCATTGCAGGAAATTTGCCAGGGTCTTGCAAAGAACTTGCTTGTGCCATTACAATATTTTCCTTACTAGTTACTGGAGGTCTGACCCCCTTCTTATGGCCTTATTTGAAGTATTCATCCATTTGCTGTAATTGTACAAATCTAAGCAGTTTAGTGGTGTGAGAACATCAGTGTACAAAGTGTAACAGCACCAGTTGCCAGCACACAACTCCTTATATTTATGACAAACAACCAGCTGCTGCAGCAAGCCATTGAGGACTGTCCTGAAATTCATTCCTGCAAGCTGCACCAAGCAAACCGAGGCAGCAGAGCCCTCTGAAGGAGGTTTTCTCTCCTCAAATCCTCTGTCTTATCCTTTCAAAGACAGCCAGGACTCAGACAGCTGGAGGGTCACTCACCTGGGACGCAGCAAAGCGCGAAGGAGAAGAGCACCAAGAGCCCTGCCGTGGTCATGGTGGAGGTGTCTGGAGTCTGCAGGCTGCCTGCTCCCACTCTGCTCACGAGATGGTCCCTCCAGGGCTGGCTGCAAATATATACAAATGCAATGTCTAAACTGTTCAACTGTAACATAGAACAACCTGCAGAATCTGTCACCAGCACAATGAGGCCGGTGATATTTATGGAGGTCTTGACTTTTCAGGTAATGGTCTGAGTCTGCTAGGCAATTGATTTTGGCTGGACACCTGGTTAATAGATCAAGACAAGTATCACAAGTTCTGAGTGGTCAAAAGCACACAAACAGACTTTTGGACAAAAGAAATCTCTTTGGGATTCTAGTGGAAATGTAAGGAGCACAAAATATTGAGGGGAGAAAAGAGTGGGGCCGTAATTTGTCCCTTGCAAAGCAGCATCTCCCATCTGGGAGCAGCTTCGGCAGGATGCAGTACCACCCTGTCTGCAGACCAGGCTGAGTCTCTGCTTTCCTTTCTGGTTTTGGGTGCGTTTTTCTCCCCAAATTCCCAGACAATCACCTCTAGGTACAAACACAGGTCAGGTGTGGCTTTGCCATCAGCAGCACCAGCTCAGCTTTGTCAGGCAAGTCTGGCTGGACTGAGTCTAACCTGTGAATCCAAAGGTACTTAGCACCAGTTTGAATAAAGTCAAGGCTTCTTGACAGTTTCAGTGCCTGGGTATAGAAGAGCTCAGTAGAAGACTTGAAAGCAGGTTAAAAACCTGTCAAATGCCACTAAAAATGTCACTTGAACCTTAGCAACAGGGAGCACTTATTTACAGACCCAGTCCCAGTTAAACACACGGATTCAGAGTGTTCCGCCAAGCCATCTGAAGAACAAAGGACACTGAAGGTTTGGGAACCTATTTACATTGCACCAGCTACGCCTGAAAGTACAATAGGTCCTTTCCTCTTGCAGATATTTTAGAAAATGATACTTAAAATATAGAATCTGTCCCCATTTCCCTGCCTGTCTCACACCACCAGCCTTTGTGTCATCTCCCGATTGCTCCTGCCTAGGAGCAGGTCTGCACCTCTGCTGTTTTAATAGCTGTAATTTTGCAGGAGTGGGTTCTGCCTGCAACCTTTTCCTCATCCCTTTCACAGGTTCAAAATGGCAAGGATACTTGGGGTTTTTTTGGGGGGAGGGGGGTCGTGGGAGCTAAGCATTGTGTTTAGGGTAGACTCCAGAATTGTGGGAGCTGCAGAGCAAGAGGTGCTGCCCTTAATGAACAAGGCACTGCCCACTAGACAAACAAAATTCATCCGAAGTCATTGACATTCACCCCAAGAAAATGTGCTGCTTTCTGATCCACCCCAGTAGTCTAAAGGGTATAGTTTTATCCTTAAATGGTGCATGGAATCACCTCTCCTGGAGCGCCCAGAAGGCCACAGTGTGGCTGTGTGGATATGCAGGTCACATTTTTATCTCCAAGAGATGAGATTATTCACAGGGAGAAGCACTGAAATAATTATGCTGCTGTGATTGTTTCTATAAATTACAGGGAGCACACATGAATATTTCAGACAGATTTGGCACATCTTCAGGATATATTGCCCTGATGTGTCTTGTGAACAGCATCTCTGTTCCAAACACTTTTCCCTGAGCATGTGCAGGAGTTACTGAAGCTGCTCCCTACATGTCACAGTTGCTGCTTTTACCTGTGCAGGCTCTGCAGATTTGGAGGGTTAAATATGGGTTAAATATGGATTTTGCCACTGCCTCCTCCAGCCAAGACCTTTCCAAACCATCCTCATCAGCCTTTGCAGCCCCAACCTGGCAGCTTTTGAGGAGTTTCCTCCTTCCTGGTGCCTGCTTGGTGCTCCCTGCCCAGGACAGTGCTGTCCTTTGGACAAGACCAACCTCTCCTGATGAGTGGAGAGCACCTTCCTGCCAAAGCCTGGCACGTGTTACACCAGAGAAAAATTTTCCACTTCAGGGTTCAGCACTATGTCTGGCACTGGCCCCAGGCAACTCAGATTTTCTCTGACCACCACAATATCCAGCAGATCCTTTCCTTCTCTCTCTCACCTACAGATACTTCAGGGAGACTCAAGTCTGCAACAATTAAATGGTGACTGGGGAAAACTTGAGCCACCCAGCTCTCCCCTTGGCAAGCCACAGAAGTGACACCCAGAAATCCCCAGGTTTCAGACCCTTGCACAGCCTGGAGCCATTCAGCATCCACAGCCTCCCCACCCAGGGTTACAGCTCCAGATTATCCTGCCTCTGATAACAGAGAAAAATCCCACAGCTGGCTAAGCTGATGCTGTAGGACAGGTGCCTCAGTCCTTAGCTACTCCTGGAAGAACAGTTAGAAAGAGGATTTGGTCTGCAATCCTGCCACTGATCTGCTGTAATCCACTTCATTATGGTCTTCTAATCCTCAAAGTCAGATGCAGCATATGGCTAATGACCATTTGGCTGAAGGAAAATCCTCTGTGTGCAGCAGCCAGCACGAGGGCAGAGATCCTGCAAGAGAGCTGGAGATGGACTTTGGACAAGAGCATGGAGTGATAGGACAAGGGGGAATGAAAAGGCTTTAAGCAGAAAGAGGGTAAATTTAGATTAAATATTAGGGAGAAATTCTTTAGTGAGAGTCCTGGCACAAGATGCCCAGAGAAGCTGTGGCTGCCCCATCCCTGGAAGTGTTCAAGGCCAGGCTGGACAGGGATTGGAGCAACCTGGGACAGTGGAAGGTATCCCTGCTTTGGCACAAGGGTGATCAAAATGATCTTTAAGGTGTCTTCCAACGCAAAAAATTCTATGATTCGGCAACCTGCAGGTAAGCAAAGGCAGTGCCACACCTCAGGGTGCTGCCTGCTATGGTCCTGAGCACCATAACCTCTGTGTGCTGACACCAGGGCAGGATTTGGCCATTATACAGCATCCTCTCTGACTTACTCATGTAATTTCTTGCTTTACATTTCCCATTAGAGGGGTTTTTTTTCAGTATTGATTTCATATTCTCTAAAAGAATCCAAACTGATGTTGGATAATTTTCTTAGTGTACATGCAACTTCTCAGCATAAATAACACATTGATAAATGAATGGTAAATCACGTAATACACTTTTCTAAACACTCCTGGGGTTTTTTACATTATTTAATTAACAAATAACTGCTGTAAAATTGGGAATGCCAATTAGTTGTAGCTCTTTCATGAAAATGCCACTAATCACTCCAAAACGCCTGCTAAACACAATTCAGGGTGCAGTTTTCTTCCCTGGCTTTCTTTTGGCCACAGTGTGGCCAATAATTGTTTGCACTGAGCCACATGCCTGGAGAAACCAATACAGCACAAATGGAAGCTCTGCCTCTTTCCCAGTGCTTGAAGGCCTCATTTGAACTGAGCAATAAAGCAAACAAAGTCACTGATATGATTAAAACATCTTGCTACCAAAACATACCCATGTGTTTATGAACTTATTAAATAGAACTTGATCCAAGGAATGCCAGTGGATGTTTTCCTGAACCAATAAGACCATGTGCAGAACTTTGTACCCTGCAGCTGAAGGCTAACATGGTTTCACGTTACTTATGCAATGAATAAAATGTATTTGGCCCCACTACAAGGGCAGATGTTGACACAGAGGAACGAGTCCAGCAGAGGCAGACAGGCTGCCCAGGCACAGGGGCACAGGGCATTCCAGGAAACCTGAAGGAGCTGGGCTTCTTCACCCTGGAGAGCAGATGGCTACTGGGATCACATTGCTGTCTGCAGCTCCCTGATGGGGTTAGAGATGAGGCAGAGCCAGTCTTCCCTAAGCTGTATGGCAAAAGGATTAAATTCTGAATGAATCCTTGCCATGAGGATGATCAAACACAGAAAGCAGAGAAGCTCTGCAAGTCATTCCTCAGTGCTATTGAGAACCAGCTGAAAGAGAAAGGCCTTGGACACCCTGACCCGCCTTTGACTTTGGCCTTGCTTTGATCAGGGGTTGAGCCAGAGACCTCGGGAGAGCTCTTACAACTTGAATTATTTTATTTATATTGTACTTATATAATTCTCTCTCTTATAGATAGTAGTTATTAATGTAAAAAAAAATACTGTTTCTCTATGTTCCAGAAGAGTCTTATCAGAATTTTCCTGGGTCACAGGAAAGGCTCACAGGTAAGCTCTACAAAGAGCTCCCAGAATGTTTTTATAAAGGGTGACCAGTGAAAGAGTTGATTATAATCATTGTTACAACAAACCCACACCAGATTTTAGGACATTATTAGCTCTCAAAGTCTCTCCACTTCTACAGGAGCCCAGCACTTTGCCACCACAACCCTTCTCCAGAAGAACATCAGAATTTGAATTCCCAGAAAAGTTATCTGCACCACAGAAAGTCATCAAAATACCATCCACTTCCCTGCTGTGTTGCAGCCTGGACCAGACGTGGGTCTCAGCAGCAGCAGCAGCTCTGAGGACACATCTCCATCCCTCAACTCCCCAGCTCGGGCTGTGCTCCAGCTCTGAGAAGTTTCTGGATGATAAGGACCTCGGGTCAGGGCTCCACTGCAGGAAAATGCTACAATGAACATCAGAAAAAGGAGGCAGCAACCAACACGATTTGGCTGGACACTGACCCAGGTTATTACTCTTTGAAGTGAACGTACTGGAGGGAAGGTGGGCTGGAGGTAACACAGAGGAATTAACCTGCAGCTGATCAGAGGCACAAGAAGCCTTTGGTTTAATCAGTTTCCCTAACACTTCAGTGATCTCAGCTCTGCATCACTGAGCACTCGTCTCATCTTTGCCACAGCCCAAGCAGGAACAACGAGGAGGTGACTGCAGGGAAGTGGCAGCTAACCCGGGATTGACACCATTCATGGCCACCTGGCAGGACAAGGTCTAGCAGGCAACTTCACTGCAAGGGCTGGGAAAGTCTCCTTCAGGAGAGAATCTTCCAAAGGTAGAAAAAGAAAAAAATAAAATTCAATAGATTCTTATCTGCAATGAGACATTATTTATAGCTCAATGCACAGTTAAAATAGAATGAACAAGCATGTTCAGCTATGAAAGCAAATTGCTTTGAGGTTATATAAACCAGGGGAATAGTTGAACACATTTTCAAACTACCAGCCATGCAGCAGCACTCCCATCACCAGAACAGCACAGAGCAGGGGGCTGTGGCTGTGTCCCTGGGATTTCAGGCTGCTCTGTGACCCACCAAGGAGTGTCACTGCCGAGAGAGCTGAGAGGCAGAAGTAAAATATTTTAACTGACTGGCAGGCAGGGCTGGGAAAAGGGATCTAGTGTGGTTGGGATGAGCACTTGCTGCACGTGGAGCAGCAGAGAGGAAAGTGAAGGCCTCAAGGAAAATGGTTTGATCCCTGGACAGCTGCATTGCAGAGTTTGTTTACAGAGGGATAACCACCCCGGATGTGACTGCAGCACAAAAATCCGTGGCCAGGCTGGCTGGGGAGCCAGGTTATTGTCTCACATGAAGCACAGGGATCATCTCTTCACAGTGAGCTGCCAAGTCTCATTAATTTATCGTGGGGCCATGCCTTCAGTGCTCACTCCCCTCAGTTCTGTTTTGCAAGATTGACAGATATGTCTATAGATCACAAAGTGTTCTTGACAAGAGGGTAATTAACCTTCAGTGTTTACATCCCCTTCCTCTTGGTAAGTAACATACAGCTGGGCAGGTCTGGATGTGAATGGGTTACAGTTTCCTTTCCTGCTCTTGATCAGGGTCCAGGAGGAGTGACTTTTCTAAGCCCTACACGGAGCAATAGGTAACCAAGGGAGAATTTCCCTGGGTAAATGGCCAAAGCTTTGGACTCAGGGCTTTAGGACGAGCACCAGGTCTGCAATCATCCATAAGTCTGTAACTCCACAGCCCTTTGGGTCCAGATATGGGATTTGCTTCAGTCCAGCTCAGACCATGGTGAGCTGAGGGGGTGAAGAAGTTTGTACACATATAGTGACATGTAGCAGAGAAAATGTTGTAAAGAGGGGGGGTTAAGTTAGATAAACATTTCAAAGGTATGTCCCCCTGCACAAATCCCATATGGGAGGAAGCAACCAGGAGTGCCACTGTTACCTGCTGCCATCACTCTGCCCCAAGAAAAATCAGTGGATCACATCCCCATGCAAACCTTATTTTCCATGTGAAACCACAGGATGAGGTGATGCAGAACAGAAGCAAGCAGAACACCAAACAAAAACGTGCTCCCAGGTCTCACCTTATCAACCAACAAGCCAGCAAAAATGCCTGAGGAACAATGTTTGGAAAAGACAAGTGAAGGTGCTTGCTTTCCTGTATGGGAATAAAACCAGGAACCCCCAGGGTATGGGATGAATGAGGGTTTGGCTTTAAAGAATGATCTTGTAAATAAAGCAGCAACAAGAGAGATGTGCAACTGGCTAAGAATGAAAATTCACTGCGCTTCCTGGTGGGAACAGCAGGGAGGAGAGGGTAAGAGGCAGGATATATCATGGTGCTATAGCTTGAACACTTGGCTGGGAAAGGCTGAACTGGATGGAAAGAATTTCTATAGCTGAAGGAACTATTAGCATCATAACCACTGAGCATATCTTCTTTATTAACATCAGAAGAAAGGGCAACAATTTCATTTATTCTGCAGAGCTGAGCTTTAATGAGACCACTGGCTGATTGTTTGCATCTGGACATGGGTGAAACACAGTTGGTGCTGACACAAAGGAACATGATGCCAAATTACGTGATTTTACCATTTTACAGTAAAACTGAGGTAGACAGCAGGAATTCTACCCTCTCTGAACTATTGCAGTAGCAAAGTAACCCAGGTATTTACTCAGGAAGTTATACATGCATAACAACTGCTATATTATACGTGATCACAGGGGCCCTACATCCCCTGGTTTGGGCACTGCCCCATTTGCAATCTGACAAAACATTCTTATCTTGGGAGAACTGAATGCACTGATCTCTGCAAAGGCTCTGTGTGCCTCCTTTTCTGGTCTTGAAACGGGTTATTCTGCACTTTCCTGCTGCTGTCAGTGGAGGTTGTTTGTGAATGCTTCCACAGCAAAGAAATATTTCTCCTACTTGTCTCATATTTTGCATCATTTTGCCATCCTTCCCTTCCTACTTTGGAATGCAGCCTGTGGAGAACAGCAATATTAGAAAGCTTGTGTTAAATCACTGCCAAATAAAATGTCAACAGAAGGTATATGCATCACTGACGTCCAATCCTGCGCTGCCTGCTCAGCACCCGGCTGGCACAGTTTGGGATGCTGCCACAGAGAGCAATGGGAGTTCAGGCTGCTTCTTCATTTGCCTTCCTTCTTAGTCACCAGGATGACTGCTGTTCCCAAGGCCCTGAGTGCCCCACGTTCTCTGAGGAAGGGAAAGTCTGCCATTAGAGACTCGGTATGACCATTCTCCCAAAGGGACACGAGTGCTGGGAATGTACATAAAACTCCCAAATGGTGCAAGTGAAGGAGAGTTCATCTGAGTTAACCACCAACAATGAAGTGGTTTTACTGTCTCTGACTATTATAAACCTATCAGTCAACAAACCTCTGCCATCTGAATGTGCTGCATCATTTGAATTTCCACTCCGGATACTTTCTTCAGCTATTTTCTTTTCTCTGCTAAATCTTCATGATTTACCCCCAAGCACAAACAGCAAGTGGAGATGGAGAAAAGGAGGATAAATTGGAAAAGCACAGGGAGAGGCCAGGGGCTAGGGAACTGTCACTCAGAAAGCATGTTCTTTCCATTGGAATGACACTTTATAGGCACAGATCCCACATTCACTGGTGTAAATGGAACCATCTGTGCCACAGATCTGCTCCAGCACTTGGTCAGGGGGCCCTGACTGGCCATCCTCATCCAATGGCCCTGGGGCACGGGCTGCAGCCCAGCTTTAAAGGGAACAACGAGAAAGAGCTCAAAGCAACACATCCAAATATTCCTTGACCTTCAGGGGGCTTGAACAAAATTAACGTTTTACTTCTACACATGAGAAATAGGCAGGAAGCAGCACGCTGTATGAACACTCATTCTTTGCAGTTTCATGTTATGTTTAAAATCGTGGGGCCTCACCTCAGCTGGTGAAAATCTGGAAAGGCCTCCTGGGCTGTGTGGATGTCTGCCAGCTGGAGACAGGCTCCTTCCACTGCTGCTCTCTGCTTTTTGCCTCTCTACTCGTTGATCTGCGGAGAGCACGCAACCAGAGCCCAGGGCATGGCAAGGAATCAAATAAAACTGTATCAAACATTAAATTACAACAAGAGAATGAACATGTCTGAGTGTGAACATATTGATGGATGAAACGGGTGCATACCAGGGCTATATATTTCTTTAAACACAGAGGTCCAAGGAAATTTTTTAAGTTCCCAAACTATTTTCTTTGCCAACCGTCAGTTAAATAGGATGATGCAATTGATACAATGAGTTTGAATAATCATTTCTGGATTTCTTTTTTTTTCTTTTTTTGAGGGACATATGGTTATAAAAATGCTTTAAAAATAATTTAAATATTCTTCTGAAATGAATATTTAAAAATCAGTGGGATGAGCCTTGTCACTCTCCAGCATCCCTCAAGAGAGTGACAGAGTGTCTGAGCCCATCCACATGCCTCACTAACAAATGCAGCATATGAAAAAATAGCTAAACCAAGGCAAATTATCAGCAGACATAATTTTGAAAGGCACAGATTTTTAGATAACGGGTTTGAATGAAGTTTAGGTACAGCCATGCTCAAGGAAAAGTCGTGGGGTTTTTTTTTTCAAGTTGCAGATGTGTGAGTGCTGATAAAAGGTGAAAAAAAAATCTGAGTTCAATATGAAAAGACTAAGTATTGTTTTCTACATTCCACTTATCAATCAAAATTTAAATGATTCACCTCATTCTTCCCCCTCTTTGTGTTGCAAGAAAAATGACTGTAGACTCAGAAAACATTGATAACGCTATAAAGATAAGTCAGACAAACAAGGAAAGACAGAGGACATTTATATTTTTAAAGCACTGCCACTGTGATATGTTCTGGTACATTTACAGGTCACAAATCCTGAGGCTGGATCGTCATCAGTGTGAAACACGTCAGAGTTGCTCCAGCCTTGGCAGCTCCATCCCTGCTCCCCAGAGCCCAGGGCTGGGGCTGCCAGGCAGCCTGGAGTGGCACCAGCTGCATTTCAGCACTACATCTGAGATGCCTCATGCTGCAGCCACAGCAGGCACTGCAAAGACATTTTTTCCTTCACTCCATCCTTGACTGAAGATGTAAGGCCCCTTCTGTTCATGGCAAGGGTGCAAAACTAAGAGTCCAACAAAGCAGGACTAAGTCTGTGCTTGCATCTGATCCTTTCAGTGTCTCTTTCCAGGTGGAAAACCAAGCTTTCCCAGCATGACTGTGGAATGATTTTTAAGACAAGCCTGACTATTTTGAAGCTGCTCAGGCAGCTCAAGGTGAGTAAGAAAGCCCCAGGGCTCTGCAGCATCCTGCACCTGAGCAGGGAGGGAGCAGCAGGCTGAGCAGCACTAAAGCATCTGTCACCCACACAGAGATGGCTGCTGTTTGCAGTTTGGCAAGCACTGAGCTCCTAAGGTGCTTGGGGACTTCTTGACTGGGGACGATGGACCAGATGTCATCCAGTGGTCCCTTCCAACTTTAACTATTCTGTCATCTCTTGCTGGTTCCCACCACAGTAACATCCATGCATCCAGCCATCTCTCCAGCCATTCCTCTGTCTGTGCCCCAGCAGGCACCCAGCTGAGTCCACTGTGCCTTGACACTGCCTTTCAAGTCTCTTAGTGCCACTTGAAGCCTGGCATTGTTCTACCTCCCTCCTAAGCCACAAAAGTTCAGTGTTCCCTGTTGAATGTGCTTGTCTTTGCTGAGCGTTGCCTCCTCATCATAGAATTGTTTAGATTGATTTTAAGATCATCAAGTCCAAACCTGCCAAGGCCACCACTAAACCATGTCCTGAGGCACCACATCTATACATCTTTTAAATCTCTCTAGGGTCAGTGACTCAGCCACTTCCCTGAGCAGCCTCTTCCAGTGCTTGACAACCCTTTCCATGAATAATTTTTTCCTAACATCTGATCTAAAGCTCCCCTGATGCAACTTGCGGCCATTTCCAATACAAGGCAGAAAGAAATCATCTAAGTAACACACACTCAGTAAGTAAACGTGGAACAGCTGAAAAACAACTCCAAGGCACAGAAAACCACTCTGTCCCTGAGAAGGCTGCCCTATTTTTATAGTTATATTGCTTCATAAAACACCCCCTGAGCCTGGGGGATATTTAAACTCCAATGTCAGGCTTTTCCCATTTCCTGGCCCAGTTTTAGTGATTTATTCCATTATGTACTTCGATATGAAACCTACTGGTGAGTCCTGCATGGAAACCTCTGTCCTCTAACCCCTCTGGCTGCTTCCTTGGATAGCTCTGACTTAATCTAAACTTCGTGCCTCCTTGAATTCTTGTTTGCCTTTGGTGTCACCAGACAATGAGCTGCACAGAGGAGGCTTTGTCTGTGCCAAGATAATGCCAAGGAGTTGGCTCTTGACAGCTTTACTGAAAAGGTTTGCAAAAGCCAGCGGTCAGGGCACAGTCCAAGTGAAAGACTGCCAAAGTCCACAAGAAAAAAAAAAATTATTCAGGTCTTATCCCTGAGGATAACCAAGTAACACTTAAACAAGGCTAAAACAGCATGTTCTGCAGAAACACCTGAGCTGAAAATGGCAAAAAGGTTATATAAACCAAAAGGACGTTTACTTTAGGACACAGACCCAAGAAAAGTACAATAAGCCATTGTTAGTTACAAATCATCCTGAAAACAGACACTAATGTCACAGAGGTACTGTGGCCTCATTCCCTGGTACAATACCCCCAGTACCTCCAAGTCAGGGACATTTGCCTTCAGCCTATTCTTCTAGCCTGACAATTCAACGAGTGACTTTCCAAACTGATCCAAATAATTGTGTTATTCTCTGGTGAACTACAATGGGACATTGAATCGGGGAGGCACCAACTGTAGTCCAGAAGAATCCCTGAAATATTAGGCTTGCAATAGCTTTGGTGACCTCGTGCGGAGGCAGTGGCAGTGGCACAGCCAACAAATGCAGGGCAGCCCCAAGGTCCCCCTGCCATCCACACAGACCACCAAAATGACAATAATTATATCACCAGGTCCTGAGAAATGTAGCCTCAAAAGAGTAGGTGAAATAACTATCAGGCAGAATTTTTTTCCTATGGCTTGTTATATATTTGGGTAAATCTGGTCACAAGTGAACCTCTGCAGTCCTGAATGACTTTAGAAAGCAGCTCAGTGATGCACCAGGCCTGTTCCCCACCTCAGGAGTGATCACTGCCCACCAGTCCTGGAGATATTCTGTTTCATTAATAAATTATTTCATGAGTGGACACTTCTGCTGTCTGTGACTGGAGCTTGAGATTCCCCTCCTGTAAATTACATCCTTAACTGCACTTGACACTGTGGACAAATTCAGTGGATGCAGGCTGGGATCCTCTTTCCTGGCAGCAGCTGCTGTCCCTGCCATGGGACAGGCTCCACAGGCAGTGGGAATGAGGACAGGGCACCTCTTGCCCAGGCAGCCAATTTCCCTCGCTAGCCCAAGCAAAATGTGCTTTCCTTGAGAGCAAATCACCACCTACATCCTTGGCATTTCCCCATGGAGGAGCTGGAGTATGCTCTGGAGGTGAATGTCTCCTTGCACTGACTGTAAAGAGGGGCTCTGTGATCAGGTCACACAGAGATAACATGGTTTGATAAGATTAACACTGACAAGAAGACTGAGGAGTAAGGAAAGGACTGAGAGCTCCAAGGGGAGCCCAGGCCCTCATCAGAGCAGGGGTGGCACTGACACACGGCCAGAAAATTTTATCCACATTAGTTGGTAGTGGACAACATCAGTAGAAAAATAGACATCCACCACTCCAAATACCATGACAAGGAAGAGATGGAGAAAAAGGGAAGATGTGGCACTGAGACAGAGGAATGTTGCCAACTCAGTTTATTGAACAAGTGTTTTTAAGGAGCTAAGGAAACGAGGCAGACTGAAGGGATGTTACTAGGGAAGGTCAGCCCATGGGAAGTCACATGGAAGGGAGTTTGTCTTCCTGGGCTGACGTCCAGCACAGACCTAGCATTCAGCCATGCTCATGAGGTTGAGAGTTGTCCCGCTTTCCCTGGTAAGAAAAGGAGAAATGAGAATGAGACATGGCTGACACCCCGTTCTTCACTTCACGAGCCCAAGCATTGGCTTAGGGTTGACTGGAGATAAAGAACAGTCTCAAAAACCCAAATGCCCCCTTTCATTATCCTCATTTAAGGAAAGATGAATGATTTCATTCATTTGGTAGAATCCAGTTGCTTTGGTGAAGTAATTTCCACACGCCCTTGTGAGCTTGTGGAACAGATTGAGTGCTGCTGAAAATCAATAAAATACTTTTAAAGTCAATAAACAGGAGGCCAAGTACAGATCACAGAAATGGGCCCTTCTTATTTTCCCTTACAATGAAAAAAAACCTAGAAATGTCCAGTATATGCCACAAGCAGCTAGACAAAAAGGCATGAAGAGACAGCCCTGCACTCACAGCAGGTACAGGAATTGATCATGAAAGGAAAGGTTTCACTCCTATACGTACAGGTAGGCGTTGCAGAAAACACATCTGTTGCTGTAGGTTTTGCCATCAGAGCCACAGTGGGGCATGTATTCCATGGTGCAGATAGGAGACACCTCTGTGAAGTCCTTGCAAAGGGCCTGCACACAGAAGGTAGAAATTGAGTCCCTCTGCCTGAGAGCAAACTGTGACACCCCCAGCATCAGGAATGACACCCCACTGAGAAATGAAACTGGCTGTAACATCATCATAACCAACTCCAAGTGTCCTGAGAGCAGGTTTGATCTTCACTGTTTTCTCACTGCCACGTCTCTTCCTGCTTTATTGCAGAGCTGTGGGATGGATGCTGGCTGTTTTATGAGTGGTGTGAAATTCCCAAGGCATCTCCTCAGGTGTGCACACCACCACCTCTGGATTTGCAGCCCAGAGCAGAAGACAGTCCCCTATGAGTGTAACAGACACTGAACTTCATTCCATATTCCCATCCTTTCCCACTCACTCTTGTAATATCCTCTTCACAGGGTCCATTCTTTCTCTTGCCAAGGTTGGTCCGATGCTCCCTGGAGGAAGGAGAGATTGTTATTAACCACAACCTTCCCTGTTACAGCCAGAGGGCAAGAACAAACCTCACTCCCATGGAATCACAGAGATTTCCAGATGACCCAGCTCAGCACCACATGCCCAGCACTAACAAAAACATGCCCTTACAGACCAGACACTCCCCAGGGAGGTTGAACACCTGTGTCAGACACCAAGCAAGGCAAGCAGGGAAACGGGGGCAGACAGACAGGATCCCTTCAGCACAAGGTTTCAGAGAGAGCCCTTGCTCCCACAGAGCCAAACTGTGAATGCCCCAGGGAGGAAGAAGAGCACTCACAGGTTGTGGGCACACAGGGTGCACTCGCTGGCGTAGGTGACCCCGTCGGTGCCGCACACGGGGTCGTAGATCATGGTGCAGGCCATCAGCTCCCTGCCATCCTTCAGCGTGGCCCTGCGGAACTGGCTGCAGTTCAGCTGGGGAAAGCAAGGACAGCAAAGGCTCTGCCACGGGCTCTGCTCTGCAAGGGAGCCCCAACACATCCCCCCTGCTTACGCCTCTGCCTAAATCTGCCTAAGCCAGACCCTAAAAGCATCTGCCAGATGACAAATTGTGGTTATATATTAATTCGTTCTTCATGGAAAACGAGCAATTTCCTTTCACAGCCTTCCCTGGAGAAGCCTGAATCAAGGCTGGAAGGTAGACATTACTCACTGAGCTCTGCATTTATCACTATGCCCCCATACCTTACTGAACCCACCAGGATATTACAAAAGGCAGCTCAGAAATAATCTGTAAATCAAAATGACACGATTTATGCACCTCCTGCAAGGGGGCTGGCTGTGACCAAGGTGTTTTTCATGGCCCACAAGAATGGAGGGGAGATGTGCTGACAGGTCTTTTGTTGCAATGGGACAGTTCCGAGTGTTGAGAGCTGCCAGCAGGACTGACAGCAGTGGAAGCTGATTTACGTCATCTGAGGAGCTGGCCTTGTGTTTTAGCACTCCCAGTTTCTCCAGTGTGAACTCTTCTTTCCTGATTTATGTATCTCACCCAGCCCAAGCACAGAGCGTACTCGGGAAACAAAGGAATGACATTTCATAGTTTGTTTGTATAGAAATGAAATATCTGACTCGGGATGTTGACTCTTTCAAACACATGCTAATGAGGTGGCTTTGTTCTTCTATTCCCCAGTGAGAGTAAATGGTTTAGAACTGGCCAAATATAGTTAATCTGGTATTTTTACACCATTCATGTTGGTATATATTAGATTACATTGCATTTACCAAAAAAACCACCCAAAAAACACCAAAACCCAGAGGTGGGTTTGAATCCCATGATACCTTTGGTATCAGCATTCAAAATAAGGCAATTTTCTAATCTTTGCAGAACATCCTTTTGTAAAACACAAGCACTGAGAAAGCATCGGGTTCCCTGGGCCTCCGCATCCCCTGCCCATATTGCCAAAACATTCCGCTAAGTTCCTGCAGCAGCTATGATAGAGTGCTGTGGGAAAAGGATTCTCTGTGTAAAGCCTTAAATAATTTATCATCTACCTGTCTCATAACTCAATCCTCACCCATCCTCTCCTCTTTCTCCCCCTGACTGTGTGCAGGAAGTGCACAGTGTTCCTGCTGGTGATATTCACCCACACAAGGAAGGGCAGCACAAGTGTGACCCCCATGGAGGCTACACCACCCAAACCACCCAGCATTTGCTCAGGTCGTGCAGTTGGCACCTGCTCAAACCCTTCCTTCAGCCGTCCCTTACCTGGGGAGCTTCTTCTACACACCTTCCGTCGTGCTTCTTGGCAACCTGGGTTCCATATTCGCTGGAAGAGAAAGCAGAGTTACAGATGCTCAAGAGCTCTCTCTGTGGGGCTCTGGGGGGGGGCGGCCTGCAGGGCTCACATGTTGTGGGCACACAGGGCACAGTCGTTGCTGTAGGTGACGCCGTCCGTGCCGCAGATCTCGCGCAGGATGAAGGGACAGGCTCCGATGGCCTCCCCGGATTTGGCGCCGCTCAGGTACGTGCTGCAGTCAACCTGGGCAGATAAAACAGCAATGCTGGGTCGGTGTCCCTCCTGCAGTCTGCCCACTCTGATCCTCTGGGTTTTAGAGGTCTTGCTCAGGGGCAAATCAGGGGGTTCTTCAAGTTTAGACTTGCATTAGAAATTAATTATGTGATTGTTGTTCGGTATTTTCTGCTAGCAAAGGGAACAGGTGGTAAAAGAGATTATTTTCCTAGAGTAGAACATACACAAGTTTTAAATCCAGCATTCATAAAATAAATCGTAAAGATTGGAAAAGACCTCTAAAATCATTGAGCCCAACTATTAACCCAGAACCCCCATGTTCACCACCAAACCATATCCCCAAGTGCCACATCCACATGCCCTTTGAACAGCTCCAAGAAATAATGATTCCACCAATTCTCTGGTCAGCCTATTCCAATTAGTGACAAGACTTTCACTGAAGATTTTTTTTCCCCATGATTTCTAAACTGAACATCCCCTAACTCACCCTGAGGAATCTGATTTAAAGTGTTAGACATTGAGTGCAGCTTGACATAGTTTATTATATCCAAGATTCTGTTTCAGCATTTCCAAGAGCAGCAAGAACTGTTTCCCCAAGCCTCTGTTGCAAAAATATTTACAATATATCGATTCTAATGGTTTAAATATTTGAGGATCAATAGAGAAACACCTATTGGAAATCAATCTACATTAGCTAAGCATCACTGACACTTCACTGTCATTTTGCACAACTTCCCCAGTGTAGTGTCTCTTATTCATATTTCCCATGTGGTCCAAGAACAAATTAAAGCAAAGACCACATTTTAGCAACGTGCCTTTTCTACAGAAAATATATTGCAGTCCCTCAGGATGCATGAAATTATTTTTGGTGCTTCAGAGCTGCTCTGCATAAGCAGAATAAATGTGTTGAGATATTATCAGTGCTTATTGTTACTGTGCAGGATAATAAAGCTATTTCTGTACACATACCTGAGAGCAGATTTGTCCTGGCTGACCAGAGTACAAGGATTTTTTTAACCTGCCTGTCTAGTGCAATGGAAATCCTAGCACTGAATAAATACTCAGACATCTAACACAGCCCTCTGCCTCCTCTCCTACTGTGTTAAATTGGGCTGCATGGCTCTTGGGCTGCCTCTGATGATTTCTGTGCAGAGATTGGCAGTACTGGGACATTTTGTTTCTGAAGTCCCGGCCTGTCCCCATCCTCTCTTTCCCTCCTGTACGCCACACTGGCAGCTGTGAGCAGCTGAAGAGAAGCACAGCATCAGCATGAGCCCTGTGCACCCCCCTCCACCCATCCCTGGGTGCACTGAGCCCAGCCAGGATCTTCCTGGGGACCACAGAGGGAGTAAATGGCGCTTATTTTACAGCTAAAAGAACACTTACAGGAGTGCTTTCCTCCTTGCATCTTCCATCGTGGCTTTTCTTAACATCAGTCCCATGTTGTCTGAAAGGGAGAGGTTGGGTCAGCACACTCACCACCTGAGCCCTGGGACACCCAGGTGCCACAGAAAGCAAACCAAACCCACAACCAATGTGTATGATAAAGGAGACACCTTATTGCCTGATGAACCAGCTTCTCCCCATCATTAGAAAGCGTAATTCTAAGTGGTTACAGACCAGTCAGGTCTCCTCATTGTGTGCTATGTAACAGCTCCATTCATTCTTTCTTCTGCCCAAATACCACAGTCCCATCCACTCTTTCCCCTGCCCGAGGATCACGGCCCTCACAGAGTGCTCAGGTGGACTCTGGCTCTCCCACGCTCCCCCAAGGAGCAAAAAGAGCATCAGGGAACAAAATCCAGGTGACAAGGACTTCAGGAGGTTGAAAGAGGAACACAGATGTGTTAGCACCAAAAGAAAAGCCATCTGGAGCACTAGCCCTGGCTTGCCCCTCCAAAAGAGAGTCCTGTGTACAGCACTTACACGTTGTGGGCACAGATGCTGCAGTCGTTGTCGTACGTGAACCCATCTGTGCCACACACGGGGTGCAGGATCCTGGGGCACCGGACCAGCTCTTTGCCACCCTTCACCTTTCTGGCTGGGAATTTACTGCAGTCAAGCTACAAAAAAGCAGCAGCATCAAACCTGAGGAAGACCTTGTTCTCCAGTAAAAAAAAACCCCAATCCATCATAACCTCCTGCCATGTCTCTAATGCCGGGATGCTGAGACAACAGCAGTGCTACGGGTCAGTTCTTACTAAACCAGGCTGAGTCAGCTCTGCCTGAACCCTCTCACACACAGGGGGAACTGCACAGCACTACACAGTGTGTGAGGTGCCAAATCCCTGGCTTATGCACCTTGGTCAGTCCCAACACAAGATAGGTCAGAAAAGAAAAAAAAATTTAAAACGTGGCCCCTTTTTAATTGTGCAGTGAAAGAATTTGGACTTTGCATTTGAAGGGCATCATCAAAGGAAGATCAATGCCCAAACTGAACGACTTCCACATTTGTGTGTTAGCATGTCCTACACAGCAGCTGATACATTCCAATCAAAACTTCAGGTGTGCTCCACATTTCAGAGTCTGGCCCCACCCCAAAGGCTGCTGTAGGTGTGAATTCATCATGGGAACTCTGTGCATAGCTCTCATCCAGCCCATCTGCCAGAGCTGTTGGGCAAGGAGGAACCAGAGAACACCTGCCCTGGGACAGGTGAGCTTTGCAGGCATCCTCGACACAAGGAGCTGACAAGACTTAATAGACAGGTGGAGAAAGCCAGGCCTCAGGCCAGCTCACTTTCAGAGCAGCTGTCACCTCAGGGAACCCTTCAGTTGGTGCAGCTAAGAGGAGCAAGCCTTGGACTGAATACTTACCTCAGCAGTCTTTTCTCTGCATTTTCCACTGTGCCTTTTGCCAGTATGGGTCCTTTGCTCCCTGGAAGAGGGAAACAATACAATAAATGCTTAACCTCTTGGTCAAAGTCATGTGCAAAATGAAGCAAACCGTGGTTTCTTTAAAAAGCATTCAAAATTGCTACTTTACTCATTACCAAGCTTATCCCATCCTCTCCTAACATGCAATTTAAAGCAATATTCTGATTTGTTCCTTCCTCTGCCCAGCCCACAGACACATCCAAGGAGATGCCTTATGACTCTTCGTGAGCACACAGAAGGCACCAGAAAGAAACTCAAGGCAAATCCAAACCCCTCCCATTTCCAAGAGACTTGAAGAAACAGGCAGGAGCAGAAATGCAGCAGGAGAGTTCTCGGGACTGCCCAGCACTGCTGGGCACTGGGAAGGGGCACTCTGGGCAGGGCACTCACACGTTGTGGGCGCAGATCATGCACTCGTTGTCGTACGTGGTGCCATCTGTGCCACAGACGGGATTCAGGTCCCTCGGACACAACACCAGGGTTTTCCCGTCTTTGGTGGTTTGTGTTCGGTACCTGGCACAGTCAACCTGGAAAAATAAGGACAAATCGCTCTGGAGGAGCCCTTGCCACGCAAGAAAAGTTGATTCAAAACCTTTTTGTTCTGTATCTCTGCCTCAAATGTGTCCATAATAAGACAAAGCCCTGTAACACTGAAGTTAAATTTCCAATCAGAAATGATATTTCTGAGTATTATCCTAGTTCTCCAGGCGTCAAGAAAAAGGACTGTCTTGGAGAAGAGATCCTTCGGGCACAATAACATGTACAAAATTTTCGGCTTTGTCTCATTAAAAAAAACCTTGAATTTGGTAAGAAACATTTTTCAACAGCTGTAAATCTGAATACTGTTCCAGTTTGTGTTGGTTTTCTCCACGCTTTTCCAGCTCTGTGATTACTTCTTACTTCAGATTCCCTCTAGTTCATTACAGGATTTGAAAGGATAGGAAAGAATGGTTATCTGTCTGCTGAAGAATGGACTTCCTACATCCCAGAATTTTAGCACTGAAATACAGAAGCTTCTCCTTCTGAGGCATCGGACTGTAGGCCTCAGACAAAGATACAACAAACTATGTTCTATAAATATTTATGGTCAGTGCTCTTACAAGTCTCACTACATCTGTGAATACAACCAGCATGGGAGTTTTGAATCCCTGCTACCAAGGGTGGAAATGCTTGTGGTCTCCAGAGAGAAAACTGCCAACCTGCACAGCATGTTGGCAAGAGAAATCTTCTGCCTCTCCACCTTCTCCTGGGGACACAAGTCAGGTCCTCACCCCATATCCATCTCCTTCCTCTTTCCCCAGTTTGGTGTGGTAAACATGGGGTGACCTCCTCTCTGGAGTGGGGAGGATGCCAAATCCACCCCCACCATGCAGAAAAGCAAATAATGGACTGGGACCCTTGTACACCTTGTCCTATGGACCTCTTGCAGCTTCCTAGAAAAACCTACAAGGTCCTCAGGATTTTATTAGCAGCCCTAAGGGGTGGATTTTTGACTTCTATTGCACTTACAGCAACAGATTCCTTGCAGGGCCCTTCATGCATTTTAGTAATGTTGGTGTCATGTTCTCTGAAAGGAAGAAAAACTTTGGTTAGGGAGCATTGACAATGACTTTCCCCATGACACTGCAGGCACTGGAACAACAAAGCAGATTCCCACCCTCCCTGTGGGACATTACAATTGCCTGAATTCTCTGAATGTGCCCTACAGATGGCAGCTGCTAATGTACAGTACTCCCATCTCCCATGGGAATTGTTAGGAGTAATTAGGTGTTACAATCAACACTTTGATCTGCTCATGTCTCTGCTCTGGTTCTTTTTGTGATTCCTTTCAGACAAAAAAATGGGGAAGAAAACTCAAGGTGGCTGAAGAATCACGAGAAGCCAGCAGCAAGGAGACCTACAGAGACACCTTGCCTTAAAACTGGTATTTTACAGAAGTGCTTCTGAGAGCCTCAGGGTGCTGATTATCCAGAAGGACATTCCATGCAGAAGACTTACGCGTTGTAGGCACAGATCCCACAGTCATTGTCATAAGTGAAGCTGTCTGAGCCACAGACTGGTTTCATTATCCTTGGGCACGCTACCAGAACGTGATCATCTACTACAGCTCTACGGTAATTACTGCAATCAAGCTGTAAAAACAGGAATAGAGGGAAAAAACCCACTTCTTTGATATAAAGATATAACACTCTTACATAGTCTTCTCACTCTCCCTCAACCTTTAGGGACAAATCCAGCATCAAACCAATTTCACTATCAGAAGTAGAAACCAGAAGTTCTGTGGGAATTCTCTTCCAATGGGGAAAAAAAAAAAAAAGGGGATAAGAAGGACTGTGATTTGAATTTTGTGAGGTCCTTCATAGGCTCCTGCTGGAGGTATCCAGGTGGTGAGAGCCAACCTTCAGCCAATGTATTATTTTTATTTTATTCCCAATTAGCCAGCTTTGAAGTAGAAAATAACAGAGAGATGGTATCAGATAACTTATAAAAAGCCTCTCAGCTTTGGTTATCACCAGATTTTATTTTGGGCTGTGCAGATGAGCTGTGCACATTCTGTCCCACTCCTGCATGATGTTTGAGCTGTCCCCATTACAGACTTTGTCTTACCACGACAGGTTTTGGGTCGCATTCTCCATCGTGTTCCTTCTCCACGCTGGCGCCGTTTTCCCTGGAAGAAAGCAGACCTGAGTCAGGGATCAAGCAACAGCATCACCTCAAGGCTGGTGGTGTTGTCACCCAGCTGCAAAGGCACATGCTCCTCATCCCTGGGGAACAAAGCTGCCACCCCTGCCTGGAACCTCCTGCCTCTGTGGGGTCCCCAGCAAGACTCACGCGTTGTAGAGGCAGATCCCACAGTCGTTGCTGTACGTGTTGCCGTCGGTGCCACACACTGGTTTCAAGTCCCTTGGGCAAGCCACCCAGGACTTCCCATCCTTGGTCATGCCACCAGAGTACTGGCTGCAATCAAGCTGTGGAAGCAGCCCAGAATCAGCCCCAGTTTTGGCTCCCTCACGGAATGAAACCCCCCTGCACCCTCCCACCCCTGCCGTGCCTGCAGCTGCTGCTGGGAGGAAAATCAGGGGCATTATTGGGAATCTGCTCAGGCAGCCAGGAGCAGAGAATCTTCCCCACCGAAGTTTCTGGTTATGCACTTCTGCCGGGGTGCAGGGAGGCAGGATGGCTGTGGGTGAGACAGTGCCTAATGAGGGCGGGGGTAATTGGGAGCCCCTCGGCTCCGCAGCGGATCCTCCCAGATCGTGCTGCACTCCGGAGAGTTCCCAGAGGCTCATAGCTGCGTGGGAGGAACCTGCAGACAAATCCACAGCTCAGGCCCTGCTGGTTTTCTCTCTGTGGTATAGGTATAGAAATTTAATGCAAGGAATTCTCTGCGCCTTGCTGTATGGAAACAATTATCAGAGTCACAGTGTTTGATGTTTCCGAGCGTGTCATCCTAAGACAGTTTTCCTCACGAGGAGGCAAACTACTGCCTTTGGCTGGGAGTAACTAAATTATGTCTAAGAGTTAATATAATAAGGGTGTACAATTACTTCTCATTTTTTCATTTTATTTAATGAACCAAAAATATTGCAAAAAATGGGAATCTTTTACTTTCTCGTGAAATTGAGAATGTCGTTCAACCATGCACTGGCAAATATTATTTTAACAGCAAAGATTTCATTAGATTTAACCCATGTGCTCATTGGGTAGCTACATACTGTTTCTACTTTCCCAGAATCCTGAACAGAACATAATAAATAGATCTCACCTGAACGCCAAAGGCAGTACCTGAAAGAAAAAATGGAGACAGAAAAAAACCCAAAATTATTAACATGCAGAGAACACATATGTAAATACCTTCATGAAGCAAGTTAATTTGATGATTAGTCAACACTAATTTATTTTTCTTAACAAAATGTGGAGTTTTACATTATTCCAGTAAATGGCCATAGAATGTATTAAAAGTTACTAAAGTTTCATTGCATTCCTGAGGGGCGATAAACCTTGTGAGAGCACATATATTTATCCACCCCTAAAATGTTACAAGTGATACAGGTACTTTCAATTCTGTACTCTCAGATTTTAACCTCTTCTAAGAGACTTTTATGTTTGACTTTCAAAAGTTTGGACATGTATGTTTAAGATAATTATGGCCACCAGCACTATCCATCTCCAAATACATCATTCTCAAGTACCAAGAGTAGCACAGTAAACTCCCAGTGCAATCCTAGAGGTTAAATGTTGCATTTACATTGCTCACATGTGTAATAATGCCATTTTTTACAGTTTTATTTTGCTTTATACACAGGACTGCCACGTGCAAGCCCCTACCCTACTCTAGAACTGCTCTACAAACCAAGAAGATAACAGCTGTATGATGTTTGCTGAAACCTCAGTCTTGAAGGTTAATTTCCTTGCTGTGATCTCTCAGGAAGGCTATTTCTTCATGGAACAAGGTTCTCCTCCATGTTGCAAGACCCAAAGGTTTTTACTGAAATGAAAACTCAACTCCGACTCAGCCAGATCGATCCTTGCAGCACCCCAGTGAATACTCACCCAAGCAGCAGCAAAGGGCAAGAGCTGCCCTCACCAAAACTCCTGTCACCTTCATGGCAGCCAGGGACACCCCTCCAGTGCAGCCTGCCTGCTCTCTGTGTGGGAGAGGAAGATTGCAGGGAGGAGCAGGAATATATAGCACACCACGCTATCAAGTGGTCCCACCTCATTAGGTAACGCTCCCAGCCTGTCATCACCATTCAAAGCCAAAAACGTGTTTACCCAGCTCTGGATAGCTGGCTAATGATTGATACAAGTGTGTGTGCCAGGAAGGGGATTTCGTGTGGCCTGAGGTGAGTGGGGCCGTGCCAGGACCCCTCTCCTCCCGCACGCTCTGCCCAGCCCTGGGCTGCCCCTTGCACATCACAGGCTCCCATCTCCCCTGTGCCTACCTAAATCCAATTAGGGCTTTCTCCTCATCCATAATTTTCAACTGAGCTGCCAGCTGATAGCCAAACACCCTGTTATTTACCCTCAGAGCGTGCTTTTGTACTCTTCACTGCTGCATTTCAGCCCAGTTTGAGCCCAGAAGGTCACCCTGCGCTCTGCGGGAGGAATTCTGCTCCTCTCCTGCTTAAAAAACTCAGCAGTGCTCTGCTGTACGTGCCAACTTTTCCTGTAATACAGCTCAGAGCAAAAATACTAAGTTTGGTCCTAAAAATCCATCTTTTTGGCTGTTCACTGATAACTCTCATGGCACCTTCTGCTCATCTGCTACCACCTCCCCCATGGCCAGTCCCTGACCCACCTCACTGAGCCTAAGTGACACCAGCCCCCAGGGCAGCAGGCCAAATGCCTTTAATGTCTGCACAGACTAGATGTACTGTACTTCCTTTACCTAGGAAGTCAGCCAACTTTGCAAAGACTGGTATTAGCCCACGCATGGTTTGCTTCCTGAAAATTCACTGTGTACGTTATTTCTTTATGCTTTGTATCTTTAGTTTTCTTCAAATATCTCCTTAAGGTTTGCCCACAATTCAGGTAATAGAACTTAGATTGGCCCTGTACACTTTTTTGTCCTTTATGTAAGGAAACTTTTGGCAATTCTTTGGATTAATCTCAATTGTAGACTTCTCAATTGGGATCCTAAATTCTCCAAATCTCTCACTAAGTTTTCATTTTTCAAATTCTGTATTTGGTAATCAAAATCCTTGCTTGCAGATCTATTTTTGACATAATTTAAACAGAGCAAGCTGTTGAATCATCACAGTTTTATTTTCTAAGAGAAGGACATTTCCAACATCTTTCTAACTTGAAAAGCAAATCCACAACACAATTTTAGGGATTACCTAGCGGAAAAATATTTGCTTTCATATCCAGGAGCTCTGCTAATATTAGTACTTTGCAGTGTGCATCTGCAAAACTAAAGCCTCTCCAAATGCCAATGTTTCCTGCCACATTAGGAACATGAGGGATCGTGTCCCTGTTCATATTCCTCATTTTCATTCCTTCCCCTTGATGTTCTGCCCTGTGTTTCCTGACCTTTCCCTTATCTCAGTTCCACCAAGTGCCCAGGACTCCAGACCTTTGGATCGATGCAGACCTTGTCTACAAGGACCCCTTCTCATCCCGATTACAATATCCATCTCCCAGGGCTTATTCCAGCCAAGGCCAGGATCCATTAATGCTTCCTGGCAGTGGAAAATGATTCCTGACAACTTAATTGCCAGGCTCTGTAAAAGCTGTCATGGTCAAGCAAATTCCTGCCAATGTCCATAGCAATGACACCTGAACCCTATCGGAAAGGAGATATTATTTGCAAACCAAATCTGCAGTTAAAGTGGATTGACTCAGCATGTTCTGTCAAGAGCAAAGTAATTCTCTTCCAACCAAGGTATTAAATTTGGGAAGTAGTTTGCAATAGGAGACAGAGTAAAGGGACAGAAGAGCAAACACCTGTCAAGGATCTAGAGAAGGAGCTCAGATGTAGAAAACACTGCAGCTGCAGCACGTGTCTGCTGTCCCCTGTGTCAGCTGAGGCACACAGAGCTCAGCTTTGCACTCCTGCATGAGAAAGGTCCATGCTGGGACTCTACCAGCGAGCTGCCTGCTTCATAGAGAGTGATTCAGCAGAGCTTTTTCCACCAGGAACTTGTCCCTCAGGACAGAGCCTTTCAGGAGCAGAGAGGAAGGTGCAGCACATTCCACCCACGCTGGACAGGGAGACCTTTGGTTGTATTTACACCCTTCTGCTTGTGCAACTCCCACTTGCAATGATGCCGTGTTGACATCTACCTGTTTATTTTCCTTTGCTGCAAATCCCACCTGGCTGAGCAGCCCTGGACGTGAACACTCCACCCCTTTCTGCTGCCTCTCCAGGTTACCTCATCTCTCGCCATCTCTGCAGAATCTCACTGACACAGGCCAAGAAAGGAAGCAACCCCTTTGAGGCAAGAAGGCAACAAAGCCAACTCATCTGTTTTTTCAGAAATAAATGCAGGAATTGTCTATGCTTCCCACCCTCAAACCACAGGGCTGGTTGTTACTACACCCAGCACTGAGCTTCTACAACAAGGGTCTGGATTTCTAAATTTCAAGCAGTTGCATCCTATTTTTAGTGAACAACTTGAGTGGAATTACTCACCCTTCATGCAGAGGAAAGCACTGGAAGTTTTTGTGTTGCATTTCCAGAGAAAGAAATGGACAGCAGGAGAAATCTTGCAGCAGAATAGAGCAGGGAGATCCCAAGGAAATTGCCTGGAGAAAAGCTCCCTGTAGTCGGGAGAGCCTTGCAGGGAAAGACAGATGTTCTAACAGCTGCCAAAGAGAAGCTCTAAAGAGAGGAAAGAGAGAGGCCCATTCATGAGTCCCCAAGGTGAAAGCAGATGGGCCATGAAGCAGAAATTGTGATAATCGAGACAAATAACACTGAAATCCCCAGGTACCCATAGCAGAAGTTGTGGTGGGACTGAACATCACAGGGATGTAGGGAGAGCCAGAAAAGAGAGCTCTGCAGCAGCCAGAGGGGCTTCCCTGCACAAACAGCATCAAGCTCTCCATGTCACAATTCACCAAGTTCTTAAAGGAACAAATGCTCCTAAACTGCAAGATTTCCAGCACTGTCTGCTGTGGCAGCCTGCAAAAGGTGCCCTGGGCAGAGCACACCATGGGGCCATGCCAGGGCTCTCCCTCAGTGTGTCTGGAGCTGCTGGGCAGAGCTCCCAGGCTCCAAATGGACAGAGGACTGAAAAACACCATGGGGAGTTCAAGGTCTGCTGAGGCATCTGCCAGAGTCAACAGTTCTCATTCTCCACCAAGAGCAGCACTTGTATGCCCTGAAGAGTTGCATAAGTTCCTGACACCTTCTATGAAAAAAAAAAAAAAATACTGAGACGCTTAAGGTCCCTGCAGAGGGCATTTCAGCTCAAAACCCAGTGGCATTGAGAGGCTGGAGACCAAAGTGTCAGCTCATAATGCCAGTTCTGCAAAACCTCAGGAACTGCTGTGAACCACATGGGGTCTGTGGTTGCTGGCAAGCAACACCCTTAATAAAGCATAATTTACAGCAAACCAAAGAGTCCCCAGAGTGCTGGTACCTTTCCAGTTTCATAGAGGACTGGCTTGGCCTCATTACCATTTTAAAGAGGAACACAAAGGGCAACCACAAGCAAACATAAAAGAAAAAGTGGTAAACCTCCAGCACCTCATGAGCCTTTGCTTCCTTCTCCCCAGGAGTAACAACACGCTGGAGCTCTGCTGTGCCACCAGGGACATTCCTCCTGTGCCAGCCCCTGGAACAACCTGCAAAAGGGGGTTGAAAGAAAAAGCAGAGCGAGCAGGCAGGCTACTGGGAGCAGGATGGAGCCAGCCCTGCTGCTAACAGCAGCACAGGCAGCTTTAGCAAGTCCCTGTCCTGTGCCGCCTCAGCAGATGGGCTCGGAATCTGATTAACGATCCCTTATCACCAGCTGCGATTTTTGTGGATGGTAATTTCTGCTGGCAGCAGGAGAAATTTAGAAGGTGCTCAAATACTGACAGAAGAGGCTGCTGGGGCAGTCTTCATCAGTTTATTGCTTTTCAAGCACAGTTAATGAAGGTTTTAGGGGTCATTATTTGAAAACTTAAATACCTGAAATCACTACAAATCACAGTAGCTTTCAAGTGCACTGATTTTCATTTGCAAGAATTTATTTTAAGCCACAAATTGTGCACTGCTTTTATAAAATCATGTAGATGTCCCTGCACATGATGTTAGCTGGAATCAATGAGCAGACATCATCAGAGAACATTTTTACTATCTGACATTCATCACTCTCAGGCTGCATAAATAACGTTCAAGAATGTACTTGTTTCATCTCCGCTCAAAGACAAAATCTGCATCCCCCAAAACAGCTAACCAGCCCCAAAATGGTGACTCTCACCCTACATGACTCCACTTGGCGAAGAGATTTTCCATGTAGAAAGAGGCAGTCATAACTCATTTCTAAATCATAGTGTTTGCCCATGTTAAAAATAAGCATACAAACTATTAACAACCACTTATGGCAGAGTCTGCTGATAATAAAATCAATTTTTATTATTATCAGCTGCAATAAAACATGATGCATGCGTAAGCATTTTGACAGTTTAAAATCAATTCTCATTAACTGCAGTAGAAATAGAGGATTTGATAACTTAATTGAAAGAATTCTACATCTTTGGTGGGAGTGAAATTATTTGGTATTAGGTAAAATCCTGTCAAAACTTGAAAGTCACTTCAACCTTATCTGCAAGAGAAAAGTGTTTACAGATCAGGTCACAGCTAAAATGGACTCAAACACTGCAAATGTTCATTCAAGGTCTTCTGGAAATGTCCTGCAATAAAGTTTATACAAATAAAGAACCTATTTGCTTTAAGTAACAGCTATAGAAGAGAGTACAGGAAGTACGTGCAAACCACCAGCAGATTTCTATTAACTCACCATCAGTGACTCCTGTTCTGCAAATCCCATCCCAGTTCCAGATCCACTGACCCAAAAAGAACAGGGAAATCCTTGGCTCAGAGGCCTGGCTTTGTCTCAGCACACTTTCAGAATATAAAGGAATTAGAATCATCTGTGGGTCAGCTACATCTCAAAACAGTAACACTTCTCCTTAAAAAGCTGAAGCCATTCCATGCCATGATGGATGGCATCTGCCCCAGCACCAGAGCCCCAAAGGAAGGATCCTTCTCTCCTTGCAGGAGATGGTTCCTGAGACAGGCACTGACTTGAGCCTACAGGGAAGTTCAGGCCAAGGCAGAGGGTGACCCAGCAGCAGATGGTCCATGGGCCACCACAATGACTTGAGGGCTCCATCAGTGCTTCTGCCCTCTCACAGCAAGAAACTGGCCAAATTCACACCTCCAGATCCCAAAGACCTTTCTGGGCTCAGCAAATCTCCTAACATGACCACTCAGCATGCATCTACTTCCCAGCAGTGCTCCAAACTGTGGTCTGGATTTCCCAGCTCCTCACATGAGAGGCCTGGAAGAGGACATTTGGTACATCATCTGAACTGCCAGCCCAAGGCATGGGGTGCTTTAAAACCAATTTTTGTCTGTAGATTTCCAGATGTAAACCAAACAAATCTCCAACAACCCTCTGAGGTAGGTAAGTATCATTTAATGTTTGTTTTACAGGCAGGAGAAAAGGGCTGATAGGGCAGTGAAGTGATTGACCCAAGACCCTACAACGAGCCAGAGAGAACCTGGCCCCTGACCCCTCCTCACAAACCCCCAGACCACACTCTTCCTCCTTGGGTCCGACATCTTCGCCAGGTATTTACAGCAGCTCAGGGTGCTCATTGCCTGAGGAGCACCTGGTACAAAGCCAGAGCAGGGACTCTGTGTCCCTGCCCTGAGGCTGAGTGAAGAAAAGTGACATGAAGCTGAGGAGTTATCTTTATTGGAGAAGCACGGTAAGACACAGCGGCAGGGACTGCAGAAGCAGCACGGGGCAGACCTGGGAAGGCACCACCGAGTCCCCACAGCCTTTCCCCCTCCACCTGAGCAAGGACAGGCCCCGTGTGCTGCAGAAGGGGATGGAGGCAGCTCTGGCAGTCCTGGGGACTCGGCAGCTCCCCTGATGCTCGACATCGACGCTTCCTTTACTTGCTCTGCAGAGACAGAGGGCAGACAGTTCATTACTGCAGTCCCAGAAGGCACAGGGCTGAAAAGGACCCTGAGGAAACCTCAAAGCTGTGACTCTCCCATGCTCTGCAGGGGCTCTAGGCCATTCCTGCCTCCCTGTGAGGGGGGACTGCTCTGCCAGCATCCTCCCTGCTCTGCAGGAACAGCTTGGCTGTAAAAACAGAGCCAAGGGAAAGGAGGGGGCAGAGCCCCTTACTACTTCAAGCCCCCACAGGCTCAGCCCCACCATCATAAATCTGCAGTGAGAGAAAGAAGTCTGCAGAACCCTCTATCCTGGCCCTGCAGCTTGTCTGGGCAAGGTGGGACACAACCTCCAAAGGACAGGCTGGACAAGCAGGGCTAAGTCACTGCCTCACTCTCTCTCTCTCTCCATACCTTTGGTCACAGCTGATCCCTGGTGTTCGCTGGCAGGCTGAACTCCATTACTCCTGGAAAGGAAGAGCAAAAAAAATAAGCCCATGCCCAAGCTCGACCACTTCTGTGTGACACTGGTATCAGTGTGACAGCCCCTCAGGCCAGCTCAGTGCCACACAGGACAACTGCAGCAGAGCCTAGCACAAGGGCAGGCAGGTTGAGCCACTGCTAGCTGAGGAGAACAAGACTAACTTCAGCCTCAAGCTAGCTGCCTTCCTTACCTGTTTTCTAATCTGGGAAAGGTCCTGCTTTTCTTCTTTCCCTCCTTTCACTACCTTTAAAAGTAGCATGGCAAAACAGAGAGCATTGTAAGGAAACTGGGACTTGCCCATTGCAAACCTGGGAGTTACCTGTTTGTTGAGAAACAGGTTTAAAAAAGAAAAGGAGAAACTGGATAACCCTTTTTTTCCCCTGACCTATTGACCAGCGTGGGCAGGCTGGTAACTACTGCCCAGGTAATTAGTGTGAAAAACCTTTGAACAAGTAAAGGAATTGCAAGATATGCAGCATTAAAAGTCAAATGTGCTGGAAAGAGCCACAATCAATTCACCCATGTGACACAGCCCTGCAGGATCTACCAGCCAGTTAACTTACCAAAAAAGAGATAACTTATCCCACGATGCCAACCTATATTTGTCATCAGTAAAGCAGAACAGCATCAAAGAAATTCAGTTATGTCAGAGACCTCCCAGGGAAGGTGGCGAGACCCAGTGCTGACCAGTGGGGACAGGGCTCTCTCTGCAGCAAGTTTTTCCATCCCAGGCATGCCCAGATACATCCTTTAGGGCCACATTTCTCTCAAACCACACTGGTCCCAACCCTTCCCACAAGCATCCTCCCCTGATGGCCATCAGCTCACCAGAGCTACCAGAAACACCTGGAGCTTTGCAGGCACTGGGCTGCAAAGGGATGAGGCAGCTCTAACATACATTTCCTCAGGCGACCCAGCACTCTCCATGGGTAATTTAAAAATACAACTCAAGGAAATACTACCATTTTTGGGTAGCAATTTCTTATCTTCCTCCAAAGCATTTCACATTCTGCACATTGCAACTCTCTAAACACATTTCTGATGCCAAAAGCACTGTTGGAGCTGCTTTCCTCCAGGTTTTAGTAGCATATATTGAGTGCCTAAATCTTCAGCAGAAAGAAAAATTCATTATGCTGCAAGGGAGCATGAATTTCAGAGCTGAAAATAACATTGCTCTGTACGTTGTCTATAAGCTCCCATAAATTTCCAACCCAATTCTTCAGGTGACCTAAACATAAAGAACAAACCATTGTGCAGGAGAGGGGCGTTCATTTGGCTTTTCTTGCCTCAAGAAAAAAGCTTATCACTTTGACTTTTAATTGCATCCATCTCTCCTTGGAATACTTAACACAGCTGCAAGCACTCTGACTTTCAGTAAATGGCATCCCCCTCTTATTGCAAGGGCTTGAGAGCTGTAATGGCTCAGTGAAACAGTGAGGAATTCCAGACCAAGCACAGTTTTTTGGGAATCCTCTCTATTTTTTAGTTGCCACGGTGTTTCCAGTCTGGTTCTGTCTTGAAGACAGTCACTAACAGACTCATGAAGTGCCTCATCTCCCTGTGCCCACAGGCCAACAGCAGCTCCATCCCCCTAAAGACCAAGACACAGAGGCTTCCAGCACTGTCACAGGAAAATTTTCTCTGCACTGCAATTTCTTTGACTTTAAGCAAAGTTTAGGGCACTCTGCTGTTTTAGAGAAGAGGGGGAAAGGAGCCAGGTTTACTGTGTTTGGGGGATCTGCTGGTGTCCTGGCATGGAATGACACTATGGCATGATGGTTCTCTCATACCCCACATCCCACTGTGCCTACAAACACATGGATACCACACCCACACTCAGAAGCCAATGTTCCCACTTAAAACTTCCCAGAAATCTCTTTGGTAAGTTCAATATTTGGGTTCTCTGTGGGTTTAGAGTGGGAACCAATCCATTTCCCTGGGGATGAAGATTCAGTTTCTCAAGAGTTCATGCCAACAAGGACAGTCCTTCCCAGGTGCTACAGGACATCCCGTGCACAGAGTCACAAACTGGCTGCAAATCCAAGAGCTGGAGGTTGTCCAACTTCCACTGGTAGAAAGACAAAGCACAGCTAAGAAATGTTTAACTCATCTGCTCTCTGGGATTGCATAAGATGTCAAGGCTCAAGACCTTTCCCGAAAGTGTGCCACCTAGAGAATAATCTTAATTTCCCAGCCATCTCCCTGGATATTATTTAGGGAACAAGGCCTTTATGGTTTATACTGTTCTGGTCATTCTAGCTCCATCAACATCCCAGAAAGAAAGTCAGCTCTTTTCCCAGACACATCACACTCCTACCACACAGCCTAGGCAAAACATGGAGACTATGCCCAGGTTATGCATTAAATCCAAGTCTCAACCTGTATTTAAACATCTGGACCATGAGCATCCATTCCTGGAGCTCTAATGATCCTGTCACAGGTGCAGAAGGCAGGCTGGCTCCCCAGCATGCACTTGGAGTAAAGTGGGATGCTACACACAACCAAGAGGCACTTTCTTTTCTTCCCCTCTCGGACATCATTCCACTCCAGGAAAAAAATAAAATAGAAATAAGAGCTTCAATACCTCTCCTCCCTCCCAACCAATGCGGCTGAAGAGCAGCTGGAGAGCATGCCTTTAATTAGCCCACTGTTACCTGAAGGACCAAGCTAACTCTGTTAACCCGCCAGCAAGGTCACACTGTGGACACCCCGCTCCTGCTGAAGGGCACAGTGAGCAGCTGGTGAGCGCCAGCCACTCCCCATTCCTCACTCCCTATTGTGGCTGGATCAGGTCACCGCAGGCTGAGGCGGTGCCAGCGGGGAATTTCCACCAGGGGAAAGGGAGGGATTGATGCTTGGCAGCCCGGCTGTGGTTTGCCGCTTACCACTTCAGGGGCAGGCTCTCGGCACTCGCCTCGATAGTTTACCGTGATGAAGTTTGAAGCTCTCCTGCACAGGGAGGACAAGACATTGCTTATTATTCACTTGCAATACCACAGCTCTCAGCTGCCGGCATGACAGTCCTCTGTGGGCTCCTTAATGCTTTGATGCTACTTCCAATGTGACGGCATTTATTACTCCCCAAACAATCTCATGATTGGGCAGAGAGGGAATAGGGGACCCTGGCAACTTGTGTATCTTAATTAGCTGTCATCAGATTAATCTCAGGCATTTTGATCTATGTTTGCTTAACAGCAAAGCACCAAGGACACACTTGATAGTGAGTCATGATGTATCAAAACAAACACTGTTCTGCAAAAGACACTCGGGAATGGTGGATGGCCCTGTATTACTGAAATCTCTCCACCTACTCACATGGCAGCTGAACACAAGTCACATTCATTTTTGTATGTTTTCCCATCAGTGCCACAGATTGGTTGTGAGGATTCGCTGCAGAAAATCCTTCCACCCTTTACCCCATGCAGAATTCGATCACAGTCCAGCTGAAGAGAGAAAGAAATCACATTTGGTGACGGTTCACTCGCAAGACTCTCCTTTGGGTGACCTGAAGGTGCTCACAAACCAAGCCTTCTGTCCTGGTATCACATCCAGCCAGGCCAGATTGGAAAGCCATCGTGTCTCTTGCTGGACCAGTCAGCCAAGCTTTGGGGCACAGAGCCCTCATGCCCCGCTCACTGATCCACCCCATCCCGGGGCAAGGCTTATTTCTCTCAAAGCGCATCCACAAGACAAAATCATCTACCTGTACCCAGCCTTCCTTATCGATATTCTGTCAGCGCTTTATCTCCAAGGACTGAGACGAAACCCATGGGCCAAAAGCGAGGAAGAGCGCCTGGAGCGGGCTGGCGCTGCCCGCGGGCGGTGCGGCACGCAGCGCTCCTGACGCCCACCGCGCCGAGAGACACCAGCAGCTATGACTAATGAGGGGTGCCCTCCCGCATCCTCCCGAGCACGGCAACGGGAACATTTAGGCACAGTGTTCCCTACAAACCACAGGTGGCACAGCCAGCACTGACAGAGCAAGGAGCGAGCTTTAGGGATGCCCCGAAAAGCCTCTCGCGCCCTGCCAGCGGAGCGGGTGTTTGCAGAGTCATAGCGGATTTCCAACAGCAGAGGTCAGGGATAGCACAGCCCTGTTCCCTGCCACGCACAGCCCCTTCCTCAGCCCCAGGAACAGGAAAAAAAAAAAAAAAGACCCAGGTGAAGAATCGGCTAAAGGGCTCCCCAACCCCTTTGTCCAGTGCTATAAAACGTGTTGCAACGGCTGCAAATGATGCAATGGGTCTGGGAGAACATTCCACTTCCCCCTCCACCTGGAGATGTAGCGTTTAGCACAAAAAAATGATGGTTTATCAGCAGCAGGAAGCAGCCCAGGGAAGGAGGATTCATGCCGGGCAGCACAGGGGGCGGTTTTGGTGATGTTGGGGTGCTGTGATAGCACCTGCTGGTTAAACGTCACTTGCTAATTTCCATAATGTGCTGCTTCCTCCCTCATCTGGGTAATTATCAGTGACGTGAGAGCAGACAGTGCTGACCTCTGCAATCCTCTGCTGGATGCCTTCCTACGCCCCAGACATTGCTGCCTGCCCCACAGCCCAGGGCAGGAGGCCACCCCACCAGCAGCCCCACACATCACGGGTGCCAGCAGCCAGTGCCACCACTCCTTTGGCTCTGGGAATTGTCTCTGACAAAACGCACATGTGGCCCTGGAAAGAGGAGAGGAGATCTTCTCCCTGAATCACCTCTGGTCTGTCAGGCTCATCGGCACCCACTCCCCCGCCGGTGCTACCAGGAAATACCACTAAGCCCTGAAGCAGACTGGCCTTATTACACCCAGCGCTTCCTCTGGAATGCATCAAAATTGCAGTACCTGAACTGTCTATTGGGTTTTTAACTCGAATATCCCTTTTCTCAAAGTGGTCAGTGGCAGAGGCTTCAGAGAACGTTAAGGCAGTTGGTAGTAAGATCCCACCAAACCCATAGAAACACATTTCCTATCTCTTCCAAAATGCTATTTAAATTACTGCATGAAAATTCTGGAGGAATTCAAACATCAGGTATTTTTTTAACCATCCTACCTCTAGACAACACCCTGTGATAGCGAGATCCACAGTTTAGTCACCCTTTTTACGGTAACTTATTTTCTCTTATTAGTTCACATTTTCCACTTTTAGCTTTGTTGGAGCTATTCCACTTTCTTCTCATGAGAAGGGCGAGCAGACACCCCCACCTTCCTCCTACATTATTCCATACACGGTTGTCATCTACCACTCAGTGTTTCCCCCTTTAGCACTCCTTCCTTCTGCCAAACCTGTCCTCATCCCCTGGTCAGCTCCATCACCCTGCTCTGACCATGGCCTTTATCCCAGCACCTTCTCAGCATGGGGAAGTAGCACTCTTCACCCTGCTTTGGCTACACGTGGGGCAGGATTCCAACCTGAGCTCCAGACCCACATCCCCACAGCTGGGGGAGCTGAGGAGCCAAGCCCTTCCCTCTGTTTCCATGCCAGGCGATACAGGGGCTTCCAGCAGGCTACAGACACTTTCACTCATCCAAACCCTTCCGAGGACGTGGGGCCAAGTGAAAAGCTTCAGGGTTACAGCAAGAGCAGGAAAAGCTGCTGGAAAGGAGCAGGGGTGGCTCAGCGCCAGCAGAGGAGCACCCCATGGGAGAAGTCCCCATTTCTGCCCACACAGCTGCCACACGAGGGGCAGGAGCCCCATTTCTGCCCACACAGCTGCCACACGAGGGGCAGGAGCCCCATTTCTGCCCACACAGCTGCCACACGAGGGGCAGGAGGTGGATTTGCCATCATTACCTCGTTGGTGTCCCTGCTCTGTGACTTGCGGCCGGGTGGCCGGTTGCAGTTCCTGCCACGCTGACCCTGTGGGCTGGCAGAGAGAGCAGAGAGACAGTTCATCACCATCTCCTTCCAAACAGGGGGAGCAGAGTGCAAACCCACCCTCCCTGCAGACCCCCACAGCTCTTGGAGGGCTGTTTGCACTATGGCATCCACCCACCCACCCACAGCAGAGGAGAGGGAGAGAAGCCCCCCAGCCTCATGCTAAAAGGGAGGAAGCCAACAGCAGGGCATGGCCTTGCTTTGTGCTCAGTCCGAGTGCACCACCTCCCCAAGGCTCTGCACCCCTGTGTCTGCTGGCAGCACTTGACGGAAGGGGGACATGAAGGAATTGCACCAGTCAAAAACAGGAAATCTCAGCATGCCTCAGAAAAGCAGCAGCTGAGTCCTGCTCAGGGCCAACAGCTTTAAAACAAACAGCTCCTGCCTGACCAGCGCCCAGAAAGCACGTGATGCACCAGGCACTGCCTTTGAGCCAGGGCCAGGCACATGAGTGCACTGCCAGGAGGCAGGTTTTGCTGGACAGAGTGTCCTGAGAGGGATTTTGAGCAGAGCAATCACTGGTGCTTCCTACACAGACATCAAGGCCAAAATGGAGCAAGGGTTGCACATGTGGCCCTGGAAAGAGTGTCTATTATGTCTATTATCAATATGTCTATTCCCCACCACCAGCTCAGCCAGTGGGAAGTGCTGTAGTGAGCACCAAACAGCACAACGTGTGCTGCTCCACCCCAGACTGTGCTGCTCCTGAGCTGTCAAACCATTCTTGCTCCAGTTAATCTCCTAATCACCCCTAAAAAACACATGGAAGGGGGCAGAAACCAGTTCCAGGACTGGTGGTGTGTGTGGGCCCAGGTGCTGCTGGACTCACCCTCTGCCTGGTGAGTAGGGACGCCTCTCGTTCACACCCTGCCGAGAACCACCACAGTTCTTCTGCAAAAGGGACAGAACACACTCAACAGCCACAGAAACAACCTCTATGCAACTAGGGAAAAAGCTAAAGAAAGCTCCTGCCCTGCCTCCTCATCCTCCCAGACCCAAAGAATTACAGGGCTCTTCTTAAAGCAGCAGGTTTGATGCACTCCATACCCACCAAATGTTATCATCCAAGAGTTTACAGGACTGTGGGGAGTCTGAACCTCCCCTTTATCTCTCATATAGCATCAGATCACTGGGAAAATGAGAGGGGCCATTCTGTCAGGTTCAAACAGGTCCAGTTTGTGTGCTCACATCCAGGTCCATCCCACAAATGAGGGAGGCTTAGCAATACAACCAGTTTCTCCCCCATGATTAGCTGGCTGTAGAATCCTAAGCACCTTGATCACCCCAGGCAGTCCCTGGCCATCCAGATCCCACAGACTCTCACCAGGCCCTTTCTGGGTTCTGCACAGGCCCTGAGCTACATCTCACCTGGTTTATCCTCTCTGACGCAGGCAATCTGTTGCGCTGGACAGTTCCACCCCCTCTTTGAGCTTCTTTTTTCCTGGAAGAAGGGAAGAGAAGAAAAAATGGAGTGCTATGGTAGTGTGAGCGCCACCAGCACCCAGGGCTGCCCTCTAAGCCTGTCTCATGCCACTAGGTACCACCTCCCCATCCACAGTCCCTGTTCCTGGTGGTCCTGTTCCTAATTCCCACCCCTAGGGCTTCTCCCTTTCTCCTCACCATTCCCACTGTATGCTACATCCTGGTTCCAGGTGGATGCTTTCATATCAGGTCTGCTTCTGCATATGTTCTATGGGAGTAGAGAGAGAGAGCATCTGGAAGGCAAAGTACACATGTGGGAAACTCCTCAGGAGCTGCCCGTGCCCAACAGTGCCCTGGGAAAGGGGCTGCTCTCTGTCAACCTTGCTTCTCCTCCTCTACTCCACACTGCTTCTCACCTGCCCTTGGGCCCTTAGTGCTGAAAGGGAAGGGGAAGAGGAGCCCTGCTGCCAGAGCATCTCTTAGAGGGCTGCTGGGAGTCAGGACTCTCCCAGGCATTGCCCAGATGCAGCTTCACGGGCGGAAGCTGCACTTTTGCAGCCGGAGGATTCCCCTCTTTGCTGTCTCTGCTCAGAGGAAGGGTTACTCACAGCTTCTCAGCACACATGAGACATTTGTTGGTGTGCTGCTTGCCAGAGGCATCCCGGACAGGGGCGTTCTCCCTGGTGCAGGACAGGCGCCCACCAGCTTCAAACTGGGAGCGAAACTCGCTGCAGTCATCCTGCAGAAGGAGGGCAGGGTTAGGGCACTCTGTCCTCCTTGCCTTATTGATCAGATCCTTAGAAACCTGGGGTTTCCTGCCAGGAAAGCGTGGAACCATCACAAATGCATCACAGGAGAGTCTGGGTGGGGGTGAGAGAAGAGGGTGTGCAGTACCAGCCACTTAGCATATAAACAGAGGGGTGAGTCAGAAAAATTCCGGGTCCTTCTGCCTGCACAGCACGTGTTGGGAGTTTTCTAGTATGGTCCCAGTAATTATTATTCTCCTGGCTGGGCTATCCAAAGCATGCCAGTGATGTGACCGATACAGCAATGAAGTCACTCCCTTTTCTCCCAACATCCTTAATACACAGCTACAGCCTCTTCCCAGATCGTAGATTAAGATAATTTTCTTTACAAAGCGCGTAGGATCCTCCAAACCAGCCACACTTTGGGACATGTCAATCAAGAAGCAGCATTTAAAACACAAAAGCACAAGGCAAACACACACGAGCACAGGAAGGTTGTTTGGAGAGTGGATGATTAATTTGTTCAAAACTGCTGTACAGAAACTGTGTTAACCTGCCCCTGTTATGTAACATGGATGGAAACATTTAGTCCCCCTAATTTCAACTATTTCACACACTGCAATAGGCAGCTCCAAATAGCAAGTGCAAAGGATAAGGAAGCGACTTGCACTTACCCTTTTCTTCTTAAAAACAGGTTTTAACACTGGCAATTTCTTGCCCGTTTTGTGCACAGTTTTGTTAGTTTGAGTGGAGGTCCTTCACAGGTCACTGGTCTCACCCTTTGCTTTGCTCACCTCATCCTCTGTGCCAGGGGAAGGTTTCCCCAGTGTTGTTCTGCATCCCACCCAGAGCACCCCAGCCTCCAGCTCCTCAGCTTTCCCACGAGGCTAATGCTGGCAAACCACTCTGAGGACAAAGCCCTACATTTCCCTAGAGCCACCCCAGCCACATGTAGCAAAGGTGATCGGGCCCTGGATGAGCCTCTCCTGCTGTGCCAACAGCCATAAAGCATTATTCCACCAGAAATAAGTGCTGCACCCACTCCAGAGGGGCTCCCCAGGAGCCTCACTGTTTCTCCCCACCACCAGCTCACACCCCTGCACAGTTCAGGCAATGCTTTCCCTTCCCAACAAGCCCAGGAAAGCTCTCCTTGTTCCCTGGGACCAGCCCAGCTCAGCAGCCCATTCCTCTGCAGACAGATCTGCCTCCCCCTCAGAGCCTCTCTCAAACATTTTCTCTTTGAGCCAGCATGTCTGGAGCCCTGCTCAGGCCTGACCTCTGCTGCAAAAATCTCACCGAGCACATCTGAGTCATGCATTTGCCTTTTTCATGGCCCGTCACATCCCTGACCCTCTAATAAATGCGGAGCTTTCTTATCCTTTGTCACTTCTAGCCCATGAGTAGGAATTCTTGTTAATCACTGACTGTGTGATCTTGTGCTGCCATTACATTTTATCTTGTTTCTATTACTCCAGGCCTCAGCACTATCCAATTAGTCTTGAGTGATCTGCTGATCCTCCTCTGCTGATACTGCCTCCCAGCTTTGCCATCAGCAAATTTCACTTACATTTCTATTTTTTGGTGCCAAAGTCATTAGAAAAAGCACTAAAAGAGGATTATCCCCAAGACTGAAGCTTAAGGGGGCCGCACCAGTCCCTGCTACAGCAGAAATCAAGAGGAAAGTGGTGGAAACCAACTATTTTCCCCTTTACTGGGCTCCTTTTGCCAGCAAAGCATCAGGGCACAGCGACATGGTGGCTCCAGCGTGCTGGGGAGAAGGTGGCAAATCACAGCTCCATGAGAACAAAGTTTCCAACAAAAAAAAGCTAAGTCCAAGCCACAGGCCTGGAGATAGTGTAGGGCTGACATCTCCCAGAACACAATGATCTCTTAAGCTGTGCAGAGTTCAGATTTAGGTCCTTTCACACATTTTTCTTTTCCACCTAATTAGCAGCCTCAGCAGAACTGACCTCTCCACCCATGAGCTGAAATTTGGGACAGCACAGCACACCTGGCTTCCTGCTGTCAGGATTTGCCTGTCTCTAGATCCACAGTTCAGTGGGGCAGACCATAATATTCAGGCACAAGTTGTTCACTTGAGGGATTCATGAGCACGAATAAGAAATAAAGAGCATAAGGAAAGTGGATCTCAAAATTAAGTCAGAGAAGAAAAAGCACCAGAGTAGAATAACATTCCCTTTTGTCTGTCTTGGGTGAAAATCCAATACAGTTCCATATTGACCTGCCTAATACTTTAATCTCACCTTATCTTTTCCTTGTCTGTTTTTAGATAACTTCCGCTCATTCTCCCTTTTGCTGGAAGAGAAGAGAGATGAGAAAGTGAATACCAGGGTGCTCCAGGGAGGAGAGGTTTCCCCACACTCCTTTCCTTTACTCACAACTTCTCTGCACACATGATGCACTTATTGCTGTGCTGCTTCCCAGAGGCATCCCGGACAGGGTCGTTCTCCCTGGTGCAGGAAAGTTTCCCTCTCTTGAACAGATCCCGAAATTCCTGACACTCATCCTGTGCAAACGCCAAAAGCATGGGTTGACACAGATATGCTGACAGAGAGGCACATCTCCCAGAAATCCACAAGGGATAATCCATCCAATGAATTACATTTCAAATGTTATTTTGCCTCCTTGAGGCATAACTCTGTGGAAAACCATAACATGCAGCATAAAACAAATAAATCCGTATGTTTTGATGAGCAGATCTGTCTTTTGCATCCAGGGTAGCCTTGTTGCTATTTCTAGTAGATAACACATGCAAGAGCCTGCCCGAAGGACCTAAGTTCTGCTCTGAGTATAAAATCCACAATTTCAGAGAATTTTAAATGAGAAAGTCAGTTCTCCCATCTCTCGTAAGAGAACACGCTACTAAAATTAAAGAATTTTAAAATCCATGCACAGTAAAAAAATGAAGCTGCAGGCATCAAGAAAATATAATCCTTGAATACCTCCTATTGCCAGGTACATGAGAGTAAGAGGTGGGTGTTTTTGCCTTCCACTTAACATGATGGTATGTGTTAATTGAACCAAAGCACTCCATTTCACAAAAGGCTTTTGTAGCAAAGCTTGCTTAAGCATTTCAGCCTGGCTTGACTTTCCTCTGAACAGCTTTCCTATAACTTTCAGGGCAAGTTTGGAGCATAAGAAACACATAGAATATGTGAGGTCTTCAGGTTCATTTATGCAGCACTTACAACCTTATCTGTTATGTGATCTGTAATACATTTTTCCTCTCACACCATGTAGAGGAGATGGCTTGATAGCTTATCCCAGCTCTGCAGATGGGGAAGTCAACCCTAGAAAATTACTTGCCAAAAGCCAGACAGAAAATCTATGACTTAACAAAGAAATTCAGTGTAGGTCTCTTCCTGATGCTGTAAAACTGTCCTTCTGCCTTCTGGACCACACTTTGGCAAGTCAGATGTCTAAAAAAAAATCTCCCTTAGGACAGCTGTGCCTTACAAGCCTTTAATTTGTCCAGACACACAAGAGCTAGAAAGCTACCCTGCTTAACCAGATGTAAAAAATAAATAAATCAATCACCACAACCAACACTATCTGATGGAAGCCAATTCGCTCCCACCTCGAATAAAAACCCAAGGCTAAAAGGACAGCTCCCTCCACATAAAGACCTGCTATCTAGAAAAACAGCTATGGGTAAAAGAAACCAGCCAGGTGCATCAACAAGATAAACAAGGGACAATTAGAGCCGGCCTGTTCCCACACCCTGCCCTAGTCAGAGCTCACATGCCAGCCTTGCTATTAAATATTTGCCAGATGCCAATGCTGTGCCTTATAAACAGGCAGGCATCCTCCTCAGCCAGGGCTCTGGGTCAGGCACACACCGGAGCTGCCGTGATTGCCTGGGAGGAGCCGCCGGGAGTTTTGGTTTCTTTTGTGCTGGTGGATGGCCCAAAGCCCGACGCTCTTCCCAAGGCTGGGCACGTTTGCCCTGCTCCTGTTGCAGGCCCTTTCCCACACTGCAGACAAGGAAGCGCCCTGGGCAGCGGGGCAGAGGCAGCAGACGAGATGCCATCGCTATAAAACGGGCTTTGGCAGTGATGTTTCACCTCACCTTTCCCAAGGAGTTCACGTTCCTGTCCGCCTCTCCACCACTCCCTTTGTTTTTTGAGTCTCTTTCCCTGCAAGAAAGGGAGGTGTGAGTGACGGGGCAGCGTGCAGTGCTTGGACACAAAGCCAAAATAGGGAGTGATTAAAGGCCACTCCAGCCGACCCCACCTCCCCGTTGCACAAGGCAGCAGCACAGACCAGCAGCAGGGCTCAGCTCCCTGACACATGTCCAGGGTGTTTAACATCTCTGCACTGGGGGCACTGGGCCATCCTTTCTCCCTGCCTAATATCCAGTTCTCTCCATCCTAAGAAACACCATCTACGGAAACAAGAAATTAATCTCTGTAAGTTTTCACTCTGCATTTGTTCCTCATGCTCTGTGGTGAGTCCCCAATCATGTCATGAGCTGGAGAGAGCTACTGGGTTCACAGGTTTGCTGAAGAACTACAGACTGGTCTGGCTGGTCAGGGACAGCAGATTTATAGCACGGAGCCTCCTGAGAGTTGGCAGGGACAGGACGTGTTGTGGGTGGGCAGGGCTTCCACTGGAGCCAGCAGGCAGCTGATACTCACAGCAGCCTTTGGCACATCATGCACTTGTTGAGGTCGCCTTTGTTATTTGGGCTGCTGAAGGGCTCCCTGGTGGTGGGGCAGGAAAACTTCCCGCTGCGCAGAAGTGACCAAATTTTCCTGCATTCGTTCTGAAAAGCACAGAGGAGGGCAATCAGTGGAGGCTCCCAGCAAGACCCTGAAAACTGTTTGTTCACACTGCATCTTTTTTGGGTGTGCTGCAGGCTCATAGCAGCACCAGTTTGCTCACACAAACCACACTCATCCTGCCCATCCTTGGCCACACAGCACACGTGGCACAGGCTGCACCCAGAGCCCTGCTCGCACCTCCCGAAGCAAAAAAGACAGAGAAAGTTCAAAACCCATTGCAGGAACCATTAATCATGAGGAAAGGAATATATATATTTAAGGAACACATTTAATTTACATACAGCTGCAAATTGCTACCCGCTAGAGCAGAGGACTGCACGTTATAAAGTTAGCCAAGAGCAGAAAATACAGCCCTGGAAGTGCCAGAGGGATGCAAGAGGAATAAACGGGCCAGAGTGCCTGAAGAGTGATTCACATGCAAGACAAGCACAGAAAAACACAATCCTCTCAGGAAGCAGAGCAGTAATACTGTGCAATGTTGCAGCAGCCCATTGCATCTTCTGCTGGGTAACTGAGATGCAGACCAGGGAGAAGCAATGAACCGTTTAGTTATTTTTGGCTCCTGTGTTTCCCGAAAGGATCTTTACCAAGGAGACAAGCTTGCTTGATTAAAACATGAATGGAACTGACTTCTAAGTCATTGAATCAAATTATTTTCTGAGACTCAAAGGACATGCCTTAATTCTTTTAATTATGAAACTCAGGAATTATCGGAAGCAGGGGTTTCTGCTGGATCAGAAGTTACATTCTAAAATATCATTAAAAATATAATTCATGCCATTTCTAACATCACTTCATGAGATTTCCAGCCCAGAGCTGTTTGGATATGCTCTCAGCGTCGTGCACCAAACACACACTGTCAGCTGGAGCCACTGTTATATTACCTAAGTGTTGTCTCTAAATATGGAGAGATTCACTGCTTTTTCCACCACTGAAAAAGCATTATAATATCTAAGTATAGTGCATCTAAAGGGACTTTGCTCAGAGCATGCATTAAGCAGTGTAAGTGGGCAAAACAAAGGGAGAAATCAGAATAGAAGAGGTTGGACTCGCCTTAATCGAAGCTTGACTGGCAACATCTGCGACAGAAAAACGAACAATGAAACCATACAAAAATCTTTGAAGGGAAATTTTAAAGCAAAAGCATTTAATTAAAATACTTGATGCAGTTTCCTAATCCACCCAAATACCTCTTGATAAAAGCTAATCCAATGCATTATTTCACATTGATAGAAATTCTCTAATGCCCAGTCCTTTCTGGAACATTGCACTTTTTGTCATTCAAATGCAAAATCACATCCATTTTTTGTGTGTCTTTGTGCCCTTCTGTACTGTGTTACTTTTCTCAGGCTTAAAATCCAAGTTCCAAGGATGGTTCAGTAAGTGTTTCTCCATTATTCTCTACTCCTGCCTTGGTAGTTGCATCAAACTCACACAAACATTTTTGGCATTCTTCACCATCCCTTAAAACTGGGATGCCAGAGCTAGGCCATTGTTGTTTGTCCAAAATGACAAATTCCTTTTCATGGCCCATTCCATTTGCAGTACTTCACACAAATTATCAAATTAATAATGAGTCAGCAGGTGAGTAGCTGATACCTATTTCTTTTTACTGAGCCACTTAAAGCTGGTATAATATGTTTCATCCTCCTTTGCATCATCAGTGGCATTTGTAAGGAACTGTCAAGAAATCTTCCATTAGTGCTTTTTCAATAGAAACTGGCAGGAAACTGAAAGACCATTGCTTCAAACCTAACTCCTGCTGAAGTCTATCTATTGTAGCCAAATTACTGCAGCCATGTGAAAATGCCTTCCTTAGCAAGTGTTGACAAGACATTACCATTTCTTCTGACTTCACAAAAAACTGTATTACATTTTTCTCCAAAGTTGGGTTTTTTATGGAAGAATTCAGTCTGGTTGGAAATTGGTATTCTTCCACTTAGATATCAATAGGTTTGGCTTTTTTGGTTTTTTTCTTAAACTGTTAATTCTATTTAAAATAGATGCTTTCATCTACCAATAAAACTTCACTATTTCCACATGAAAAAGAAAGAGTAGTTAACAAGACATGTTACATCAAGCAGCAAAAAAAAAAAGGTGGTCTTCTACTATACCACCATGCTCATGCTTTTTAAAACACAAGGGCTCTCTAATCCTCTCTCTCTGTCTTTATGGGCATTCCTAGGCTGCGTCCTCTGCTAGTCCCAGATTCCAGCACAGAGAACATCACAAGTTACTAACCTGAGAAGAAGCAGAAAAATGCCAGAGCAAGGACCACCGAGGCACCTTCTATTTTCATGGTGAGGGTGGTGGCAGCTGTTTGCCTACGTTGACTCTGCTTAGAGCATTGCTCAATGAAACCCAAAGAAAGGGCCATGGGCTGATCACATATATATAGATGACCAGGTTCTCCGCCTTCCTTATGACATAACCTTCCCAAGAACCATCATTAGCTGCAAAAACCAGTTTGTTGACACTACTCTAAATTCTAATGATCCCATTAACACAATTAATTTCCATAAGGATGGGACATATTTGAGTCACTCCCTGCATTTTGTCAAGGTAAGAAAATTATAAATAGATCACTTCAGATCCCCCACACAGCCAGAGGGATTCTTGCCATCCTCAGGGTGGTTTGTAAGACAGCGGGACTCCAGCCATCACACCACAAACACCCTTTTCATATCTCAACAAAGTAGCTGAAAAGGTTTTATTTTAATAACTTGGCTGCAGAAGAGACAACAGGAAGGCCAGGTCACTCAAACCTCTGGAAGTCAGTCTGCTTTTATTGAAGCACCTCAGTGTGAACCTTAAAGGGTAAACATTCAGGAAATGCTGAAAAACATCAAGTTCGAGGCTTTGTTGAAATTCTTTGGGTTTGATGCTACAGTTCGCATAGAAGCTGTGTTAATGATAAAACCATACTACCAAATCCTCATCCTTTCCCCTGTTGTCTTCAGGAAAAAAAACAAACTGCAATGTTATTCATGAAAACCTTTCTTCAGCCCAGGTGGGACCTGGCAGACCATTATAGATGCTGTTCTTTGAGGTGTGTTGTTATTGATGCTGAAGGGTCCAGCAAAGCAGCCCTGCTCTGGTCTTTGCCAAAGAAGAGATAAGATGAAAGTAATCATCCTGTGCAGCGTTTCTCAGGAGTCTCGAGAGAGGAAAATACAGATGACATCAAAGTTTTGGAATGTGATTTACGTGGGAAGAAGCTCTGTGCCTTGTCTCCAGTGAAAAGAAAAGAATTTGGAGAGAAAAGTCATTTGCAAGGTTTGAAAGGGGTGGATAAATGAGTCAGTCAAGCAAACCAGAGCAATGAGGGACTCGAGCACAGGCTGTGGCTGTGCAGAGGCAGATCAGCACCACCTGAGGAAGAAAACATACTTCTGCATGACACATGTGCCTGACCAGTAAAGCTCAATATAAATCCTTGCAATAAATTGCTGCCACACATTTCTCAGATCAGAACAGCTGCTCATGTTCACAACTGGAGCTAAAGCCAAGCCAGCACAGCCCTAATTTGGAGTGTGGTCGCCCCTAACATTTCTTTTCAACTCAAAACAAAATCACGTGCAGGTTCACACTGGAGAGTTTGCAATACAGTAGCAAACTGCCCAAGGCCATGCAGATGGTTCATGGCAGATCTGAAGAGCTGTGTATTGTCCTGAATCATGAGATAATTTCTGTATGCGTATTTGGGCGTGGAATTGGAGGGGAGGCCAACAGGAAGAGAGGAAAACTAAGCTGACAGAGCATGTGTCAGTAAATCCTTGGGGGAATTGCAAAAAAAAAAAAAATTATAAAGTAGTTTAAAAGTGGTTAGAGCTTGGAAATCTATCATAAGGACAAAAAACAAAATATGCTATTTGTTACTGAAGTGTCTGCCCATGAGTCAGCCATGAGGTGGGAGGGTTTGGGAAGGGGAAGCGCATTTTTAAAAAAGGTTTTGTTCTTAAATTTTTCTTTTCCTCCAAAAGTTCAATTCCTATAGAGAAATGAAACAATTCCCTGATTTAAGATAGCTGGCTGACTGCCCTATTCCTGAAGGAAGCAGAGTGGGTGCCAAATCAGGTCAGACTGGCCAGGTGAGAGCAGCTCCCAGCCTGGCAGTGCAGGGTGACAAGGAAAAGGAGAGGGAGAGACAGGGCCTGACCCCACTCTGGCCTTGTCACCACCCCATCTCCCATATTCCCACCACTGCAGCCCCCTGTCCACACCAACACGTGGGAGAAGCTCAGAATGGCCCAAACACACCTTGATACCAAAACCAGATCCGTGTTCAGTAACAAAACTCAAGAGGGGAAAAAAATAAAAAGGATTCCCAACCTAATTACTACTGCACAATTAAAACCTCCTAAAAAAACCCAGCAATGGTGTTAAATGTAGCAATGGAGAGGACCCAGCAAAGCCACATGGTTTGGAGGATTTGCTTGTGTGTGCTTGAGTTACACAAACCTGGGCACAATGAGGGATGACAGCAGGAGTGCATTAAGCATAAACCCTGCCTGACTCACTTGATTGCCTGTATTGATCGATTTACACCATATTGATCCATCTACACCATGAAGTCTCAATCCTGCACTGGAATCCAGACAGCCCATTAATTTCCATAGGAATTTATATCCCACAGGATCTGGAAGAGAAATGATCCCAATGCTTTATTAATATATTTTTAGCACAGCAGCTAGCTAATCTTAATTTACAAATATCAAACAGCAAAATGCCACTGAGAAAAGAAGATGAGGGCAAGAAGAGATATTGCAAAGGTATCTTTTGTTCACGTCTCAGTTAAAAAATCTGGGAAAGTAAACAGCACATAATGATGCTGTGCCTGGCAGGACAGCTCTCACTGGGTCTATTTTTCACCACATTCTGCTATGAAAACAGAAATCAGGATAAAAATAATCATGAAGGAGTAACTAGGAAAATGCAGGAGAAAATAGAAGCATAACATGAGATTTAGGGAACCCCTAGGCAGCTGAAAACCCCAAAGGCTGGGACAATATCCTGCAGCCAACAAGCTGGGCCAGCACTGTGGCAGGCAGGACACAGTGGGCATTCACCTCTCCCCTCTCCAGGGCCCCAAGGAGAATGGGAAGGGAGTCCAACAAGCAGCCAAATGATTCATACCCTAATTAGTGATGAACACCACACTCCTTTTCCTATGGCCATTTTCCCCTTTTCTGATGTTCCCATATTTCATTCCCTCACAGCCTGTGCCTGCACAGAAATATATCTATAGACAGAGAAAAATAATTGAGATGTCTTGTCCACTCAGGAAGTTGTATTTCTTCCCATTAGAGACATGGCACTGTTTTGCAGGCAGGATCACCTCTTTCCTAATGGATTTAGCATCACACAGGGATATTTTTACCAGAGAAAAGCTTCCTGGCAGCATAATTGGTTGGGATGATGATTGTGAGAGTGTTGTTTGGGGTTTTTTAGGGTGTTTTGGTTTGGGATTTTTTTTAAGGCAGTGGAGGGAGGGTTTGTTTTGGGATTTTTTTGGTTGGGTTTGTGGGTTTTGTTAAGCCATCTGTGCTTTGGTAGCTCTTCACTGTTTGAATGCCAGATGCCCAAGCAGCTCTGAAGTTGCCCTAAACGCTTGAGGACATGAGCTGTGTTGTCCCATTCTCACCCCAGAGCAAGGCAGTGTCTTGGGTTAGGCCTCCAAAGCCACCACACAGTGGGACAAAAAGCCCTGATGAGGATCTGCAGCCCATGTTTCACCCACTTCTTCCCTGGCAGCAGTGCCAGTGTCTTTCACAGCACCATTTGCCCTCATAAAACTACAGACATGCCTATATTCCCACCACAGATGTACTTTTCTGTCCCGATTGATGCAATTTTTACCTCCCACCGTCTCTCTTCTTCTGAGGAACCCCATCAGCACCACTGCTCGACACCTAATTTCTATAATATACTGAAACTGCTTTCTTTTGCAGCTGACCACTATGTCTCCCTCCAACCCAGAGATCCTCAGGGAGAAAAGGGAATAGACAGAGTTGTTTAGCATATTTAACAAAGGAAGCACAGAGTAAAAGATGTTTTGCTTCACAGCCAAAGCTGAACCCAGAGCTCTCAACTTCAGCAGTTTCATGAGTTCATAGAATCACAGAATGGTTTGGGTTGAAGGAATCTTATAGATCATCTCATTCCAACCCCCTGCCATGGGCTGGGACACCCCCCACTATCCCAGGTTGCTCCAAGCTCCTTCCAACCTGGCCTTGGACGCTTCCAGGGCTGGTGGGGCCGCAGCTTCTCTGGGCAACCTGTGCCAGGGCCTTGCCACCCTCACAGAGAAGGCTTTCCTCCTAATACCCAATCCAAACCTGCCCTTTTATAACTCCAGAGTGAGGCATGGCAAGAAGAGGGACTTCAGATACACAGGATGGTTTTCTGTCCAAGATATTCATGCACCCACCCTGGGCTAGACCCAGCCTGCCAGAGGAGCTACAAACCTCATCCATCTCAGCAGAGCTTAGGAGGTTCCACATCCACACATTCCCTGCAAGAACAAGATTTATGATGCTGGACAAAGCTTCGCCTGCCCTTCCAAGACCAAACTCCAGGTGCTGACCAGCCAAGAAGCCAGTGAACCCCAAGTTGATGGAAATGAGTTTGAGTTTCTGGGCTGCAATAGCCTCATGTCCCAGATCTCCAGAAACAATCTCTTGGCCATCCTGCAATCCCCACTGTCACTGCAGGTACCCAAGGCCACCACAGTCCCTTCCCTTCAGCCAGGAAACCTTCCTGAGCCCAAAGCAGAGCTCCAGAAGTCTGCCACAGTAAAAAGTCTTTCCCCAGAGGCTGCTGAGCTCCCAGCGTGGTGTTGGGTGTGCAGCCCAGCTGCTGGCTGCATCCCTGAAAATGCTGCAGGTGCTAACTCCCTTCATCCTGGAGCACAACTCCTACTCTGGCAGTTCACCAGGGAGGAGGAATTGCTGGAGGCCAGGACAGGAATGATGGGAATTTCCCAATTTCATCCACTTTGGAGAGTCAAGCACACAGTGAGCACTATGCATCCACAAAGCCTCAGTAAAATGCATTTCAGAAACATATCCAGAGCACAGCAAGTCCTTACTGAAGAATAAAAAACACTCAAAAAGAGGAAAAAAAATCTGTGTCAAGTGAAATTATTCTACCAAAAGGAGGTGGATAAACTTAATTTGGAATTATTGTTTTGCAAATCTCTGTGCACTGAGAGCATTTAAGAACTTCCCCTAAATCCAGCATCTGCTGCAACCTCCTCTGGAGCCAGTGTCTCATGAGTCACACCCTTCCCTGTCACCAGGTTTCCTTTCCCACCCAAATCCACCTTTTTAACTCTGGTCTGAAAGTCACAAAAAGCATCTTGGGTTACGGACTGACCACATGCCCTTTGGACATCCTCCAGCACAGAAAGCTCCTGGGTGTCCTTGTCACACCTGCAATGCCATGGCAGCAGTTTCCAGCCCCCCATGCTGGAACCAGAGCATGAGCCTCATCTTTGCAACCCTTCCCAGGCCATGAGCCACCATGACATGTGGCTGACTGGCCTGGACAGGCCTTTGCCACTGCTGATTTGGCTTGACAGTGCCAGGGAGGAGGGGGAAATGAATCAGGAAGTGAGCAACAGTGAGAGGTGTAGGTCCAAAAGGCAGGGATGAGGCCAACTTCGGAAGATCACAATAATAGCATGTAACACATGCCATCTTCAAAGGACTAATGAATCCCTACAGGGTTCCCCTATTATTATTTGCATTTCACAGATGGATACATTAAGATGCAGAATGCTGCATTTATCTTCTGGGTCACACCTAATTCAGTCTATTCATCCCTGGTCTTATATTGGAGCTCATCCCTGCAGTGCGAGAGATCCTCCCACGAGGCAAAACAACTCTGTTATCTCCCAGGCAGGCCTGGTTCAGGAGCCACTGCTGTGTCTGGGGTCTGATTTGCACAGCACACTAGGCTGACTGGTCCTATTGATCTCTCCTGACCTTGAAAACTGATTAACTTATCAATTCTCCTTCCCTCCAATCAGGCTGAGGAGTATAAGCAGCTCCGGCTTAAAGCTGGATTTAATTTTTTAAAATGTACTTTTCTTCTAGATGTGAAATACAAGACAGAGGAACCCAGAGGAGCAATGTGTCTGAGTGCTCAACACACAATCCAGTCTCACTCCACCCCTCAGTCTCAGTCTGGCTGTGGAAAGGACCCACCTTCTAGCCAGGAGCTTCCCTGCAGCTCAACAGCTTTTGTTCACAGAAGAATAAAGCTGCCCTGGGAAGCTGTGCTGGCTGGGAGGGCAAAGCTGCTCCCCAAGCTGCAACTGATGCCATGTGGGGCTGGGGATGCTGGAACTGGTCTCTGCATTCAGAGGGAGATCCAGCATTGAGGCACCAGGCTCTCCTGCCGACTCTGAGGAAGCAGCTGCCATTCCTGCTGTCAACACTCTCCTGGGCGGTTTTTGCTCATTGAAAATTGAGAGGCTGGAGATGGCAGGAGCTGGGGTTTGATCTACAAGGCCTCAGCAAGCAACATCTGCACACTGAAAGGACTTCCCGTGGCAAAGCACCACGACATCCCCCGGAGCTGCCGAGCACTTGGAGCCTCCGAAGGCCACCAAGATGTGTGCTGTGATAGTCCTGCCCAGAGCCAGCTGATTTCACCTCCCTTACAGTATTTGTAGCTTAGATAAGGGTAATCAAAATCTCATCATTCAGGGTGTAAACTGATCGCCTGCAGGGGTTAGAAAGGAGTTTTGCTTCGTGTGTAGCGTTGCACAACTGCCAGGGTTTGCTGTGGGTATTCTCCAGCCTCTGCTGAGCACCAGGCGGGACCACAGCAAAAAGGAAAGCACAGCACACCGGCTCAAAAGCCGGAGTCATCATGCAAAACAACTCAGCCCTATTGTTTGGGAACAAAGTAGAAATTTTTCTGAGTCTGGATTCAACTCACACATGGAAATGAAAGACAATGACTGTCACTAGGCTACTGAAACAGCAGAATTTCAACAGAGGAAGAAAAATCCATCCTGAGAACATTTTCCTGTGGACAGTGAGGGGAGTGCCTGGAGAGCACAGAGGATTCCACTTGTGTAACTCTGCCCCATCCTGTGCACCCTCTAAGTGCTGCTCCAGTGAGTGGTACCAACAACCTGCCCCCCTCAGTGAGGGCTGAGCCCTTCCAGGCCCCCAACAACCCTCCTGCCCACCCACCCCCACCTGAACAGCCAGCCACAGGAACACAGTGTTTTCCCCTCTGCAAAATTATTATTTATGTTTTATCGGCGGCAAAGGCTCCATAGTGCTGGAATTGGCCGAGGGGTGTGGTGGCCTAAGTGCCAGTACCCATGGCTGCAGTGACAGCAGGAGGCCAAAAACATGCCCCATGTGTGGGTGGTGGTTGCTCTCAGATTAAAGTATCACCACGCCCCGCTCTCCTAATTGCGCTGTGAAACTCTGATCTCTGCCCCATCCCACAGCCAGCCCCGTGGCAGGTGCCTTGTGCCACCCATGGCATCCCCCAAAGCTCCAGATGCTCCTCCAGAAGAGCCCACACAGCAAGACAAAATCCCACATTTCCCTGCACTGTGGAAGGTAACTGAGAATAAGGCATTTCAGGACCTGTCTGGTATAGAAAACCATAGTGTCATTACTTGAGGCATCTGCTGCCATGGATTGTGACTGGAACTGCCAGCCAAAAGGGAGAGCTTCCAAAGAAAACTTTTCTCACAGAAGAAAAAAAAAAAAAAGCAGCTGAAATGAAAGTTGAATATGTTTGCATGAGAAGTATGGATTTTCCATATCTTAGATTTTCCAGCACCTAAAGGGGGGCTATAAGAAAGTTGGAGAGATACTTTTGACAAGGGCATGCAGTGATAGGACAAAGGGGGAATGGCTTTACACTGGAAGAGGGTAGGTTTAGGTTAGATATTAGGAAGAATCTTCACTATCAGAGTGGCAAGACAACAGCACAGGGTGCCCAGAGGAGCTGTGGCTGCCCCATCCCTGGAAGTGTCCAAGGCCAGGTTGGATGGGGCTCAAAGCAACCTGGGATAGTGGAAGGTGTCCCTGCCCATGGCAGGAGAGTCGAACTGGCTTATATTTAAGGTCCTTTCCATTCCAAACCATTCTGCAATGATCTGTGTCTCCTTCCATATCACCCAAATTTAGGGGAGAGAAAAAAATTAATAAATATTTGCACTTCGTCCAAACACCCTATTTTTAATTTGAAAGCTGCAGAATCTGTTCAAGGCACCCAAAACTATCAATTTTCAGTCACTGTACAACCTTTCTGCAGCCTGCTGGTGATGCAGCAGTATCTAGGAAAGAAGACAGTTGTTCCTTTGCACAAGATGTAAAAAGCTTTAAACACATTTTTTTGTGGATGGGAGGCATTTTGCCAAACAGCATCAGTACATTCAACAGCATCACTCTGCCTGCTGAAGGAACAGTTCAGCCTTATCAAAGATAATGGCACAGCCCTTGATGCTGCAGAGAGAAATCACCAGAAATGCAGCACTATTTTGGGGAGTTGCTTGAGGTCTAATGCACTTAAAGCATCTCCGTTCAGTCCTCACTCACACACCAAAACCCAAGTCTCATGCAAACAGGAACCTGGAATCTGCTCCCCTGTCCAACACTCCAGAGGGTGTGTCTGCAGTCACCAAATTCCTGCAGGTTTGCACCTTATTTTCAGCTGGTGCACTCACTATGGAGCTAATAATCCCTGTGCTCGTGAGGGAGTGTTTGCCAGGCCCTTTCTGGCAGCAGCACAAGGACACCATGGCAGACTCCAGCCAGGACAGCTGCCCCTGCACACAAACATGACACTTGTGACACAGAGCTCTTATCCCTGCAGCAGGAATGTGCTCGCCCTGGGAAGTCCCAAGGTTCACCTTGTTACATATAACTACCTGTGGCTTTTTGCTTGCACAGCACAGTAGCCCCCATATCCAACCCAATAAACATCCCTTTTCCCACTGCAGCCAAATCACCAGGATAATGGTCAGGGGTGCTCAGCTTCTTTTGATGTTCACTGTGTCCCAAAACATCTAATGCTTTGGCTGAACGTGTTCCAGGTGTTTGTCCATAATGCTACAAGAACCACAAAATAGTCTTTCCTGGTGGATCATGGCAATCCACCAGCCTGTGGTCCCTTCCAGGGATGGGACTGCATTTACCCTTTGTTTCCCAACTGAGAATAAAGCCATAATCAACATTTCAGCTGCAGGAACAGAACCTTCAGAATAGGATTGAGGAAATTTGCATAAATCTTGTATTTGTAGCTTTTTAGGGAGCTGAAGATGCCACGCACCAGCTGTTACACATGAGCACACCTGTACAAATGGGAGCACACTCCACACACAGCGTGAACAAAAAGAAAAAAAGAGACCTCCCCTTTGCAGCACTGAGCTAGTGGCAGACAGCCCTGGGGCTGGGGAGCAGAGACAGAGCTGCTGCCTCAGGAATTCCCCCTTCATTTCCTTCAGTCCTGGCTTGGAGCAAGGTGGGTCTCCTGCATTTGCAGAGTGCTCTCCTTTTCTAAATCTGTTGCACATTCACTTAATCCCTGCTGCTGCTTGTCCTACCATCCAGCTGCCTTCACTGCAGAGGTTCACTCTTGGCTGAGTTACTGCCTGTCCAGGCCTGTCCTCCTATCACTGGCTCAGGATTAGACACAGCAAACAACACTCAGGGCCCAAATGCTATTTTTGTCTTGCATCCACCATGTACACGTTCAGTCCATGTGCTGTTGGCTGGAGTGCTGACTTCAGGGGACACACTTTGCCTTGCCAAGCACAGCTGGAGATGCCACGGAGCCTGGTTCCAAATGACAGAAACACTCGTGATTCACTCTGACATTCGCACCATGCTGCCTCCACAAGTGCTCCACAAGAGCACACAAGTGGAAAGGACCTCCTGGGTCATCAAGTTCATCTGCTTGTCATCACCAGTAACCACATCACTAGATCAATTAGGAACTGTTTGATTGGCCTATCACAGCTAATGGGCTCCTCCGTCTGGCAGAGGAATAACAGGATCCAAAGGTGATGCCAGGCTGGAAACAAGGGGTGACCATTTAACAGTCCCTGGGTCTGCCCAGGGCACCCCATGTCACCCACAGGTTTTCAGTCTACCTTCAGTCTAGCCTGAATCTTGTGCCAAGACCATTTTATCCAGTGACTTTCTGCCCCAAAATCGAGTCTGGGAATCTCTGGACAGCAGTTCCATGGTTTGTGGGCAGCGACAAAGAAAAGCAGTTTCCATCAGCAGTGTAATAATATAGTTATTGAAATTTGGTTAGGTTTTGGTTTGGTCATCTTTTAAGGAATTGCACCTTCCCTGGGCAGCACCAAAGAAATCAACAAGATGAACGAGAAGGTTCAAAAAGAAATTTAAAAAAAACCACTGCTTTGAGCAGAACAAGAACTAACTCTAAAGAATCCTCTGGCTGCAGCTTTAAAACTCACCCTAAGTGCTATGCCCATCACCAGATTTACAAAAGCGAGGAGTTAAATGGAATTTATTATTTGTTTTCAAGGTATGGCATCAAATAATGAATCAAAAAAATACCATATTCATGTGCCTTTTTCCCACATGCTTTTAAAGATGCCCTCTTGCAGATTAGACTGACATCTAAGATAATTAGCATATCTTCAGGCTGGAGACTTAATGAATAACAAACAAATAATAAGTCTCTCATACTTACTGAAAAGCCTGGGCAACCTATGTTCTAATATTTTCTCCTAAGCAAACACATATACACTGCACCATGGCTAGAGTGGTGCTAAGATTCACTTTCTGATCATTATCAGTTCCAGAAAAAGAAAATTACCACAAAAACCCAAAGACTTGAGGGCAGTTAAATATTTTTTTCCAGGCAAAATAAGATGTTTTGCTTCATTCTTGAGTTTTTCTATACTCCACATTTCATAAACCCAAAATACCTCACTTAAAGGATGCAAATCACTGCAACATCCCAGACATACACAAAAATAAATACTTTTATTCCATGGGGCTATGTTTCAGCCTTGTGGGGGATGCTTAGACTACATGCTTTAGTGGAATTACCCAGAAATCACAGCACATTCTACACATGGGATCATGAATTTGTGTCAAGAATGTAATGGAGAGGATTTTGAATCCCTAAGTAACAGGACGTTAATTCACCTTCCACTGAACAATTAAGTCCTGCTCAGGGATGGAAGAAAACACTGCAGCTCCTCATTGGAGATTTGTGGGACCCCTCAAAATGCAACACCCTTGAACAGGTACAAAAATCATATTAAAAGAAACAAGTCTAAGTATTTACACATGATTTACACTGTCCAAGGGAATAATTTACTCAGCCATTCCCCATTCAGTGGGCATCCAAAGGCCTTTTCCAAACATCCTACTGAGTGCAATGGAACAGACAGCTGAGGACCAAAACATCAGTGGTGTGCTGAATGCTGATGGGGTGATCTCTCACCTCTCACTTCTCTGAGCTGGGGAACAACTCCTGGTGAGGTCTACAGGTCACCACCAATGCAGGATGGAGAGAACAATCTTGAAGGCAACATTCAGCTTAAGGCCAGGACCAACTCAATAAAATGCTCAGAAATGCTTCCCCAAGTGCCCTGTAATGAAATCCAGGGTCACCCCAAGGTGCAGAGTGTAGTACCCTGAGGCCAGGCTTGAATAGGTAGGACCTGTACAATAAAGATACAAATATTAAACCCAAATGAAAACAGACTGAGGCTACTAGCTCATAAAGAAGGACTTTTAAACTAAATATTGTGGCAAAGCCAACAGTTTGACAAGACATGTGGCTTGGGAAAATGCAGTCTCCAGTGGAGAAGTCATGAAAATTTAGTATCCTTGAAGAAAAGGATAGGAGAGAAGCCAAAAACAGTCAGGGGGGAAACAGCAGGCTGCAGGCCCAGCTGACAGCCCTGTCAGGGCTGCAGAGAGGGAACAGGACGGGACACCATGTGTCCATTTCCATCCAGGCAAGTCTAAAAGGCCAGGTGAGTGAACAGCAGCGCCCTGGTTTCAGATAGGGCTATTAACATACCCAGCACCTTGGAAACCTGGCAGGGGGGGAAGATAATCAGCAGAACATGGTAATGAGTGGGTGCAAATCAAACAGGAATGAGAGCAGGCTGTGCAGGGGGAGGAGCTGAGCATCAAAGGAGCTGGGCATTAAGGAGAGCTTATCAAAGGGCTCAACCAAGATAACTGTATCAACAAATAGTTGATACTGTTAGGATTGCAATCCCATGCCCAGACATTATAGAGCTATTCCATCCTCCACCCACCCAGAACAGGCCAACAAAACCTTAAGGGAGACGAATGAGGCTGTGATGGGTATAAGCAGAGACAAACACAAACAGGAGATGTCCCTCTCCCTGTACAGATGGGATCACTGACAGGAGGGAACACGTTTACATTTAAAATGGAAAGTTACTGCTCCCTCCAGCAGTAATTTATGACCTCTGACACAAGAGCCTCTTCAGCACATCCTGAGCAGCGCCCAGGAACCAGCGGATTTGATTTCAAGTGTATGGCCGAGGGCTCTCTGCACCTTAAAACTGACAAATCTTGAGGGCAGCCTTGAAATCCTGCTACTCTAAGTTTAGCTTGAAGAGGGTACCGCCTAAACACACAGGCACTTGTTCAAAGAAAATTAAAAAGGAAAAGCCCTTAAGGAAAAACACACCCAGGAGGTGGGAAGACCATTTGAAGAAGTCATTAGAGTAAACGTGTATTGCTTAAGGGAAAAAAAATCAGAATAAAAGCTACTGTGCTTAAAGTGAGACAATTAACAGTAAAATGAGACTAAGGAGAAGCATTGCCCAAACAGCAAAAATGCAAAAACCAAGACTAAAATCTAAAGTCTGCAATTGTGCCAAAATACTCCAAAGACTCAGAAGAATTTTCCAAGCCACAGCACTAATAACAAAACACATTGAAGAGTCCTTGATCACAGGGCTAAGGGAGCCTCCAAGGAAGATAACAGCAGAGTAGAAAAGCTAAATTAACTTATTCACAATAAGCTGATAAATCCTGATAACACAGAGCCAGAGTCAGGGATTAAATCCCCCCCTCAGCAGCACTGAAGGTGCTCAAATGTGCAATCACCCAGCTCAGGCTCCATAGTGCACTTTGGGGGAAAGGGAGGAAAGCTCACATAAACAGAGTAACAAAGCACACAGAGAGAAGTGACAGACTGGGGAAGACTCATCACAGGTTTCTGGGAGACCAGTCCTGCTCCATCAGTGCCTCTGAGTCCCCTAAAGTGTGGGCAAGCAATGGCACTGCTTGACACGATGAACTTCTCTTTCTAATGAACCAGTTACAGGAATATGAGGAGCCATCAAGTAAAGGAAGAGTTTCTTTGAGTTAAAAATGGTTAAAAATTGAAGCAGTAATAAGAGGGCAGCTCTCCCAGTGGAGGTGAGACCCGACAGGCGTCTCTGCAGCTCAGCTTTTTGTAAATGACTATGAAAAGGCAATTAGCAAAGGGACAAATTGAATGATTCAAGAGAATTCAAAGCTTCGAGTCAACCGAGAGAAAATCACAAGTCACTCAGGACACAGTGGCTGGACAAGAAAGTGGCAGACGGATTTCAGCCTTGAAAATGGAGAGAGAAGAAAAGCTTGCTGTGCTCTACCTGCACATTACAGCTCCACAGTAACCATCACTGTCAGGGGTGTATTAAGGAGTTCTGTGGCTAAGGTCACTCATAAATGTCACATCATTACCGAGCAGCAATCAGGAAGGTTTAGCACCTGATAGGAACTGTTAGGAAACATGGAGAGGATAAAACAAATTATTTCTGTCGTGCTGTTTTATGATTGCTGAGCCTGCCCAGCTGCACAGTTGTGGCACTGTGGCCTTCCTCATCATCATCATAATAGGGATTTAGAGAGGTGCACACAGGGCACAGGGAATATATCTCCTGGCCACAGAGAGGAGCAGAATAGGGAAGGGCTTTTGTCGAAACTCACAACAACTCCCACAGTGGAAAACAGGCTATAGAGAGAGTATGCTCATGGCAGTCCACAAAATCAGGAGGAACCCACAGAAAATAAAGAGTAGCTGCTGTTCAGGATTACTCACAGCACTAGAATTAATATATACTAAATAAATTATCATATAGTAGGTTTAAACAAACAAAGGGAAGGGTTTTTCCCCTCCCCATAAGATGTAATTGCATTGTGGAACTCATCGCCCCAGGATGTTGTGGATGCCAAACACATCAAGAGAGTCAAAAGTCAATTAAACAAATTCATGGACAGGTCCATCAGTGGCTATTTAAACATGATGATGGAAACTCAGCCTCTGGCTGACAAGTCCCTGAACCCCATGAAACTTTATCACAGGAAGATTTACTTTGTGCTTGTCCTGTTTGTTGCCCTCAACATCCACAGCCAACCATGGACCCAGGTACTCGGTTATTCCAAGTTATTCCAAGCTGGGGCCGGCTCTCAGAGTTGAAGTGAGCATTTTCAGGTCTCAGCACATGCCAGCTCTGGTCTAGAGTTCCAGCCTTCCTCTTCATCCCTGTCCTGAAGTGACATTAATCTTTTGAACAGAGGGTGGATTGCCAGCATCTTAGGCTAAAATTTTGGGCTTTAAACCTCAGGAGATTCCAAGGACATGAAATCCAAAATCACACCCAGATGTCAGCCCTTTGTTTGGATGTCATGATTTATACTATGAGTGACACTTCCTCTTCTGTCTCCCTAACAATGACAAAACAAAGAGCTATAAACAAAACCCGACTCCAGATGTTCTTTTGCCCTCATTAGCGACCAGCTTGGCTAATACTATTTCATCAGCCCTTTGTTTCAGGGTGGCAAGCCAACATCAGCAACTCGAGGACACTTTGATGGGCTCCCCCCACTTGGGATGCGACAAATTCCCAGGACACTCCTGCCCAACACTCACTACAATAACAAGCACAGGGCTGAATTACTGCCCTCGACAATGTTTGGTACGTGGAAAAACTTGTGCTTGCTAATTACCACGGTTGCTCCATAAAAATCCCCCTCGGGCAGCCGCGTGCAATCCTGGTGAGCCGCAGCCCTGCCCCTGGGCAGCAGCCCAGGTGGAGACAGCCTTTCCTCTTTGAAGAGCCTCCCCAGCATCCGAGGTGTCCCACCCACTCTCCAAATCTATTCCTAGACATATCAGCCCTATTTATTTTCCACACTGACTCTTACACCGGTGCAAAGGGTGAGAATCAGTCAGGCCGGACACATAAGTAGGCTACAAAACAAAGACTCTTCCTCTTCCTTTGAAGCCTACAATCCATTATTTTTGATGAGAGGTGCAGCAGATTTATTTCTCTGGTTTGAGCACTCCTAAGCTTCTTTACTAAGCCTGGCAGCGAGAACCTCAAAGCAGATGCCAAACTCTGCAATCTCTTTATGTGTGGTAGAAATAATCGCTTTGCTTGGTGCCTGGGAGAGTTGAACCCTGACATGCACAGGAGCTGCTGATGGGCCAGCACTTGAGAGCCAAAGCAGAGCCAGCAATGGTCTCTTCTCCCCACAAAGCCCCATCTCTCTGTAGCCAACCAACAACCACACACTCTGCTTTTTTTCTGAGGTCCAGCCTCGCCCTTGCACCAAAGTTGGGAAGAAATACTCAGATCTGACCCCAAAGCCCATCACATCCCCCTGTGCCAGATCTTGTAACAAAGGATCCTTTACTCCTCCTCCCCCTGCAGTTTCCCTTCTACCTCTAGATGCTCTGTGAGTTGAAGAAGCTCATGTAACAGGGCAACCCAGCTCCCAAAGCCACCCCTGCTCCCAGATTAACACAGGCCAAGCTAACAAGGTCCTTTGGCTGGCTGGCTGCCTTGGGCTGAGGAACTACATGAGTCACCAAATCCCAGTGCCAAATCCCCAGTACCAGGGTAATTGCAGACATTTTGAACCAGATTAAGCTGCAAGGGCAGAGGGAAGCTAATCATAAAAGGAATAAATCAAGGGGAAACACTTGGCACTTCACTTTTGGCAGGGAGGGGCTGATCAACTTTTACTCTGGAGGAGTAGGGAGTGAGAGAGGGAAGATTCACTTTCACTTGGCTCCCTGAATGTCCAAGGACTTTCACATCCCTGCACAGAGAACAGCTGCTGTATGTCTTTACATCTCACAATGATAGATTCCTCATTTAAAAATAAATCAGAGCAGCCCAGGATAGATGCCAGCACATTTCCCCCAGTTTTCCCACATCCTACATTTTAAAGGCAGCTGATGAGCTCCATCCTTGCTGATCCCTCATCCTTCCTTTAATAACTCCCCACATTCCCATTAAAACCAATGCATTGCCCTCCTCCCCTTTAAATTTCCCCAGAGCTGTAGTTCCCTACTTTGGCTGTTCTTGCTCAGTTTGTATCGTGTGGTGTTGCTGCTTCAACAGCACCAGCACTCTCTGAAGTTCTTGTCTTTTTGTAACTTTTCTCCACGGGCAAGGTTTTCCTTTGTGGGGGGAAAAAAAAAAACAACCCACCCAACACCTCTACTGGGCTAATCCATCTCCAAAATTACTACCTCATCAATCACTTGTGAGAATGTTTTAGAAGTTAAAATCAATAGTTCAGGCGCAGCCGGAGCCAACACTTACTCTCCACATACAGATTTGACCTTCGGGTTGATATTTTTTCCCCAAAACTTTTAAAAGGGACCCAAGTTTGCAAACAAGGTGCCCAAGCACATCACATTGAGCAACACAGAGGTTATCAAACCTGGGATCTCATTACACCCTCTGCCTCCCACTCCGGGTTGTGTTCCCTTGTTACATCTTGTTTCAAATTAGACTGAGAGCTCCTCATGCCAGCGGCAGTGGCTCCCCGTGGCACCACTGCACCAAACAGGATTAATAAACTAAGACTAAAGACAGCTCTCAAAAGCACAAAAAACTTACAGGCAACAAAGGGATGGGGGAAAGTCTTGCCCCTGCCCTGGATAAAGAACTCTCAAGATGCTTGAATAACTTCAGGACATCCATGAACTTGGCTTCTCTATCATGAATTTCATTTTTCAGCTTTAACTCCAGCGCTCCTCAAATTAAGTGAACCTAAATGAAAAGATGCTTTGCATGGTCTAAGATTTTTTTTAAAAAATGTTTCATCAGCATAGCTCAAAGATTTAAGTAGTCCATTCAAACTGGGTCATTTGTGTTGTAGACAACTCAGCAAGCAGGGGATAAGGATTTTAGTGGCAAGAAAACAAGCAGCTGGTCCTTTGTCAGGAGGCTGCTGTGTCCTAGCCCAGGATCTCACACCCCCCAAAGCATGGTTTTATCACTGTGTTCCTTCTGGTTTAGGACTTAGCTTGGGAATTAAGCCATCCCTGCCACAACATCTGGCTGGGGAGGTGCTGCCTGCTCAGCTTCCCATCAAACTGCTCAGCTTCCCATCAAACTGCACCCACTAGAGCCCCTGGTGCTGCCCTTCCATCAGGGCACACAAAGATGTGACATTTGGGTATCTGGCCATCAATTCCCAAGGGCTTTACACCAACTGAACCACTTTTCCCATAACCTGAAGAGGCTGACCTGGAGCAGTGTCTGTTTTTTATCAGCTGGGGTACAAAAAAAAGAGATTTGCCAGTGGCCACCAAACAAGCCAGTGGTTAAGGTAAGGTGCTCTTTTCTCTGCCTGGAGCTGAAGCTGGGATTCAGTTCACTGTCCCCATCATCTTTTCACACTCAGCTGCTGAGCACCATGATAACAGCTCAAGGTTTGGGAGTGCTCACAATGCGCTGCCATTTCACCCAGCTGCAGCTGAGCGTTTCATCCCTCTTCATTCATCGTGGTTTCTGCAACAAGAAGCTTTCAGTATGACAGGAATTCCCAGGCCAAAAATCACAATTCTAATACTTCAGCTTCACAACAGCAGATCAGGTCTCACTGCTTCCCTGGAGGCCTTAAATCCTTCCTCCCCCTGCCCACCCTCCCCAAGAGCATCATCTCTGAGGGTTCACTTCTCCCAGGACTGGCACATCATCACTGGATTTTGCTTCCACAGGAACTTCCAATACCAAAAATAATGCCCAAGTAGTGGTTCTGGTGATTTTCTCTAAGTATAGTGGGCCTGCCTTAATGGCAGCATCTCCTTGGCCAGCACTGCTCTCCCTGGCATCATGGACCTCCAGAGAAGGTGGGTCTGGGGGCTACACAGGGAATTCAGTGCCCACACAAATGAGCACACTCACTCACAGAAGAGAAGAACAGCACTAGAAAGCAGAGCTGTCATTCCATGGGAAATCCTCATTTTCAAACAAGATTAGTTTTGCCTTTAATCATCCTTCCTCCCACCAGTGCTCAGGACAAGAGGACTTGCAGGCAAAATTCAACCTCCCTGTCTCACCCTTTGCTCACAGCTGTTGTTACAAAAACACACAAATGAGACCATCATATTTGCATGCCATTTAACTTGGCGTGACAGTTTCCCTGCTGGAAGGAAAGCTTCCTCAGGCTGGGTGGTGTAGGGCTGTCCAGGAACAAAACCCTTTTCTACAGAAAAGGAGGAAGAAGTTAGTTATCTCCTGCCTTGTCCCAGAGCTTTGGAGTGAAGGCACTTATGGCAACAGCAAACAAGTGCTCAGCAGCACTTCAGTGATGTGGTTTAAGCAGGAAAAAATCCCTTTCTTGAGCATGGAGCTAAGCAGGCCCCAGGCAGTAATGGGTACATGATGAAAAATAAACCCAGCTGAAGCAAGATGCGTGAGTCAACCCAGATGAAGAGTTCCTCTTGGTTCCTCCCTCCCCCCTGCCTTTGGCTGTTCCTTGGAAAACCCATATGCATTATGAGGGTGTCCACAAAACAAACATTTGGCTGCTTTCTTCAAGAAACCTTGGAGAGCCCAAAACTGGCTGTGTGGGCTGAGTACTCAGCGGGGTACAGTAACCAAAGCAAAGAGAAACCTCCTCAGGGGCTGTTAGAGCATTTGGGATGGGGGAAATGGAGCAGAAATCTTTGTAGAAAAGCTATTTACATCTGTTTGACCCTCGTAAAACAGGTCCCCAGGCTCTTCCCCACTTGAAGGCATTTGGATGACAAGGCTGCAGCAGCAGTTTGATCCTTCCCAGGGGAAAGGAATGGGGCAGAGCCACCACGGGTAACCACCAAGCACACACATGCCACAGGCAGAGCTGTCCCACCTGCTCTGCCAGGCAGGAAGGGACAACAGGAGGCTCCCTGGAAGGACCAGGTGCTGCCTCTTGGCTCGCGGTCCCAGGAGGAGCCAATGAAAGTGAAAGATGCCTGCACCCTCCTCCAGACTCCACCTTGTCCCCCCAGCCTTCCCCGACAGGCAGCTCCTCCCTAGGAGGCTGTTCATCCCCTCCCACACAAATCCCTTCATCTGCCTGCCAAAGCCAGGCTGCTCCAGGAGGGTCTGGCTGCCCACAGGTTTTGCAGGGCTGCAGCTGAGCTCTGGGTGCCATGGGGCTCTGGGCCTGCTCTTCCCTTGCTTTGTTCCAAATGCCCACTGGACTTTTACAAGTTCACCCATCCCAGCAGCACGCGCTGGCCCCAAACCTTGGGAAAGCCAATTCCATGAGGTACAGAGAAATGGGGTCCCTCATACCAAGAGTCTTTGCTGAAACTAATGTGGATGCACACAAGTGACCAACCCATGCCAGGCATAGCTGCTGCTGCTGGTCTGGAGCCAGGCTCACCCACAGCTCACTGCTCACTCTGCCTCCACATTTGCTACCAGCACAACCTTCCTCACCCCAAGGCCAACACCACCTCCACTTCTTCCTGAATCATGAGTGGCACCAAGCCAGGAGGAGTGTGGAGGTGGTCTGCTTGCTAGGGACCATGAACAGCAGAGAAGTGGGATGACAGAGGCCTGACTTGCACAGTTCTACACCCAGCAGCTTTGTGCCATGGGACATAGACCACAGGGTCCATAAGAGGTGGCAGGTGAATGCTGACCCACCTGCACAGTACCTGTCCTTCCAGTAAGAAAGTTCCAAGTCAGGACAGCACTGGGTGTGACATCCAACTCTGCTGCTGGGTTCTGTCACTGCTAATACTGCAGGATAAAGCCTTGCTCTGGCCACTACTCCAGGAAAAGAGAAAGTGGGGTTTGACTCCTTCTCCCACCGTGGATGCCCTGCAGCACACGGACAATGCAGAGGGCTTGCCTTGAGGGCTGACACACAAACCCCAGGAGTGCTCTGCCCCAAACCCAGAGCATTGGCCACCCCATGGAAGCTCCCTCTTTCCCTGGGCCACCCCATCACGCCTGGGAATCCTCACCAGGCTCATCCCCATCAGGCACCACAAGCAGCCAAGTGAGCATGGCCTCCTCCTCCTCCTCCAGCCTGTTGAGCAACCAGCAGTGGGTGGACACACACCCAGGCTAAACACAGCTCCAGCACGGCCGCCCCCACCCGCCGTGGCTCAGGCCCAGGTCACCAAACACATTCTTGCTTTGGGTGCGCTGGTTCCCATGCTCCTCCCCGGGAGAAGCCCGTCTTGCTCAACCCCACCGGGCTCTGGTTTCCCCAGTGCTGAACCCGGAACCAGATTTCACTCATCACAAAACGTGCCAGCCCTTCTTGCCACACAGCTCTGTCCCAGGGCCTGGCAGGATGCGTGGCTGGTCCATACCCCACCACTTCACATCCCTATGAGTGGGGCTGCAGGCTGGGCAGGGACTAATGGGGAGGGAAAGGCCTCTGTTGCAATTGTCATTGTCCCCAACCATTTGACCAGATCAGCCTGTGAGATGCTTGACACCTGAAGGACAGGGATTTTAAGGCTTTCAATGCCTCCTCAGCACAACCTTTACCTCTGAGACACGTCAGAGCTTTTGCAATCAGGTTAGCACCAATCTGCCCTATTTCAACTTCAAAGCACTTCACAAACATTAACCAATTAATCCTCTCACTGACCTGCAAAGGAAGTGAGCATCTTTATCTGTTTCCCCATCAATGAGAAGGAGAGAGCTAAGTGCCTCCCCCAAGGCTGTCTGCACTTGACTCCCAGCCCCAGGCTGGGAATGGACAGGTGCACCTCAGACAGAGGAAATGCTGCAGGAATCACAGCACCTAAATCAAGCAACTTTAGTTTTCTCCATGCCTCACATGATTCAGCTTTTGAAGCATTATCTGTTCATCACGAGTCAATGACCTGGAAGAAAAATAGCCAGACAGAGGAGGCCACTGACACAGCAACCAGGACCAGCTGGAGAGCCAGGGGCACACACACAGAGTAAGTGTTTTTAATCAGCCAGGAAAAGTCCAACATCTTGCAATAAAAAACAGAGCTCAGCATGGACAATTCCAAAGTAAGGGAACAAACTTTGATGTGACCACAGGTAGACAGACAGCCAAAACACGGCATGAGCTACTGACAGTGCTTAGCTTCTGCTAAAAACTGGGGCAGAACATCCCAGCTCATTCTGCACTTAAATCACACTTATTTGCTCCAGCTCAGGCAAAGCTTGGTTTAGGGAACCCTACAAACCTCTGAGGCATTGGTACAGAGATGGAGCTGGAAAGGGAGATGGCCTTCAACTGGGAAACCACAGGGAGTCACACCAGCATGGTGGCAGCTCACTCGGAATGGGACACGTGCCACTGGGAGTGATGCTCGCCCTCAACCATCCTCTGCATCAGTCAGGATTCACTCAGACCCTGTCAACAAAGAGCACAGCACCCACATTCACCAGGTCCATCGTGTCCCTCTGAGGTGCAACCAGCAAAAAAAAAGAGTGTTTTATCACCTGAAATGACTATTTATTTGTTGAGACATGAGCCCATGAGCACTCCTCCCTCCCCCAGCATCCAGGAAGGCTCAGGAGAGGGGAAGGAAACGCCCTGAAACAGCCAGAGACAGGAGAGGCTGTGCAGAGGGAGAATGGGGTGCACACACACACACAGGGGTTGAACACCAGAGCCCCCCATGGCTGATGGCTGCATTTATTAAAACCTTTTCAGGAATGTTGCTGGTGGCTGGGGAGAAGGGACCGCCTGAGCTCCCGCTCTTCCCGGACACCGTGGGATGGGCCAGGCAGGGCTGGGATGCTGCTCCCAGCTCCCTTTCACTTCAGCAGCAATTTCTGTCCCCAGGGTTCCTCAGAGCATGTGAGTGAGTGTCTCTGCTTTTGCAACACCGCTGACCCAGGGTGGGACTCCTGCTCCTCTGCTGCCCCGGTGGAAGGGAAAACCCACAATTGCAGGGCTTGCAGGGAAGCACTGGTTCATTTTTCTCATCATTTCCAATGGCTGTGGCTCAGCAGTGACTGCTGACAATTACTCATTACCGCTCACCCCGAGGTTCCAAACCCTGTGAAGATGTAGGAGTCCCAAGGCCTTTTTGGAGGGAGAGGGGCAACCTTTAAACAAAGCTCTGCAAAGCCAGATCAATACTGGGAAGAGCTGAAATCAGTCCAGCGTCTCGCTTAAGTGGCAGGAGAATTTCAGGCAGATGAAATGCAATTCTCTAACTGCAGTTATTAGAGGCAGCGGGGGTAGAAGCCTTGCTGGATCTGGAATAGAAGTACCATCCCGAGGGAAGGCTTTTCTTAGCATCAAGAATCACTGTATGTACTGTTTTAAACAGGTATTCAGAGCATGCCTTGAATTTATTGCTAAGCACAGACCTCAAGTCACAGTAGCCCCTTAGAAGGGGAGATTTGCCGACCTCTGCAGAGGGTGTCACCTCTGTGCCTCCAGCACGGGCTGCAAACGGGCCCCGGGGAAGGGAAGCAGAGCTGTGGCTGCCCCAGGTGCCGCTCCCACGGGAGCGCCCCAAGGAGCAGGGACAGCGCGGGGCCGGCTCACAGCAGACAGTGCCACCTGCTGTCACCTGGTCCCCGGCCCAGCCCTCCCACCGGGGTCCCCAAGCAACCTCCCAGCTCGTCAGTCGCAGCCCCCATGCAAGCCAGACCCCCAAAAGCAGCTGCTTTTCTACCTAATGCTCTTTCTTGTCTGCTCCTCAGGCCCTTCCCTCGCCCCATGTGGGTGTGAAGGACAGACACTGAGCTGCTGGATGATCCACTGTTTGTCCATGACCTTCAACATACCATGGGATTTGACAGCACATGCTGATATTGCTCACCAAGGAAAGAAGGAACAACAGCTCTGGTATATGACAAGAAACAATTTCTGAGTGCTTTGTCACAAGAAACAATTTCTGAATGTGCTTTGTCTTCCTCCTCAACTGAAAACCCTGGTTTTGTGTATCTTCCTTGAGCACTGACATCTCTTCCACTCTTTAACCTCTCACCACCTTTTTGGGCATGAAGAGGAGCCCAAGCTGCTTAGAAACACCCTGGAACTGAGCAGGGAGACCACCCCACCCATTCAAACCCCATGATTAGATGTGCATTTGGATACTGCAATTGCATGACATGCCCACAAACCCAAAATGCCTTAAATAACAGTTATGGGGTTTACCTTGACCCCACAAGGATGCAACATCCTTACAAAACTCCTCTGAACTCCTCCAGGCAGCCCTTGCAGCTTGGATCAGACCAGAATCAAAATAAGAAACAAAGACACCAAGCTCAGCAGGACTTTGGGCTCTCAGGGACTCAGCAGACCCTTAACACTCACCACAAGGAGCTTCTTAACAGATGGGTGGATTCTGTAGCATGCTCTCAAACTTATAAGCATTTACCCTGCTCTTTTTTGGATAAAAGTTGTTGGAAAATGAAACTCCCCTCCCCAAGAAATCTACTTGCCAAGCCCTTTTCAAGCCCAAATTTGCTTTTCCATTAAGTGGCCACCAAGATCTTGACCAACAGTACACTAACCTTTGTCACATTTGAGAAGTGAAAGACCCATGGATTCACTAGGACAGATGCTTAAACCAGTTTACAAAACAAAGTTAGAGTTAGAGAGAAAATCCACAAAAATAAGAGGGAATGTAACTCGTTGCCTAAAACATCCCTTCTCAAAAACCTTTCCTTAACCAGAATACAACAAACGCAAATAAGAATTAAGTGTTTCTCAAGAGTCCACTCTGGCTTTCCTGCTGGGAGAGTTGTTGGTGAGCACAGAAACCCCTGCAAGAGCCAGCACAGCAGGGCTGCCCAAAAAGCTGGCACACAACAAACTCCCCTCTGCTCAGGGGCAGATGCAGAGATAGCTCTGACATGAAAGGTTGTGCCTCTGAGAAAGGTCCACACTGGACAGGAACCATCTAGAAAAAAGTCAAATTTGTTGACAACCTGCCCACCCCCCAACCATTTGGTTTTGAAACCAAATAAACTATCATAAATCATACACACATTTCAAATAAAGCCCTACAAAAGCAGGCCAATCCCTGAGAGTATACTTAGTCCCCTACTATCCCAAGTCTCATTATTACCTGGAAATCAACTTAATTTAAGAACTCACATTCAGCCTGCAGATGCCTCACAACCAATTATACCAGGATCTACTTCTTCCTGCTGCAGCACCCAAGGCACTTCCCATTTCTAGCTCTCCAAATCATCCAACCTCCCCCTAAATGTGTAGGGGGCACATATTTATGCTGCCAGGAGGAGTGGCATGCCTTAGGTCAGCTGAGCTTGTTTCCCAGTCTCCTTGTGCTCAATTTCCCTCCTTCAGTCAAACTGCTAAAGTGGCACAGGAGAACCAAATTCAATTAACAGGATTAATAGCAATTAAGCTCCTGTTGGAGTAAGGTTGTGCTCTTAGTCCTGGAAAGAAACTAGATGTCACTGAGACAAGATAAGCAGCAGGTGATGTCAGAAGCTTTTTATTTCCAAGGAGAAAAATTGATTGTCTTCCTGAAAGTCCTCTCCTCCTCCTCCCTACCTCCTCTGATCAGAATTTGGCCCAGGTGGAGCCAATTCCCTTCGAGCCTGCTCAGCCCCACTCTTTGCACCTGGAAGAGCTCAGCTTCCCCTGAACACCAGTTGTAGGGTCTGAACAAACCACCCCAAAGTCACTCTCTTTTTCCACACCTCTAAAAAAAAAAAAAAAAAAAAAAAAAAAAAAAAAAAC
>VYXD01014878.1:139768-214645 GCA_013397195.1 Hylia prasina | reverse complement strand
AAACAAACAAACAACCACAACCCAGTTTCACAGCATGTGTGGGAAAGAGTAGATCACTTGGATGTGATGCTGAGGTTCCCTTTAGTTTGCCTCCTCTGTAGGATTTGCTCCTGACAGCCTGACCCTGCTGTGCAAAGAGGTTATGCCAAGAGGATCAGTCCCAGTTACAGCACACTGGGATATTCCCACTCCCTGGCAGAGTCCTGACCCTTCCCACAGCAGGGCCCATCCTTGAAGGCAGGAAGGCACTGTCACTCTGGCAATTTATCCTCCGGTCTCACTCTGTTATCACAGCACCTCTCAGAAGTTATTTTAGCTACAGAGCAGCTTTCTGGCTTCCTGTGCAGTTCCTTAGTGTTCTTCCTAATTGAGGGCTTTTAACATTAACAGTCTTTAGCAGCTGTTCTTCTTCCGGAGGGGGGGGGGCACCAAATCTTTTATTCAAATTTCTTCTCTAAGAAGTGGAAACGTGACCCACATCCTAAGATGATATCCCTCAAGTGACAAGCCTTCCCCACTCTGTCACAGGCTCCTTTCAGCCACTGGTCCCACGATCTGCTGAATTCACCAGTCCATACAAAATCCCCAAGAAGGAACTCTGGCTGAAGATCTCAGAAGATATCTGGCTGAATATTTCCTACAGAACCAGGAAAGGGGCTCTACGTGGCTCGGAGCCTCCCAATTCCAGTGCTGGTGTCCTCAGTGCCATCTCCCTGCTGTGCCACCTGTGAGTGAAATATTGGACAAAATGGGATGGGTTCACCAGGGGCTCCTGTCCGTGAAGGGGCAGAGCAGCAGCAGTGGGGGCTGTGGGCTCTTCCCAATAGGATGCTGCGTGCAGCAGCCACCAAGCAAAATGGAAAATGGGATAGGAGGGGATTGTGGGACGCACTGAGGTTAGTGTTCCTCTCCGGTTCCTCTCCAGCCAGGGTGGGATCTGCAGGGCAAAAAGCTGCCTGAGCCCTCAGAAGAGAGCTAGGATTTACTTTTGTCAGAGCCTTGAGTGTTTTGAAGTCCAGAGAGTGGCAAGAAGCAACAAGCTCCACCAGTGCCCCTGGGAAATTGCAACAGTCACCAGTCAAAAGTATTCAAAGATCACAAACCAGACCCAGATGATCGTGAATCACAGCTTAGAAACCACAAATGGTTCTTAAGCCTCTTCCAAATAATGTCATTTACCAACAGGCTCGTTTGGAGTGGTCCACGTTTTCCAGCCGCCTTCTGAACCCGAGAGAGAGAATGGGCTAAAGCAGGAGCAGAGCTCCTCGTGCAGCCCCAGCTCCTGGGAACTGGGGTGATATCAGGGAGATGCTGTGACACCTGGCACAAGGTTACCCATGGTGGTGGTGCTGGAAGGGCTCTGTGGGAGACCCTGGTGTCAGCGAGGGTGGGCAAGGGGTGACCCCTTGACAGGCTGAGCCTGGGTGTGAAGGAGAGCAGGGAGCCTCTCGCCTGGTTCCCAGCTCCCTCCAAGGCTTGTCTGGCCTCACCTGCCCCACACTCACCTTTGGAAGTCTGAGGGATGTCAGACAACAATTTTGTTTGAAAATGCTTCCTGTGCATTTCATCAGGGAACACACAGAGGTGATGTTAAGTGCACTTAACGTGGTAAAGCACCACAGGCTCCTTGGCCCACGTGTGTGGGCAATCCTGAAGCTCCAGACAGAGCAAAACCTACATCCCAATAATGCACAGGCAGTAAAGCTCTTATGTGTCATCAATGTTTTAATGCCCCATTTAAATATTAATATAATGGAACAGCATAAAAGCAATATCCCTGAAAGCACAGGGTCATTTAGTCCATTGCCCTGTTCTCAGGAAGAATCCAGGGACCTCCTCCAAGTGTTTTACTTCCCCAGTCCAGTGCTGACTTTCTCAGTCTCATAACATTAGTTCTAGTAATAATAATACATCATCATAATGCAAAGCTGGCCATCATGATAATTATTTATGACTTATGCTTCTGGCCGTAACTGAATGTTTCTGTAGAGGTTTTAATTATCATTTATGCATCTTTGTTCCATGTCCATAAAAATCCCAGGGCTCTGTATGGCTGAAAGCTGAATTTATAGAATCCTGGGACTGGCAGAGCCTGGATCCAGTGAGCAAGGCTGCTCCTAACCACCAAAATGCCAGATCCAGTGAAAGGACATGAATGTCAGCAGGGCACAAAATGCAAAAATGGGTCCCAGAAGGTGGAACTGCAGTCCCTGGAGTAAAAGGGACTCGTGTCAGCTGCATTTGTGCCTGATCCATGTCGGCACCCTGATGGAGATGACTGGGGAGAGGTCTCTGGGTCTGAACCCAGCTGGTCCAGAGGCTGACACAGTGAGGGGACAGCACGCAGAGAGGAATTTGGGCTCAGGGACAAGGGCACTTGTCCCCCTCCCTCCCTTGCTCCACAAGGAGCTGCACTGGGGGCTGTCCAGCCCCTGGCCAGGAGTGTCTGATTACACCCTGGGTGTAATCCTGGAGGATGCTCAGGGAGAGCAGGACCTGGCCCCCAGCAGCCCTGTGGTTCATCCTGAGCAGAGCCACAGCAAAGCACAAAGCTCAGGGATGTCTCAGCTAAACAGGCAGATGCAGCATCATCAGCTGCCTCCAGCACACCCCTCACCATCTGCTCCTGGCAAACACCTCAGCTCTGGAAGAGAGCTGCCCCAAGTGCAGGCACTGTGAGGCTGCCTTGAGCTTGGAAGCAGGCTAGATTCCTTCTTCCAAAATACACAGGGGAAAAATACAAGATGCAACATCCCCAAGTATTTCCTGCAGAAATCAGGGCATAACATGAGAACCTTGGCTGTTTTTTTAACTGGAAACCAAGTTTCTTGGTAAGTGGGGCTTGAAACTGTGAGCCAGGGGCTTCCAGAAGCTTAGAAAATGGGGAGGAATGAAGAAAAGAGGATCTTGGCAGGGATGAATAAGGATAAGAAGGAAAAGCATACTGCAGGCAGCAGCCATGGGCTTTGGCAGCTGCTTCCTCTTGTAGAAGGAAAAAACCCAATTTAAAAGCTGCTTGGGGAAAAGGAGGTTCAGCAGTGGATTTTTTCACTGCTCCTCATATCCCTGATGGGCTGAAGACAGTGCCTTCACTGCAAAGCACCTCGCTCTCACAACCAGGCTGGAAACATACAAAGCATCAAAAATAATGTCACATTTATTAGGGAAGCAATTCAAGTGCAAAACTCACCAAGGGATATAGGGAGCTGACTACAGGCAGAAATCAAAGGGAACCCTTGATGGAAAAGAAATGTTTAGCCACTATGTTCAAAGGCTCCCTAAATCAAAGACAAACTCCTTCTTTAATCAAGGCCATTGACCGAGGCTGAAAGCACAGAGAACTGCCAACAATTCCCACAGTGCTGCTTTTCATGGCAGGGCTGCAGGTGCTGATGCTCTTGTGCCCAGTATTCCTCCCCCAGCATCGTGTATCTGTGTCCTGGGAGCAGCTCCTGGCACTCAAAACGCAGCAGTTTTGTGGGGGACACTAAACCTCAGCCATCCAAACATCCTGGCGTCCCTGTTTTAGCTGCAGGAAATTTTCAGCCTGTGCCTCTGAGCTTGAGGAGTCATTAGGAGAAGGAGCAAGCGTTAATTGGGCTGTATCTAATCTCAGCCCGACCCAGGGGTCAATAGCTGTTAGCTAAAGTTTATCAGCAGTGTTTGGCCATCATTTATCAGCTTTGGGGAGATTGGACTCGGACAGGTGTGCAACATGCTGACGCACAGATGGGGTCAGGGAATATTGATTTCCCCAAACGGATACCAGCGATTAACAAGCACACGTTTGTTGTGGTTAAAGCAACCACCAGGAACACGAGATGCTGGTAGGGAAAGTGCTGGCCAAGAATGAAGTGCACGTTTATGAATGGACTCGTGAGATAACATGGATCTCACAGTGCCTTATGGCAGCACAGCTCTGAGGAAAAACCATCTTTGGGAACAAGCTCAGTGTTTCCCATCTCGGCTGAGCTCTATGCTCAGAATCAGAGTCCAGAAATGTTATCCCCCAGCTCTATCTCATGTCTGCTACTTGTTTTCCCATTCCTCCCAAAATCTCTTTTCTATCAGTCTGTGAAAAAGCCCACTGCCCATTTTAAAATCTCTCTATAGATTACAGGAAGAAGAAATGTTGTCAGAAATTACAGCCTTATTTCATAATTTATATTAGTTTTCTCTTCCTATTCTCACTTTTCTATTTTTTTTTAATAGGCTGCTTGTTTTGTTTTTTTTTCCTATGGAGCTAAGCCGGCTGAGAACTCTCCAGTGGAAAAACCTCAGCTCCTCTATTTGTCCAAAATGGTAGAGTGAGCTGGACCAAAGAGCTTCAGCATGCTCTAGCCATATATTTCATTGAAATCAGAAGTGTAATACTTTTTTTCCCTATTTCTGGGCCAGTTCTGGGAGCAAATCATGTATCAATGGCCATTAGTGCTGCCAATGGAACTCACAGGAGTAGCTAGAAGTGCCAAATATTTCTGGGGTTGTGATGAAAATCACTTGCAGTATATTTGGGTTTGCTGATCAACTGGCTTACAAAGTGATGGGGAATATTACAGAAGCTTTACAAAAACTTTGACAAAATGTTTTCAAGAAATAAGGGGAAAATGGGAAAATATCCTGTATTTCAGACCCCCACTAAAAAAATCTTCTAGTCCTAAAGACAGTGGGTGAGCCAAGGACCACGGAGGGGCTGTTGCTTCTCTACTGGTTTCTGACAGCTTTTGTGAAAAATATCAGTTCATTCAGTTGTGTTATGAACCCCTGCAAGTATAAAGACTCCAAAGCCTTTTTTTGGTCCAGCAGCAGTGTTTGTCCACCCTCATGGTGAATGTTTTTTTCCTACTGTCCTGTTGGGATAACCCTTCCTGCAGCCTGTCTCTGCCATCTCCCACCCTTTTGCTGTTTAGGTCTGGGAGGGCTTTGGCTCTGTCTTCTCCAAGTCCTGCCAATCCTTCACCTCTTCACACCACCTCTGGAGCCAGGACAAAGCACCCAGAGCTCACCTGGACTGCAGCCAATTTTCTAAAGGGCCAGTTTCAGATCTCATCACTTGAAACTCACCTGAGGGAAAGGGCAACAGTCAGAGAATCACAGAATGGTTTGAGTTGGAAGGGGCCCTGAAGATCATCCAGTCCACCCCCCCTGCCATGGGCAGGGACACTTTACCCTAGACCAGGCTGCTCCAAACCCTGTCCAGCCTGGCTGTGAACACTTCCAGGGATGGGCCAGCCACAGCTTCCCTGGGCAGGGGACAATAGCTGCAGGAAGACAGGGTCCTTTATACAAACAGGACCAGGCACTAGAGATCCAGGATCCTTACCAAGAGTGGCTCATACCAGAGCTCTTAAGTTACCTCACACACACTTCAGAGTAAGATCCAGCCCTGGACAAGGGACAGGTGGGCCTTGGGAGCAGAGACAGAACTGCCTGAGCTGAGCAGAAGGACAGATTAGACTGGATCATCCCCCCTGAGCCTGTGACCCCGAAATGACAGGGACCATATGCTTCCCATCTTGTTAAGCTCTGTGGAAGAGGGAGTGGGCACAGGGTGCTGCTTAGAGTTGGAGAAAGGGGGAGTGATTTGCTGGAGGAGATTGAAATCTGTGTTTGCCCAATTATCAGCTGCAGTGCTTAATCACTCTGCCCCGGATCTCTCCGGCAGCCGCAGGGGCAGTCGGATGTGGAGGCGGGAGGCAGATAGGATTTAATAAAGAAACAGTTTTATGAAGGAATACTTTGCTTTTGGCATTTTCTGTAGGAGTGGGAAAAATGGTCTTTTTTCTTCAGTAATTCCAGGGAAAGCAAGAAAAGCAGAGCCCAATGTTTCGGCTCCTGAGGGATCCACTCTCTCTCCATGTGCTCTCACTGCCTCTGCATCCCATGGAGATCCTGCAAGAGATCCAAGGAGAGGGGCATGAGAGGTCAGGGGAGAAAGGGGGGAAAGTCTATCCAGGAGCTGGCATCCCCTGCACTGATGCAGGGTCCCACCTGCAAGGGACAGAGCCCCAAGGTCACCAGAGCTGACCACGGTCCAGAGTTATTCCCAGCAGGCACCCAGTAAGTCATGGCAGAGGAGGGAAAGATTTCCATGGACTGAGCCCGTGAGGTTTGGTGTCACTGAGAGGTGGCAGAGCAGAGGCCAACAGGCCAGGAGCTGGGCTGGGAACTTCCACACCAGGCTGGGAATTCCATCCCAGCCAATGTCAGCCAGTAATCCGTACAAACACAGAGCCTGTCCCCAGCACATTCATCCTCGTCGGGAAGCATCTGATTGGCATCCAGTCACAGCCTCTTCTGAAAAACCCAACAAGCTATGATTTATGTGATGTCTTTGTCTTTAGACACTGCTGTCAGCAATACCCGTTCTCAGGCAAAGCTGCCGATGCCTGCACATTTCCAAAGGTCTCTCTCATGGATGCGCTGCCCTTGCTGAAGGATAACAAACAGTAGAAAAAGTAGAAATTATGATTTGGTAATGTTATCCTACAGCTATGCCCAGCCCCCTCCCCAGAAACCAGAGGTCCCAAGTGCAGAACAGAAGAGAAAACAAATTGATATGCTGTCCTGGGCTCCAGAGATTCTCCTGCAGCTGGAGAAAATATGTGATGCTTTCTCAGCAGCTACTCACAGGATCCCTTTTCCTAAACTGTCAGAATGTTCAATATCTTCCATGCACCCAGAGCAACAGAATAGCTTTCTCAGCATTAAATGGGAAAGAATCCAAGACAAAAATCACTACCAACCAAATTAGGGTTTGGGGGGTGCTTTTTTCTGCAGGAAAAAATCAGTGTTTGAGCAGTATTCCCTGGACAGAGGAGCAGCTGACCACTACACACTGCTCTCACCTTGCTGATGCAGAAGGGCTTGCTCTGTCTCATGTACCTTTCAAAACCACCTTGGATACCGTGGGCAAGGTCTTGACTACATCTGCAAGATCCATACCTGGCAGGTAACACAAATTTTGGCATTTTTAGCTTTTAAATCCAACAAGCAACATTTTGGACCCAAGAGCTTTGAGTATCTTGGGAACTGGTTTTTGTGACACCTCTAGGTTTCACATTTGCATCAGCCTTTCTCCAAATTTCACTCATCCTACCCATTGCAGGCCAGCATCAAAGTCCCCAGCTGCCTTGCTGAGATCCTGAGGAGCCTCTGGTTCCTGTTCTTCATGAATCCCAAGGGATGTCCCCACAGCCTCCACCAAGGAACCAAGCTCAGGGATGCCACCAGCACAGGGCCATGGTCACACAGGTCTTGGTCACAGTCATTCCTTGGTGAAAGGGGTTGGGACTCACAAGCAGCTCTGCTCCTGCTTTAGCCCAGTCTCTCTCTGGTTCAGGAGAAGACTGGAAAATGTGAACCACCCCAAATGAGCTTGTTGGGAAACGCCATTATTTGAAAGAGGCTTAAGAACCATTTGTGACTTCTAAGCTGTGATTCATGATCATCTGGGTCTGGTTTGTGATCTTTGAATGCTTTTGACTGGTGACTCTGTTGGTTTCCTGGGGGCACTGGTGGCTTTCTCTTTGTACATCAAGTCTCCACCAAAAAAACAAATTCCAGCCCTGGTTACCACAAGTGGTCCTCCAGCCTGTCATGCAGTGACTATTACAGGGAAATAGGTAGTTTGCCAGGTTTTTAATTCCCCGGAAATTTAATTTTTTATCCCTTTGCAACCTTTACTCCTGAAATGAATGTAACTTGAAAACGCTCAGGTTTGGCCAAAAGACAATACAGAAATTCATCCTGCAGAAGGAGAATCACCTCTTCCTGCTGGTCCACCTGGAGGGAGACCTGGCAGCTCAACTTACCTCCTTATCCACTGCCCCTTCCCCCTGTGCCTCGTGTAACATCAATTCTCTCTCCAAGTGCTCCCAGCATCCAGGAGGAGACACCATCAGCAACTGCAGAGATCTTGTGTCCTACACCACCACCCAACAAGGTGACCAAGGAGATGCCATCCCATGCCAGCACCTGCTTTGGGACCCGCCTGTCCCCTCCATTTCTCCACGACAGGCTCAGCAAGTCACACAGCATGGCTGGCAGAGCCACCTGACTCATTTCTCTCTACTCCTCCAGCTGATGTGTTTGGAGGAACACGCTGCTCTGACAAGGTGACACATCCTGAGAAAGCCCACACTGCCGAGGATGGCACCGGGAGCACCCAGTGCAGTAGCAGTGTGCAGCTCTTTTTCATTCCTCCCCAGTCAAATGAGGCCCAAGCATTTCTGTTTGATTTTCCTGGAGGATATTGAATTGTTGTCAATCAGGAGAGAGGAGCCCTGAAATCCCCTGTTTTTCGAGGCATCTCATAAAGACACAGCTGTCAGTGGAGATGCTTGGAAAGGAAGAGCATTTGCTAACGGAGAAACTGCATTAAAACCCAAGTGTGCCTGCTGTTCAGCTGCAGCCTATGCTGGAATCTTCTTTTGGCAGAGGCAACTGCCCTTGAGTCTGTTGGTTTGGCTCAATTCGTTGTGGAATAATTAAGTTCAGTCCATTGCACTGCATAATCTGGAGTTTCTTCAACCTTCCTCAGTAGCAAAGTACTTAATCTCATCCAGCTCTGGGAGCAGTTGGGAACATGAAAATCAGCCAGTGCAAAGCTATCAGGAGCCTAAGCAGTAAGAGGATGAGGAGAGAAGTGTCCAGGAGGCAGGGGAAGGTCAGCAGCCTGCCTGTGCTTTGATGCTCTGACTTCTGGAGGAAGGACAAAACCGTGGCATTACACTCACTCAAGATGTCCCAGAAGCCAACACAGTTGCCACCTGCAGAGCATAAACAGTGAGGATTTACCCATCAAACTCAAGTCTGGAAATGTGCCTGGATGTTTCCAAGGAATCTGAGGAAAAACGTTGCTGTTCCTGGACAATCCAAACTATCACATTTCCTGGCTACAGCAAGGATCTCTAAACTGAAAATTGTGTTTTACCACGAGTGGGCATGACCCAAACATGGGTAATCAGAGAACTCTTTTCAGCACTGTTTGATTTACATGTCTTAAATTGAAGAGGAAAAATAACAGGCCACAGTGCTGGACTGAGATGAACCTCTTTCAGCTATAAAAAATGATCATCCTTCCCTCCTTTGCTCCTCAGAGGGTGATAACACCACCTGAACCATTGTCCCAGACACACTAAAGGATTGTTGTCTGTGCCCAAAAGTCCAATAACACCCACCCCAGCTCCTGAGAGCTGCTGAGCAGGTCATACCCAAAGCCAGCTTTACTCTCTGAATTAATAAAATAACAGACGCCACTAGGAGCAGTCCTTTCTGCCTCATGTTGCAGGTCAGCCCAGGGAGAGAAGAGGGAAACCCAGTCAAGAGGGAGGAATCTCCCCATGACCACTGAAACAAATCAAAAGAGATGTTTATGGCCGGGGGAAACCATCACTGGGAATGGGGTATCCCTTGGACGATGGAGCAGCTGCCAGTGGAGCTGAGATTTCTCCCTCTCAAACAGCTCCTTGGATTGCTCTTGGCATTGACTTTTTCCTGTTCAGCTAATTAAAAATCTGTCTTTGAGTCATAAGCCCCCATTAGTAATAATTTGCTTTGCACTTCTCCAGTGATTTATGGCTGAGATATCAAAGGGCTTTAGAAACATTAATTAATCCTTCTAATCCCCGAGGGACTGATCCACTCTCTGCAATGCACCATTGGTGGTGTAAGTGCAGGAAATCCCCAGGGTTTACTCCCAGCTGCAGGCAGGGAGAGGGGAAGGGCTCATTTCGGCTGCTGTCTGCAATCAGAGACATGCAGTCAAAACAGCAGCACTGAAAATGCAGCCACGAGCCAGCCCAAGGCACAGGCAAGCTCTGCTCTCCAGGAGCAATCCTCGCTCCCGTTCCTGCCTGCCTGGGGAGAGAAGGGGAGCTGCAGCACCCCAGCTCTGCTCGCGGATCACACCAGGAAAGGTGCACGTGGATCAAAGCCATCTTCACCCAGAGGTGGCTTCACCAGAGAGCTTCACCCTGCAAAGTGGCAGCAAGCAGCAGGGTCATTAATCAAAGCCACGGTGCTGCTAGCTGTATTTCCCTTGGTGTCCTGCCCATTTCTCCAGTCTTGGTTCTTTGTATGACGTTGCTTTATCACAGCTTGGAGTGCAGAGCCAGGGTTGACCCCCACACCTGGGACAGGGCCCCAGTTCTTGCTGCAGATAAGGATTGTTACCTCCATTGGCTTGGCACAGGCTTTCATCCTTGTGCCCACCAATGAGCCAGTTGCCACCTGGTGTTGTCCCCGTACTCTGAATGTTGTCACCACAGGTGCAGGGTGGAGCTGGCTGTGTGGTATGGTGCCAGGAATGGGGAAAGGTATAAAGGTCCCAGCAGGCTGCCAGAGACAGGATCTCTGAGGCACAGGGGAGTGTCCTGGTTTCTCTCCACTGTGCTCAGTAAAACATCTCCTTGACCATGAAGGTAGCTGGTGTTTTCCTGCTCCTCTCCCTGGCACTCTGCTTCTACCAAGGTGAGTCCAACCTTTTGCTTAGGAGCTATTTCCTCTCCTTGCTAAAGCTCCCAGGTCTGCCACATGGGAAGGTGAGTGTGGGAAGAGACCAGCTGGTGCTGGGACCCTGCTGTGGCCCTGGGCAGGGAGTGCTGCAATGGCCAATGTGCATTAAACCTGTTCCTGTCTGTGGGCAAACCTAAAGCAAAGGCTTTGAAAGGGTGCACTTGCTCCCAAAAATGAACAGACCTGCTGGGCTGACGCTCTGTCTTTGGGGTAGGATTTGTCCTGTAACTGGTGATTTCTAGGACAGTGTGATCCTTTCAGAGTGAATAGGTGCTATTCTGGTTTTAAAAAAGCAAATCCAAGAAGACAGGAAATGAATCTATGCAAGGGAAAATGCAGCTCTCACTACCAAAGCCAATGTTTAAGCCAACTGTGTTTTCAAAATCCCATATGGTGCCGAGGGATGAGAACATGAGCTGTTGCTGCTCCTCAGGTCCTGCCTTAGTGGGCTCGTTCCAAATGGAGGGTGCTTCTGAAGCAGGTCCTCTCTCATCCTGTTTACTGCACAGAGGCTGCCATTGCAGGGCTGTCTGAGCACAAAATCTGGGCTCATTTCAGATGAACTGAGCACATAGTGAGCTGCAGCTCCTGAGTCTGGACCAGTGCTAGCCCAAAGACTACTTGAAATACTAAACAGTGTGGCTACCAGCTGCTCAGCACCAAAATGTTTCACTGCTACTAGGCTGGTTGTTAATACAGATGTAGTATAAATCCTCCATGTAGATGACTTCTGGGTTTATAAAAAAAAAAACAGGATGTTCTCAGTTCTGCCTTATGCCAAAAAAATTCAAGTTGTTTTTCAAAACACACCCCCTGCCTGTTCCATCCATGTGATCCCAGCTGCCAGCTCAGGGGCAGCTTCTCCATGGGAAAGCCCACCAAAGCCATGGCTTGATCCCACCAGCTTTTATGTAAGACCTCAGGGTCTCCTTTCAACGACTTGTCTTTTGCTCTGCTTGCTTGAGGTAAAAACTGAGTAACAGTAGAAAAATTCCTCTGGGTTTACTCCAGCACCTGTCCAGTGTCAGCAAGAGTTTCTCAGTTACTCATGAGCCATTGTAAGACAGGACAAAAGCCACCTTTGCTCCCTGACAGCTGGCAGGTGACATCTTTAGAAGTGCATTTTGCCTTGGCAGGGCCAACAATGCAGGGCCTTGGCATTGTTTCTGCCAGGGGAAAGGAGGTGACACAGCAGGGAGGGATCCAGCTGAGAAATGTGGGAGATCCAAGAGAAGAAATTCTCTTCTAGGACAAAGGTGTTTGAGTGAAGACATCCAGTCCTCAGCATAAACTGTCTTTATTCTGTCCCCCTTGAAACCAGCCTGAGTGATGGGTGTTAAGATGTCTTCTCTCTTTCTCTCTCTCCTTTTTCTCTAGGAAATGCCAAGGATGCAGCTGCTGTCAGAGGAACAGAGGTGAAGTCGCCTCTTTTATGTAGCACAAGTGAGACAGCACTAACCCATACACTGGGGAGCCACCATTGCTAAATACAGTGAAGCAGAGTGGGTTGACAGCCCAAAGATGCTAGTGCCTGGGAATCCCTTTCCACCTGCTGTGCCACAGCAAAATCCCAGTGATGATACTGGTTTTCCACTGCATTTACCCCAAACACTGAAGAAAAAGTTCCTAAAAAGCTAAATATTGCTGTTACCTGCCAAGAAAGACAGAAATCCCATTAGTCTCTGGCTTGCAAGTGTGAGGACAGTTATTGCTGTGGCATAAAAATAAGAACTGGGAAGAACATGCCCAGGCAGTGCCCATGGAGCACTATTTACTCTGCACTGCTACTCCCAAGGGTGTGCAGCAATGCCAGGTGGAGTTCAGCTGGCCAAGGGACATGGTGGCAGATGGTCCCAGTGTTTCTGAGCTCATAGCAGAGCTCTGAGGATGAGTTGTGAGCACAGACAAAATGTGCACCTCTCTGGGAAAGCAAAGGTCCTTTGTTAAATTGAGAACAGGCTTAACATTTTCAAAATTAACCTTTTGTGCCTCCAGCCATCTTGTGAGAATTTCAACCTGAGAAGAGGGTGTACAAGGGAGTTTGACCCCATCTGTGGCACTGATGACCTCCTGTACAGCAACGAGTGCATGTTGTGCCTTCACAACCTGTGAGTATCTGAAACTGCTGCAAGTCTAAATGCCACACACAGCTGAGGGCTACCACATCTATCTGGGATTTCCTAGAAGGAAAGCTGTTTGCATGCAGCTGGGTGGAGCTTGGGCAGTGAGCCCAGCACATCTGGCACGGATCTGGCCTCCTGCACAGATGCTGAGCCCGCTGCTCTGAGCATGTGGACTCCAGCTGAGGGAACGTGTGTGGCTCGCAGCACACGCACTGCCCACAAACAAAAACCTGCCCATACCTGCAGCTGCCAAGCAGCAGTGAGAGCTGGCAGGCATCCAGGATCTCAGACAAATGGCAAAGTCCTCGAAGTCTGCCCGGATCCAGCGTGCGGGCTGAAGAATATTTTTCCAGATGACCTCAGATGTGTGGTGGCTGGAGGAAAAAGAATGTGTTTTTTCACCCCAGAAATTTATAGCTGAGCTCTGCTTTCTGTCTTCTCTGCATATGAAAGGATACAATTTGCTCTGGGTATTTTTAAGAATGAGTTTTATATTTTATCTGTGCTGGTGCCAGATTGCACTGTTCTAGCAGAAGGCCAGGTCCAAATGCTAAGGGTGTCTCTGGCAAGACTTGATACATTTCATCTGGCTTGGGCCCTAGGTATTTTAAAATATATTTATACACTGGAAGCACTCTGTGTCAGACTAGTGGAGGAATTACTTCCAACTCAATGCTATTAAGTGGTTCAAAAATCTCTTTTGGGAAGATTGAGTCTTATCTGGAGCCATATGCCCCAGTCTGCAGGGCTATGGGAGCTTCACCCTTGACTTCACCTGGTGTAGGCAGGGATTTTTGGTGATCAGGCTCACAGACCCATCTGCCATCAGCAGACACATTTGTAGCAGAAGCTCAAAGTCCAGCTTTTCTGTCTCTGGATGAGTGGGCTTGTGGAGCCAAATTCAGCTTTCAGGAGCCTCGCCTCCCTGCTAACTCTGCAGGAACAAGGAACAGAATCCAGATCACCAGGAAGAAAAGGAGCCTGGATAAATATTGTCAGTTGGGTCGTCCCCTTTTTGCTTCATTAACCCAGGCTGCTGCCACATATTCTGCTCCTGGCCTGCTCAGATGCTGGTTCACCTTTAAGGCTGAGTATGATGCAGTCAGGCAGAGGGAGGCTGAGTGGGATCTCCTCAGCAAAGGCACCACAGTTAATGACCCGGCACGCCCTGGCAGGGTGGTAATGACCCTGCTGGAAGCCAGCAGCCCAGCACCAGCTGTCCCTGTATTGTGCAACAGATGGGGATGGGAGGTTCATCAGACACAACATCATTAGGGCTTTGGCCAGGGACCAGGAGCGGGGTAAAGTGAGCGAGGAAGGCTCCACTGTCAACTGTGGCATCCAGGATGTTCCATCTCCCCACAGCAGAGAGCAGCTTCAGAGGGGGTGGGAGAATCCAGTGCTCACGAGAAGGGAAATTGGGGTACTAGAAAGAGAAAGACTGAGCTGGTGGTGTATTCAGAGCCGGCTAGGAGTCAGAGGAGGGATGGGATGGATGAGAAGCTGGTGCTGCATCTGCCTTGTGTTGACAGGCGCTGCACTCCCAGAGCTCTTAAAAGTCCCGTTTGTGCAAGCTCTGAGCAGCTGACACTGGAAATGTGCTGCTCCTGTGGGTCACAGCCCCTAGCCTTGCAGCTCCCCTGTTCTATTCCCAAGTGATGGAATTCTCAGGTTAGGAACAGCCTTTTGGTCCAGGGACATCTGGGCCGGGCCCCAGGACTCTGAAGCTGCCTGGTGCCAAATGTCTTGGGGGAGACATAAACAGAGTGTCCTCATCTATAAAGCCTTGGTCCATGGGGAAAAGTCCTGAGAGGCAGGATGAAATGTCATTTGCAGTCTTGTGTGTGTAACTGGCCTGACAAGAGCTGGAAGCCTGCAAGGAGTCTGGGAATAACTACGGAGAGCATCTGGCGGGTCCCTGCGGCAGCAGTGTCTCACTTGTCGCCTTTGGTCACTTCACTGTGACCAGCATGCAAAATGCTTTTTGCAAAACGCAGATCATTTTAACCAGCATTTCTCCAATGCCCCTGAGAAATGGATCTGTCTTTCCAAAGAGGAGAACATCATGATTCTGTGTGAAAATGGAACAATTCAGAGGAATCAGGTACACTACTGGGCAAAAATAAGAAAATAGTTTTTTAAAGGTACGTTTTTAATATTTCCCCCACTTTTGCTGCAGAAGCAATCAGGAGGGGAGGCTGGGAGCAGGCCAAACCCATGTGAGGCACAGTGGAGGTCTTTTGTTTCTAAAAACCCACAAAACAAATTCATAACCTTTATTGTCTGCAGTCAGACAGGCATTAGAGGTGTCTCAGTGCTGTCCTGCAGCACGGGGGTGAATTATCCTGCCAGGAGGTGTCAGAAAGCACTCCTGAGCTTATTGGAATTAATTAACACATGTCCATGGTAACCCTGAACTCCCTGTCAAGAATACGTGCCCTTGCTTGCTGTGAATAACGCTTAGATGATGATTTAAGCAGTATTTTCCTTTCTTTCTGCCTTTGTCCTCTGAGCCAGGCTCTGCTGTGTCTCAGGGACCCAGCATTTTTAACCTCTCTTCCAGGCAAAGGAGCAGCCACGTGCGCATCAAGAACAGAGGAATGTGCCAAACTCCCCGCTCCAGCCCAAACTGAGGCACAGCCCTTCCAGATGAGAGCACAGAGCCATCCCCTCACCCACTCAAACCCCCAATAAAATGGAAGCATCACCATGTCTTGTGCTGGGATTTCTTACACACACAGCAATCCCCTTTCCCCAACACTTACAGCACCTTCCTTGAAAAAGAAGGTTTGTTCTGTTGATGCCCGTAAAGAGCTGTGAGCAAATTACTGACAGAGCCCCAGGGAGAAGCCTGGGATGTGCCCAAGGAGGAAGAAAGGCTCTGGCATAACAGGGAGGCTCTTTTTTTGCATCAAGAATTTTGTTTTCCTTTCTTAGACTTCCAGTGTTCGAGCAATAGATTTTGAGCATTCTCATGACCTGCAATTGCATTTGCTAAATACAGGGTACTAAAGCCCTTGCTCCAGAGCCTTTGCCAGGAGAAAGAATCCAACAAGTCATCTCCATGCTGACCCATCTCTAGTCTTGTTCATGATCCCTGTGCACCAAGAGTCACCAGCCTCAGGCTTGTCCTGCAGGTCACAGCTACCCACTACCTCAGAAAACCAATAGGATTCCAGGCAAAATTCTTTCTTTTTTCCCTCTACTGGCCTTGGTGAGTTTTGCTGCTGGCACTGAGGACCTGGCCTGAGGGTTGTGGGCTGGGAGGATGGGAAATGCCTTTCCAAGAAGGACTTGAAGGTGCTGGTGGATGAGAGGCTGGACATGAGCCAGCCAAGTGCACTCAGAGCCCAGAAACCAGCCTTGTCCTGGGCTGCATCCAAAGCAGCGTGGGCAGCAGGGCGAGGGAGGGGACTCGGCCCCCCTGCTCTGATGAGACCCTCCTGCAGTGCTGCACCCAGCTCTGGGGCCCCCAACATCAGAAAAAACTTGGACCTGTTGGAGCAANGGGGTTCCGGGAGGGAGCGCGGGAGGAGCTTTCGGCACTGGAGGCCGCTGTTGCTCCGCCGCAGCCGGTGCCGGCTGCCGGAGCCGATCCCGCAGCTGGATCCCGCAGCTGGATTCCGCAGCTGGATCCCGCAGCCGGCGGGGGATGCGCGGAGGGCCGGGCGGGGAGCGGCGCTGGCCCCGCGGGCGCGCAGCGGGCGGGCGCTGCTGCTCCTGCCAGCCCTGCTCGGGAGGCTGGAAGCCGCTGAGGTGGNGAAACTGCAAGGGTTGGATCACCTCTGCTATAGAGACAGACTGAGAGAGCTGGGAATGTTCAGCCTGGAGAAGAGAAAGCTCCTGAGAGACTTTAGAGCCCCTTCCAATGTCTAATGGGGCAGCAAGAGAGACTTTTTACAGGGGCTTGGAGTGACGGGACAAGGGGGGATGTCTTCAAACGGACAGAGGGCAGGGTTAGGTTAAATATTAGGAAGATTTTTACCATGAAGGTGGTGAGAAACTGGAATAGGTTGCCCAGATGGATACCCCATCCCTGAAAACATTCAAGATCAGGCTGAAGGGAATTCTGAGCAACCTGGTCTCGTTGAAGACGTCTCTGCACGCGGCAGGGGGGCTGGAGCAGATGCCGTGTGAAGGTCGCTCCCAACCCGCGCGTTCCGGGGGCAGGACGCGGAGTGCGGGTTCCTGGATGGAGCGCGGGAGGAGCTTTCGGCACTGGAGGCCGCTGTTGCTCCGCCGCAGCCGGTGCCGGCTGCCGGAGCCGATCTCGCAGCTGGATCCCGCAGCTGGATCCCGCAGCTGGATCCCGCAGCCGGCGGGGGATGCGCGGCCGGCCGGGCGGGGAGCGGCGCTGGCCCCGCGGGCGCGCAGCGGGCGGGCGCTGCTGCTCCTGCCAGCCCTGCTCGGGAGGCTGGAAGCTGCTGAGGTGGGGTAGCCACTCGGCCTCGCCACGTCCCTGTCCTTCAAGCCCCGGGACCCACGGGCAGGTTTGCGGGGATGCTCCGCCCAGGGGGCTGCGAGGACAAGTGGCCCCGGCGGGTGTGCCCTGCGCTGGAGGGACGTGCCTGTGTCCGTGTCTGCCCGGCGCTGGCACAGCGCTGCCAGCTGCTCCCTGGGGAGCCGGGCACTCCCTGCTTGTGCCAAAGGGCTGCCGTGAGTCAGCCCAAAACAGGACAGAGCATTTGGAGTTGGGGATCAAACCCTCGTGGGATTCCCTATAATTCCTAGCCCTTCAGTAAATGACTGTTTGTATTTGGGGCAAACCCAACGCTTTGTTCTTAGGAAATCCTGGACTTACGCTGTGGACAGAAAGATGAGTTCTCTTTATGAAGTGGCTGTAACAAACACACAAAAAAATATGCATGATCCAGCTGAGAGAGCTCCAGTGCTCATTTGAAATTTCAAATGCGGCCAGATGCAGCTGGAGGGGGGAAAGCACAGCTCCTCTTCTCAGATCTGCCAAAGAGAGTCTGCAGTCGAGGGAGAGATGAAAAACGACTCACTTTGCCCACATGTAAAATTAATTCACTAAAGGTGGTAGTCCCAAATAGACTTGGGACTGTGAATTGCCTTGACATCTTTGCACACAGGGGATCCTGGAAGGATGCTTCCCACAGCTGGGATATTGCTGATTCTGCTGCATCATAAGAAATGGAGCATAGCTTTTATCCAGGGAGATCTCTGCAAGTGAGGCTGGCAGGAGGGAAGACTGATCCTCCCTACCCTTCTTTTACTGCGCTTGGATTTCGTGGCATGGCTAAACCCACCTTAGCCCCAAACTCATCCCAGTTGGTTCCTTTTACCCGGCAGAACACTGAAAAGTGCACTGAGGCCAGTTTATGCCAAGCAAAACATCTTTCCTGCCCATGCCATTTCTGGGAAACATCACCCAGTGTTAGCCAAGAGCACTTCTTTGATGAAGTGAGGTGCTGACCGAGCCTGCAAAGCAGCAGGTCTCGTCAGCCGCACGGCTGAGCGCAGCCTGCGTCTCCCCAGGCACTGTTCTGATGAGAGCTGGCATTCCTGCTAAATGTCAGCCACATCCGTTTCACAGCAAGGTCCATATCAGCCTGGAGATTATGGGAAGCAGCAGGTCAGGGACCACTCTGTAGTTCTGCACAGCAAGGGCACATCAGGCAGAACCAGTGGTAAGTTTCCAGGAGGGAATGGTTCCTGTCCATATTTCAATTTTGGTTTGAACAAGGGCAAATCTGAGGTGCAGGTTCAAAGCTGAGACTCAGCCTCAAAAGCCAATCTTCCACCCCCATAAGAGTTTCTCCCTGAAACCAAGGAAGGGAATGCTTCATCCAAGCTGCTCCTCTGCCATCTGATCCCCAGCCGAGCCTGGAGCTGTCCTGCCAGCAGCCAGCCCGACTTTTCTGAGACACCAGCTTTCTTCCCTGTTTCCATGATGCTGTTTCCAGTGCTGGTGAGCTGGCAAGGACGGAGCAAAAGGGAGAGTGACGGGAGCAATGGTTTCAATTCTTGGCTCCTTTGTCTAAATAACTGCAGCTCTTCAGGCTCCTTCCCAGGGCAGTGCTTCTGGCCATGTGTTTGGAGCCCTGAACACGTTTTGAATGATGCAGCAAGAGAAAAACAGGATTTTCCAAATGAGAGGAAGGGCTCAGCCATCCTCCTCCCTCCTCCTTTCCTTCTGGCTGCTCAGCCAGGGCAAAAATGGAAAGGCCAAGAGCACATGGTGAGTGAGGAGAATCCCAAAGGATGGTACAAAGGGCTTGGCATTTACTGCCCTGAGGAAGCTCAGGCTGAGAGCAATGCAATTCCTGCCCCAGTGCCGCAATTCCTGCCCCAGTGCCACGCTGCTCACAATAACAAGTAGCTTAATGACAAAGGGGGGAAATTCCAGAAATAACCTCAGTGGCTGAGCCAGCCAGGGCTCTGCAGAGAGCGGGACACCCACAGGGCCCAGCCCCAGCCAGCTCCCAGCCTGCCTGCCCTGGGAGCACCAGCACATCCTCGGGAGGAGCAGGTGGTTTGAAAGCCGGCAATGCTTCCCGTCCTCTCCCTCCTCCTGCCATCCAGGGGCATCTTTCCTGCAGTCCTTCACTGGGATTTGCTGTTCAGGTGGAAGCTTTTCAAAGCAGAGCTGCATCTCTGTGCCTGCGAAGCAGCTCTGGGTACTGCCAAGCCTCAGAAATGTCACAGGAGTGACAGAAACCAGACAGCTAAGGACAGAAAGCCCAGGGGAGCATTTTCAGATCATGAAAACATGTTTCTTTAAATTGAGACTTTTCTGCCAGTAAAAATTCTTGTAAAATTCAGCTGGGGAAGCCCTTCCCCCTCCACCTTCTGGAACATTTTCCTGAAGCTCCCACCTGGGAGGCAATATCTATTTCCACTGCCGGTGGCATTTGACTTCATGATGTCATGGTAGCACACTGTGAATTCAGGTTTAGAACTGGACTGAGGGATTTCAGTGAAATGCAAGATCCAAGCTGAGAAGAAGCCCTGGATTTTTGGTAGTTGCAAAACATTCTTGTGTCCAGGCCTGCTTGGAAGAGGCAGCTTTGGTACCACCCCTGCCCACTGCAGCCTTCCCCAACTCTCCCCTGATAAGAAAGCTTCTATTTTAGCCACACTTTCAACATCAGATTTATTTTTCCAGTCTGGAAAGAGGCAGAGCCTTCCTTAGATTTGCCGCAGCTGCCGGAGGGCACTTTCCATGAGGCATGTTCAGTTCTAGGAGACTTGTTTTGGGGGAGCTGAATTAAACTCATTTTGGTGTGCTGGCAAGGAGAACCCCCCTTTGCAGACACCCCATGGGAGCCCATCTGGTGCTGGAAATGCTCCTGTGTGCTATGATGCTTCCATGTGCCACCTCCCAGACCTGGCCTTTGGCAAAGGATGCAGACAGAGGCGTCCCACAGTGCCCAGGGAAGGGCAGAGATCCAGAGCCTGCTCTCCTTGATGGGTACAGAGCCACTTCAGCTGCTGCTGTTGTGACAGCCTCAACGAGAGATGTCAGGAGTGCCAGCAAATGCAAACAGTTTTGTCATGGAGGAGAGGCAGCTGCCAGCCCAGCACAGCAGCACTGCTGTGGCAGAGGGTCACGCTGCCGAGCTCGAGGCCACCGAAGGAAATACCAATTGGTTCCACCCGAGTGGGAAATGACAGTGTTAATGCTCTGCAAGGGAAAAGTCTGACTGAAATGGAAGGATGCTTTCAAACTGCAAATTTCCTTTAATCTAAACTGCAGCTCAGGCTACGTAGGGAAAAGCTGTCCTTGGCAAATGTATGGGAATGAGCTGGAAGTGGCTCTGCACCGATACAGAGAGGCTGTCCCCAGGGCTTAGTGGGGCTGGAGCAGGATCATTGCTAAATAAGAGAGTGGACACTTCTCAGTGGCGGGCTGAAACCACCCTGATAACCAGAGACACGGCACAAACAGCCACAACTGGAGCTGCACATTTGAAGCAAGATCTCAGCTTTTGCTTTCTAATGTCTCTGAGCTGTTACAGAGAAGTCAGATGACAGCAATAGTTTGTATTTCTCTCTTTCAAAAGACAGGAAGCTTCCAGGAGTCGGGAGCATCCAAAGTGTTCCGCAGGCAGCTCAGACAGCAAAGCAGCCCTGCCAATGTTTCAACACTACTTTTCTGACCTTTATCTTTCATCAGGCACACTCCACTTACAGCAAGGACAGGAGGGGCTGGAAGTGCCAGCTCTGTGTGGTGCTGGCACGTGAAGCAGGATTCCTGGTGCTCTGCACACTGTTGGAGACCTCCCAGCACTGCAGTCAGCATTAGCACTGCAGGTGCATTCAATGCTGAGAAGTTCTGCTTCCTTCCAGCTAAGCAGCACAGCTCCTGGAAAGCTCCCAGGCAAAGGTCCTGCCCTTCACCTGTGCCAGAACAATAACCTGTTGTTGAAGCACGGCTCAGCAGGGCTGGATTGTAGACTTTTTCCAATAACTTCAGCACTTTTCTAGCTGTAAAAGGATGCCACAAATAGGAAATCACGTGTGAGGTTTAACCCAAACAGGCTGCTGGCCTCTGAGAGAAGGCTGGATCCTTCCCAGCACACCTTGGCATGGATTTAGGTGGTGATCCACCCCCACACCTGCGTGGTGGGGTGCTGGGAAGTTCTCCTTTGCTGGCAGATGGTACAATGTGGCTTGAAGCCACAAAGGCATTAGGTCAGTGGAAGTGTCCAGCTTGCAGGTGGCATCACTCTCACGGACTGAGATCTGATACATTAATCAGTGATCCCCTGTCAGTTCTCTTTTCTGAAGTCATTATCCATAAGGAGAAGGGAAGCAGCAGCCTCCCTACATGCCCTATTACCTGCCCTGGGGCACTGTCCCCCCATTAATGCCCTCGAGGGTGCAGGTGGAGTTTAACTCCAGAGTCAGGATTCCAGCACCTGAAATGGTGCTGGATGCCTCAAGCTGGGCACATCAGGGGATGAAACATGGTGGTGAAATAGCCAAGGCAGGACTGAAGCATTAGGCAAGATATGGCTGGGGCAGAGAATGATGTCCCACATCCCTTGCACTGATGGCCACATGCTGGCAATGTCCAAAGGCAGGGAATGAGTTATTGCACATGGCAGTGAGATGGCACTGACTCCTGACTCAGTGTGCCAATACCTGTGGATTTGGCAGAGCTCTGGATCCGGCCCCAGCAAGGCACCACAGGGAGCTGCACCAGCACTGCTGCAGCTGCTACTGGGCTGGAAATGCTTCTGGCTGCCCCAGGGCTTGGGCAGGAGTTCTCTCTTTCCTCACCCCACACCTGGTCACAAGCACACAGGAATTTGGTACCCAAAGGGATTCTTCAGTGCACATTTCCAAGGGGATGGAGCTACAGGTGGTGACTTTTGTAGCCTCTGCTGGCATTCCTGGCTCGTTCAGGACACTGCACCTGCATCAACACCAGCCAGTGGCAACACAGCAAGGAAGGAAAACATCTGCACCAGGAGCTCCTCTCCTCCACCTGACAGCAGAACAGTGTAGGAGAGGAGTGGGGGTCTTGCCCTGCCAGTGTGGATGGGTTGTTTTAGAGAACAGCACCCATTCATCCTGTCTGGGAAGTTCCAGGAGCCAGGCAGACTCTCAGCTACAGTGTCTTAAATCAAACCAAATCAAACCAGTGTGGGACAGAACCCCACAGTTCTGCCCTCCAACCCTTCTCTGGCCACTGACAGATCCAATGCCCTGAGCTCAGCTTCTCCCATTCAAGAGCATCTTCTAATTTTGGTGCCCAAAAACAATCACTAACATGCCTGAGATTTCCAGTTTGCCTGGCAGTGCAAGAAAGACAAGTAGAGTATATAAACTAAGAGAGAGTTCAAGGCCAAGGACTTTACGAGAAAAACTGAAATATTAAGCATAAACTGATTTGGTGATAACGAGTGCACCATTGTTTCTGCTGTTGCTTTTTAGTCCAGAACCACAAATAACCCCAACCACTTGGCAAAGGAAAGGGACTATCTGGTTACAAATAACTTCCCAAAAAGCTATTAAGAGGTTCTATCCACCTCTATAGGCCCTGGGGCAGACAAACATCTTCTGGTTCCAGCACTAACATGCTCCCTATCCTAATCCAACTCCTTTTAAAGATAAATCCTGCCTTAGAGGCAGCTAATTGACTTCAAAGGCAGGTCCAGACCTTTCCAGCTCTCTTACAGGCAAAGTGAAGGGTTTGGCCTAAATAGGACAAATGGACAAGGAAACATATATTTAAAGTTGCATAGTTGAACTGCCACTCTTAGAAATACAGCCCATGAGAGCAAAGTCACCCTCAGCAACCAGTCCCCACAGCAGGAGCATTTTCCCATGCAAATAAGTTCCTCTTCATTGGGGCATGGCATGTACAGCCCCCACAAGCCACAGTTCATCACTTTTGGGATTTTATGCCTATTTTAAGCCTGTGATTCCTGCTTGCTTATGCAAAACACTGCTGGGATAACCCACTGAAACTGAAGCAAAGGAAATGAGCTCCAGATCTTCAAGAGTTGCAGCTGGAAACAGTGTGGCTGCGATTCTGAAAGCCATGAAGGCTTCCTCATTGAAACCCTTAACCATATATACAATGGCCAGAAAGGTCCTTACCAGAGTGGAAACAGCACCTTTGTCACATTATCCCCAGGTAACCCAGCAAACCTGCTGTCATATACCTGCAGGGTCACTGCACCACCTTTCACACTCCCTCTCTGCTGCTGCTGTTAGGAGGATTTGAGTTTGGAGAAGCCTTCAAACAAGCCCTTGACTCCAGGTCACCAGCCTGACACGTGTGCTCTGCACAGAAGGGTCAGTGCCACTCCATGTCCCCCCCTTGCCTTGCACGCATTTGGCTGCACCATGAGGAATAAGCCACAAATCAGACAGGGGCACAAAGAGTAGCCACACAAGCTGTTTTGCCTCAGCAAAGATAAGGCCAGAGACCAAAAAGGAACCTCAGAGGAAAACTAAAAATATCAGTGCAAACTTGCAGCCTGGCCATGTGCCTAATTGGGCATTGCCCACATTGAGAGGAGATATTCCTGTGAAAACCTGGTGCTGAGTAAGTCTAAGCCTGTAGATGGGATCCTGCACAAACACCTGCCACTGGAAATCCAGGAGGGGAGATGTAACAGGAAGCGGCAGGAGGTGCATAAAATGTAATTTTCTCTTCCTCTGATCAAGCATGTTGAAGAATAGCTTGGCTGTGTTGAGACAGAGTGTGAAAACCACCTTGTCAATAGATAGAAATCATGGGGTTGTTGAGCCAGTCAGGGCAAGAGGTTTTATTTCTAGACCATCAGGGGAGAAATAATTCTTTGGAAAAATCAGTGAAATTTAAATGAGTACATAGGAATGGCAGGTTTAGCCCCAAAGGTCCATCTAGCCAAGCGCTGTGCTTCCAGCACAGTATGTCCTTCATCAAGAGAAGAGATCCTGAACACGAGAGGTGTGTGGAGATGGGAAGTGCCACAAAGCAGATGCCATCCCCTTGGATCCTCCCAGCTCCCCCACATCTCCAGCATCAAATTTAGGCTGTTTGGGTAGTTCTGCTGGGGGATCTGAGGGCCTGGCAGCCCCCTGTACAGTTCAAGGTCATGGCCAAGGACTCAGGGGCATCACATTCCCATCGGCAGAGCCAAGCAGGAATTCTCTTGGCAAGGAGCTGCTCTCTGGCAGAGGGGTCATACACAGAGGGGCATAACTGTCCCCAGACACCCATCTGGATCATGTCAGCTGGGCTGGAGGTCTTGGTCATGTTCTGCCACCCCTCCTGACCCTGGGAATCAGACAAATCTCTCTGTGCCATGGGAAAACTGAGTGAAGTGTCTGGTGTGCTTCCACAGCATACAAGGATCCTAACTAAATACCAAGAGATGTCTTTCTGTGTTTACAGCTTCCATTCTCTCCTCAGCACTCGACACCAAGGCCTGTGGTCTCAGCTCAAGGCTTTGCCCTCAGAGCTGGTTCTGGCAGTGTCTGACTCTGCAGCTCTGGAGCTGAACCCTCCCAAAGAGCCATCAACAGCTGAGCCATGTCTCTAACTTCATGCTAACAACACCAATTGATAAAAATAAGGCCTGAAGGAGCCTAAGGAGCTCAAAGGTGTGTCAGGCGTTTTTCCACTTCATTTCAAAGGCTTCCAGTAATGGAATTTCTACAACTTCTCCAAGAATCCATTTCCCAGCATCTGTGTCTTTCTGGTTTGGCTTGACACCTTCTCCTAACCAAGAAAGACACAGAGGAAAAAAAGCATTTTCTTCCTCTTTTCAGTAGCTTTCTACACCCTACAAGAGCTTCACACTTATCCTGTTTTGCCTCAATTTTCAGTAAACAATTTTCTCCCTCCCTTTCCACCTTCTGCTAGGTCAGATTATCTCTCCTTCTCCCTGTTCCTAACTGCTGTCTTCTATTCTTACCCTAATCCAAACCTGAAATCTGACGCTTGGGGTAAGTTCCATCATGCTTTTTCCACCAGCCTCCTTGTAGAGGACTTTGACCCACAAAGACCATGCATTATGCAGAGCAGTTCTTTGGCATTTCTGCTTCACTGACACACAACACAGCACTGATCATTTCACCTTTATAGCTCCTGGCAAAGCCTGTCAAACCTCAGCCTCGCTCATAACTACTCCTTTAACATCCTGAAAGCCATCGGAGCCCCTCTAAGCCTCATGCTGAGACTTGGTGACTTCTTGCTCTCCCAGCCCTAACATGAACGTTTCAGCTTCCCAGACTGACAATACCTCTGCACAGGAAATGTGAGACTTGTTTGCCCTCCTGCTCTTTAATTGCAGTCCTTGCCCCAGGCAGCCCCATGAAGTCACTGGCCGTGATGAAATCCTGCATTTCTCATGTCTGTAAATATTTTCTAAAATTTTATTTCCTCCTTAAGACATCAAAAACTAGGTCAAAAAGAACAACTGGGATGTTTAAGAATCAGGTTTGCCTTTGGCTTTTATGATCAAGGATGCTTTTAATATTGAATGTTCAGCTGTCAACATCGGGACCGACTTAATAATAAATGTCTGACATTTCAGTCATTATTCAGAGTTTTTAATCCTTCCCTCCCCTCCAGTGCCTGCCTGTTTACTGAAAGATTCACGTTGGTGTTTGCACTGGGAGCCTGGGAGCTGAAATAGGGACGAAGCTCCTCGTAAATACGCATCAGCCTCTCCCAGTCAACAAACAGCTCCGGAAGGTCAGTGTGCAGCATGTGCAGGGGAGGAGAGGATTCCTGGGGAGGGCAGTGCTATGGGAACCTGCTAATAAACCCAGCACAGCAGCCCTGGCTTGCCAAAGCCTGGGCTGGCTGCCACACGTGGATCAGAGTTCCTGTGGAGCTCCACGGGAGGGAGAGCGGCCGGCTGGGCTTTGCTGCTGCAGGAGCCTCTGGCTTCCTGGGCTTTGTGGGCTCCCACACCACTCCACAGGCAGTGTCCTGCTTCTCTGTGCCTTCTTTTTTCTTCTTCCTCTGCAGAAAACCTCGATCTCAGCAAGAGTTGTCCAACTTTTAGCAGGGGCAACTTCCCACTGGGATGTGTGGCTGCTGCAGCATCACTACAGAGCAAGGGAACAACAGGAGGGGACATCTGGAGCCCCAGCACCCCTGCAAGTGTTCTATGGGAGCCACACCACACATGGGAAGGGACACGGCTAGTAGGCATCTGGTTTTCACAGAACACATAAAAAACGTTTAAATTCTTTAAACTTTTCTTAGTTCTAAGGTTCTGGCTTAATGTGTTCCATGTGTTCCATGTTTGGGGGACTGTTATTATCTTTATGTCATACATGGCAGCCTAATTACAGTCATTTCATTGCCTCAAACTATTTGAAAGAGGTTGCTACACATAATTATGTGCACATAAGTGACAGTAATGCCACATATAATAACACACAGGTACCTGAAGGGGTTAACACCACAGCTTGCACCCAGGCCAAAATTCACATTTCCAGCAGCTTATCAGGTAAGTTGTCCACCCTCTCCATCCCATGACACATGTTGTGGTCTGAGTATTTTTCATTATATTTAGCAAAGTTAGAAAGACTTTTCCTGCAGGTAATTGCCACCCCTCCAAAGGCACTGCGGGCTGGTTTCTGCTTTTTTATTGATCTGGCTGATCAAGATTTGAAAACCCCACCTAATTCTGAGTGTCCTTCAGAAGTTGCAGCACCACATCACACATTCAAGGCAGGTGTGGATGTCCAGGGGGAGGATGCACAGCCTGTTTTAGGTAAGGATGGGTGCATGCCCAGCTCCACCCATTCACCTCTGTGACCAAGACCCTTTTCTTTACACTAGAGACACAAACACCAAACTCAGATCCTTTCATGACCATGAGCAGTGTCCTGTCATCTTCTCCCTCTGCTTCTCCATCTGTCCTCCAAGCCACAGCAAGGACACATCACCTCCTCAGCCAGTGGGCTTCTGTGTGCTCTGCTGAATGCACACACAGCTCTGTTATGCAAAAGATAGTACAAAGAGTCCCCTCTGTGCAGCAGCAAACAACACAAACATTCCTAAATGAGACCAGCCAAACCCAGAGGCAGATCCCAGTAAAATCTATAGGGAGATACAAATTATTCCGCTGCGTGCCCGACTGCCAGGAGGAGTTTTGCAAATGCTCTAATGAAGTCTGGACTGCACCAAGGCAAGACTGTCAGAAATTAATTCCTGATTGTCTCATGTATAGAAGCAGCTCTTCATCTTTTCAGCCAAGTTGCTTGAGTTTGATTCTTCTCTCTTTAGGATTTAAGTGAACAAGTAATTACGGGGGCAGAAATAAAATTAGAAATAAAAAACAGAGTGTGAGGGGAAAACCCCTCCAGTCCACTGGTGGAAGTTGAGGCAAGCAATAGCTGTAAAGAGGCTCCTGCCTCACACAGCCAGGACTGCCAAGCCAGAGATTGGTCAATTATAGCTTCACCAGCAGCAGATTGACTTAAAAATATGTAAACCAGCTGGCCCTGATACTTCTGTTTTCTTTGTGTACCCAGTGCTGACAAATACCAGCCATTTTTACATAGCCTTGGGAAAGCTCTTGTTCTGGAAATCATTAGTTTATGCAATTATGGTTTTGTCTGTTGAATGTCACGTGTGCAGAGGTCATTGCTGGAGATAGGAAAGAGGCTTCTGTTTGCAGAAGAGGCATGAAGATGGGCCACTTTTGGCTGGAATAAAAAATATCATTCTTCACTGGCAGGGCACGTGTCCTCCCACACATCACCTGCCTCTGCCTGCTTTGCTGTGACCCCTCTCCCAATGGCCACACGTCCTCTCACTGGGGTTCAAGTGAGAAATGTGATGCTGTTGATAAAAGCTGCTTGCACGGTATATCTGCAAGCCTGGAAGGTGTGAATGGCATCTCAGCTCCAGTGGCCCAAGCACTGAACACCAGTCACTGGGAATGAGCAGGTCCCCTGAGACACTGGGACTGTGGTAGCCTAGGCTGGCACTGAAGGGTGAGTGGATACTTACACCAGCTTTGGATTAAAATGACTGAAAAATCAGGACAGAAATCCTGCTCTAGAAAAACATCAAAATCAACCAAGCAAAGATAAAAGCGTAATGACCAACCCTTGGTTTCTCCAGGGATGGGCAAATGAGCACCTGGCTGGACTCCAGGCTCAGATCACAGTCCCAAACCTTCTCTCCATGGGCAATGAGGTGAAGCCAAGCCCAACAGCCAAGGAAGCACTGAGCAGATACAGCTGCTTCAAAAGTTTTGCCTGGTGCAACTCTTGAATTGTGGCACTGGCTCATTCCTTGGTGGCATAACCCAGCAGGGCCATACCCCTTTTTCCCCTCTCATTCAGTACTGCCAGTGCATCACAAACCAGGTAAATTCTTCCTGAGCTGAGCAATTCAAACAAGCTGTGCCTAATAGTCCATCTATCTCATTGCTATTTGTTTTGGCATCTTTGCCTGTTTCAAATCCCACTTAAAGCTGTCTAACAACCAAGATTACGCCACTCACTACTGCCATACAAATATCTCTGTTACTGTATGTACACTGGAAAAATGACTCTTTTTTTCCCACCTCCTTTTTGCTAATACAACACTGGCAGCAAATCACACTGAGGTAAGAGGGAGGGGTGAGATGGTAATTATGTTGTGTGAGTCCAAAGTGTGACACCAACATTTCCTGCTGGCATTAGACACTGTGGAGACCTGTGTGGGCTTGTAGCACACAGGCACACTGAGAAGGATCCACAGGTGTCCAGTTTAATAGCAGTCTCTCTGCACTGCCATCCAGCTCCCCTCCAAATAATCAGTCAGGCTTGGCTGGTGTCAGGCAAAACACACATCACCTGTAACACCAGGCCCTGCTGAGAGTAGCTCCGGAGGCTCCCAGCCTTCCTGTGTGAGGGCAGGTTCTGATCTACAAACAAAATGTCCAAAAGGATTTTGACAAACTGACATTTAAACAATGGTTGAAAATTCATCCAGCCCAGGGCACTTGACTGCTGCAGCTCTCTGACTCTTTCCAGTCTCCTGGATGCACACACAAAGCCATCCCAAATCTCCAAAAAGAGCAAAATTTAGGGCTGGGATTTGTGTCAGTTCAGTTGACATGTGTCAGTGAAAGCATCTCCTTTCAAGCATCCCTCTGCCTGCCTCACACACCCCTTCCCAGGAGCTCCCCCAGCCGTGCAGATTTCCACAAGAAAAGCTGCTTTGTGAAACAGACTTTTCTATAGAAACGCTTCAATTTTGATGACTTTTCCTGAAACTTCTGATTTTCTTTTTCAGAAATTTGTTGCCAAAAAATGTTTCCCTGTTGGTTATCTATTTCAAGGTTGTTTTTCCATATATTTCACCAGTTCTATAAAATAAAATACTTAGCTTAGATCTAGATTAAAATACTTCATATTTAAAAAAAGACAACCATCCCAGCTTTACTACAGTAGTTCTTTTGAGTTAACCAAAAGTGTCCAGGATTTTCTTTCCAAGGAGGTCCCAAGAACTCAGAAAATGGAACATTTCCTGCCCTTTTCACACCAAACACACCTGGACATCCCAGAACTCAGGCAAGCAAGCAGTCCAGCTCCACCACAACACCATTCTCATGCCTGTTCTGTTTCTAAAAGTTTCAGGAGCTCCTCAATGTGCTCTGCACACACAAGGCAGCACTTTGAGCACTCTCACTGTCTGTGCACAGCACTTCATGAGCCTCCATCCAAGAAAGTGGAACAATGGGATAATCCTAAACCCAATTCTTGCAGCCCTCACTTGTGTGCATGGCTCCAGATTTGTGCAGTTCAGCTTTGTTTGCATTTCAAGAGCCTTCAAGCAAACATTAGCTGAGAGGGAAAACAGATGGTGCAATTAAAACCCCAAATTCTCCACGACGGGATGCCCTGACAAAGCTCTCAAACCTTCCCCAAAAGGCTGAGGAGGGAAGTTAGAGGCTTTGTTGTCTCTGTGTTGTGCAAGGAATTGGGTAAAGGACCATTTCTAAAGCTCTAACATTTTCCTTAAGGCAGAAGATCTGAGAAGCTTAGAAAATCAAGGCCAAAAAGCCCAAAAAGCCCAAAATACCCATCCAGAACCTCACAGGGTCTCAAAGCAGCAGAGACCAGAACTTTGCTCTGTGCAGCTTTCCAGCAGCAGGGGCAAACAGCTGAGAGAAACAGCTCTGGAGGCAAGAGAATGGAGATCTTTGAGAGGGAAACATGGGCTGAGTTGCTGCTGGGATGAAGAGGGAGAGGATTCCACCTCTGCACACCAGCCAGTGAACACACAGGGAGTGTCCCTCCTTCCACACCAGCATCCTCCTACATGGGGGAGCCCAGGGGGACACTGGAGAGCTGCAGAAAGGCCTGGGGAAGCACCCAGGGCTGCACCTGGAGCACACACAGCAGCTGGAGAGGAGCAGGGGGTGCTATCAAGGGGCAGAGAAGTGTCTCCCCCAAGAACTCACCCTCACCCACAGGGCTGGCCAGCCTGGAGAGCCTTGTCAGTGGCATTCTAATTTGGGAGCCAAGTTAAATTGTTCTGGGTTTTTTCTGAAGGGTCCACAGAGGCTCTCAAGCAAGCAGTCCAGCTTTCATTTTCATTACCAGTCATATTCAAGAGCCATTCACCTCCCAGCTTGTGCCACCAGCATCTGGCCCGTAGCACACAACACTCTGCTTTGTCAGGATATGTGAACCTCAAAAAAACCCAAAACAACCAAGCCAGATCTTGGCAGCTTTGTCTCTCCTGACAGCACAAGCCCAGACCCTCAGGAGCCAGCATGTGGCTCACAGCACACCCAGAGCTGTTTTTCCCCTTTAAAAAGCTTCAGCCTTTTTGTGCCTCAACTTGCTCAATTTGCTTTGTGGGTTTGTTCCACCTGAAACCACCACAGCAAATCTCTCATCGTGCTCCCATCAGTTTGGTGTGAAATGCAGGAGGAAGTGTTCTTTGCTCCAGACTAGCAGAGCACAAGCCACCTTCTCAGTGTCACAGCAGGCATGGCACAAGGTCAGGACATCTGAAACTCCTCCACACTCCCAAAGACCAGAAATAAATGTCACAAAGTCGCCCTGCCTGCCAAATCCAGGCAGAGGCTGCCAGAAAGAGGTTGCCTGAACTTCATAGCCAGAACCTGCACACTCATTTCCCTGGCACAGGCAGGGCCCAGGGTGCAGAGAATTAACAGGGAGCTCTGCACCTCCTCAAGAAGCTGGGAATCCCATCCTCCCAGCACAACTTCCAGCAAGCATGGAAAGCCCTTGCTGCATTTCCAGATAGAGCCCAGCTCTTCCAGGCACTGAGGCCAGCATTTGATGAGCTGCATGTGATTCTGACATCCTCAAAAATCACCATCATCCAAGAGTACTTGGGAATCCCCAGCTGGGAAGGGATATTGGGAATAAGGAGCACTCATCTCCACTGCATTCTGTAGTGCTGTCACCAGCAGAGAATATGCTAAGAGTTTGGTCATGTTTCAAGGAATGTTTTTGCCTTGAGTCCCAAAGGAGGAATTCAGCTTTCCTCTAGAAAGTGAAGTAACCCCAAAGATCACAGCTCTGCAGCTGCAGAAAGAATTTTATCCCATGTTAGTTCTAGATGTGACTGAATCCCTGCCCAAGCACTGTCATCCCAGATGGACAAACATCCTTCTCTCTGCAAACCCTCCTTGGATCTTCAGACACACAGACCCCATTCAAAATCACCCCAGGGAGATGTTGAGCATTTTTCTCAATTTATTACTGAGCCCCCAGATGCTCATTTTACCCTCCTCTACTTCCCCCATTCTCAGCAGCCACCAAAAACAGTGCAGCAAATGCTGTGGCCAACCCACAAGAGTTCTTTTTTCCTCTGCAATGCCCTGTTTCCCTCCCCCAGGCAGGATCCAGAGGGAAACTGCACCCCTCATGTCCAGACACACAGAACAAATCCCAACTTTGCAGTGACTGTCCCAGGCTGTGGGAGCTTTTTTAGTTTTCCCAGCTGTGGATGTTTGTTTTATTTCCGTAAGACATTTCAATGAGAGCATTTCTCGAAAAGCTCTCTCTGCCGCAAAAATCCAGTCTGCTCCTTTCTTTTATCTCTGTAAGAAGGAAAGGAGACCTGCTACCACAATCACTGTGCTTACTTGCTTTCAAGTCCACAGAATCAGGGGACATATGCCTGCATCCAACGCCAGCACTGTGCAAGAGCCATTTCCAAGTCATCTGCTCCAGTACCTTATTCCAAAGAATGTTTGGTTTGATTTTTTTTTTTCTTTTTTTTTTGTGGGGGCTTGGAGTAAAGAGGCTTTCAAAACATGCCCATGAATCCCTGTGGAGGAAGGTTGCACAGCAGGGTTGTTCAGCTGCGTTATAGGAACTGTAATCGAAGGTGTAGGAGAACAGAGCCAGAATTAGGATCCTGAAGCCGAGGAACAGCAGATCCCCGTGGCTTTGCTGCCTCAGTCTCTGCAAAACTTCCCAACCCACCTCATTCTGTGCTGTGGCAAGTGGTGTTTTCCATGATGCTGCAGTGGAATTCTTCAGCTCAGGCCAGCTCACGTACAGAAGAGACCTCGTGTCTGTAAGCAGAGAACTGGGATGAGAAACACGGGATATGATGCTCCAAGGGAAGGGCTGGAGCATCACAGAGTGTCACTGGTGATGGGATCCCCAAACCTGGCCCAGGGGGACCCCAGGGCTCCTGTGCACAGCCCTCACAGTGACAAATAGCCAGGGGATAGATGTTGAACACTGATGGACCCCAGAGCATCTGCTCTGTGCAGCACCTCTGCACAGACTTCATGCTCAGGCTATTTAAAAAAACTTTATGGTTCATGGCTATTTAAAAAAAAAAAAAAAAAGGCAGTTTAAAAATCTCACTTGTCACAAGACAGCTAAAGACTTGAGATGCAAGTCTCAATTACAGCAGGAAGTACTCAAGGACTTTGGTGAACAACCAAAGAGAGAAACAAACAAAATGTACAAAGAAAACTACAGCAACGCTTTCAATTTTCTTCCTTTTTATTTTTTTGCCAAAAACTCCTTCTCTTCCTCATGTGTTTTGGAAAGCACTTGCTGAGCTTCTCAAATCCAGGAAAGGTCCCATCAGCAAGGGTGAAGAACTCATCAAAGCTGCATTTTCATTCTACCTCTGGACTATCAAACTCCCAAATTAGGCATATTCCCCGCAACACACTGTGACAAATGTATCACCCACACCTCAGCTCAGCCCAGAAGCAGACGGCTGCCCTGAGAAAACCGTGCCAGACCCCCTAAAAAAAAAAAAAAAGAAAAAAAAAAAAAGAGGAAAATGTAATTTAGCAGCTGGGAATCTTGACTGTCTCCCAAAGTAGCATTAATCCACCTCACCTTCTTAAACTCCGCCAGGAAATAGCTGCAAGGAAGGGGCGGAGGAGGAAAGAACCACTTATGAAGCATCAGCTGCAGTCTAATTAGAGCTATTAGCAAGCTCTTAGTGGTGTTTATTAGCCCTTACCCAGCCTTGCTGAATGAAGCATCCTGACATCAGCCTTCTGGCTTGGAGAGCCACGCTCCAGCCCCAGCTCGAGGAAGAGAACGGTTCAGAAAGGCCAAGCTGGTTTCAATCACAGCTGCAGCTCAGAGCTTGTTTTCATCACACAGAAACCAAGGTCCCAGATAAGGGAGCCCACCCTGCCTAGGGCAGGAATAAGATCACCCAGTCAGATGGGTTCCATCATGATATCTCTCTGAGCTAGAGGTTCCCTGCTCTGTTTTATGGTTACTGAGTCATTTTGAGTTGACAGCATCATTCTGCCTTTGCTCTTCAGAGAGCCGGGGATTGCCAAGCACCCGCCCTGGGGATCGGGACAAGATGCTCTCAGAAGACAAAGCACAAGCCCTGAGCCCAGCTCAGGACAAGCTGGCCATGAGCTGGACAGGATTAAAATAAGATTTACATCTTCAGTTGCGCAAAACATTCATCACTTGCTGCTGTTGGATGTCCTCAGCCTGCAAACAGTTTGTCTGACATGAGGTGTTTCTTAAACATGTCATGCCTTTCAAAGGACATGCAGCCAAAAGCTGCATACCACAAGCAGGGCTAATCTCCCTGGAGTCTCTTATAGTAGCATATTTCAAGGCTGTTTATCATACAAAAGAGACATCTAAAAATATACAAATGTATGTTATAAATCACAGCCTTTTCCTGGGAAGGAGCAGGAGGAAGAAACCAGCAATCACTCAATGTTGAGGAAATTTATATAGAGGGATCTTAGCTCTGGGCTTACCACAGCTAGCAATGGTTGCTTCAGCAGGGCCAAAACACATAATCAGAGCACCACAATAAATGAAAGCACTTGGGAAACTCAAAACATACTTAAGGAAACACTGAACTCCCATGTATCTTTCTCAAGCACATCTATAATCAGGTAAAATCTTCCATGTACCCGTGATGGAAAAGCTGCCTTGTTTTTGTGGTGCAGCTACCACAGTTCACAGTCTTTACAACTATTTCCTTTACATATAAGCAGGTTTCTACCATCTCAGCAGATGGGTCTGTCAGAGGTGCTGCTGAAGGAGGAAACCAAACAGAAAGTCTGAACTCCTGGGGCCGAGTGCCAGATCAGTACCTGAAAAACTGAGCTGTCTTTCCTGACTCATCCCCAATGTGTGTGACAACCAACTGCTGTGGTCACAAGGTTTGGAAAGACAAACCTGTGTCTTTCCAAGGTTGTGGCCACAAAGAATTGCTTCTGCAATGCTTTTCAGGAAAGTGTTGATGGAAGCTGCCTCTGGAACCCAGCTGATGGGACCACCAGCTCTGCAGGACGTTGTCAAGTCATGCCTTGGCCACCTGCCCCACAAAACCTGCAACATTACCTGCCCAACCTCCCCTCTCAATGAGCAAACACTGTACACCACGAAGGTGTTGCTGCCAGCACAGCCACCTACATGCAGCTGCTGCAGGGGTTCTTTTGGAAGACAAAATGTGGTGAGAAGAAACTCTGATTTCATCTCCACTACATCTCAAACTCACGGCTTCCAAAAAATGGTCATGTTCAGCAGAGAAATCCTGTGACCATGCTTTTCTCTCACCATCAGCGTTTCCCTGCACACCCTCCAGCCTCACAGGTGTCACACATCAGGCCATGGTGCTGGAAGGTGGATTTTGGCAGCCCTTCCAAGTCAGCTTCACACTCATGGGACAGAAAAGCTGCTACCATGCTCCTGATCTGTGACCCTTCTGCTGATCCCCCTGAGCATATTGGAGGGAAAATGCCACATCCCCCTTTCCGGGACCAAACATCACTAAGATGCTGGGGAGGGTGAGCCTCCAGGGTGGAAAGTGAAATCCAGGAGGAAATCTTGATCCCCCACCGCTTTGGGTATCACATCATCCCATCCAGCTCTGGGCACAGCAGCTCTCTGCCTGCTGCCACTGCAGCCCTGTGTGAACACCCTGCCCTGCAAGGAAGCACTGCTCGGTCTCAGGGATGCCTGCAGGTGAAAATGTGAAATGTGAATAAAGAAAGCAGTTTGTGCAGAAAAGTAATGATCCCTTTGGGATCTTCCCAGTTTATACACAATTACATCAAGCAGCTAAAATGAACGAGTGCTCGGCAGAGAAGGGAGGCGGATAATCCACGGGTGTAAAGCCCTGCAGCTCCCAGAAGCAGTAAACGATGTAAAGCAGAGCTGACATTTGAGGATGCATATGATCCTCTAGTTTATGTATGTCAGGACATCTGCTACTGCGACCTCACACAGCTAAAACTTCCCCTGTCTTCACCTACGGCTGCTGCTGAGCGTAGTGTAGAGTAACTCCCTGAGCTGAGCCACACGCAGGGGATTCCACTCCTTCATGCCAATTTATGGTCAATTCAGGATTTCAGCAACTATTATTTATCACCAGGGCTCCCCACTAGCCATTACCACATTGGTGAGAAGTCATTCCAAATGAGTTTCCAAATTAGCAGCTCTGAATTCATTTCTTTTTATGTTGGTTTCAGTTTATGAGGATGTCAGAAAATCACAGGATCCCACTCAGGGTAAATTACCTGGGGATTTTATGCATGATCATTCTGCTAAGCTGCAAAGGCAGCGAGCTCTGCATGCTGCTCACAGCGCCTAAGGCACGAGGGAAGATGAACCCAACTGCTTCCAAAGGATGATCAGGTTGGAAAGGTACTTAAAACACCTTGAAAGGATGGATGAGGCTTCCCCTTGCTGATTAGAGCACACCCAGGCCACGTACCCATCTTCCACATCCTGAAACGTAATTCCTCTCTCCCTGAATTTATCATTACTAAATGAGAGAGGAAACAAGCATGTGTTCTCTTTCTGCCTGATTTTATTCTCAGAGACAAGAGCTTTTCTACTCAGCAGAAAGCAAACTGGGGCTTGTTTTGTTTAGAAGCAAAGAAATAGCAGGTCTTGACTCCACAGATTTCTGGCAACAGTTATGCCTTGGAAAAACAGTTGTGTTGGCAGGAAAGTGAAAGACTACTGTCTGCTGGAGCAGCCTTTGGCCTCTATGGATGTGTTTCCTGATCCCAGACAGATGGAGCACGTCTCCTACCCTGCTGCACTCCAGTGATTTCTGCTCCAGGATCCTTGTGCCAAGTCAGACCAGCCCCAGTGATGGGGCAAGAGTCAGAGGCACCAGTTCCCATGAAGGGGGCAGGGAACAGGAGCTCATGCACAGGCAGCAGTGTTAAAGGTGTCAAGGAAAGTCACTTCTCCTTGCAGAGGTGGAGGGACAGAAGGTCCAGGAGGACCAGCTGAGGACCAGATTCTCCATCATATGAGTGGCCCCAGTAAAATGTTTCTCAGGGTGCAGCTTGGTCCCATGCACCCCTGAGGCTGTTCTTAAGCTGGAGTCTGAAGGACAAGGGCTGCATGGTGAGCTGAGAGACAAGGCAGAGATACAGGGCAGAAACAGGTGATATGGGCCAAGATAAAATTGTCCCTGACCATGTCCAAAGCTGTAGAAGGACCACAGCACATGGGAGAAAAGAAGCAACTGCTCTTGCAAAGTCTTCTGGCTGGAATCCAATTTATCCCATGCAGGACCCTCCTTTGGAGTGAGGATGGATTTAGCCTCCAACACAGGAATGACAAGTGTCAGGAATGACAGAACTGGAGGAGCTCTGCAGTCCTGGTTCTCCCCAGGGCACCAGGGACAGGAGGGACTGTAATAAACTGTGTAGGCTGGCCTTCCCAAAACCATGGTGGTGTTTGGACACGAGCTTTGGCCTTTCTATTTCCCTCTTTTTTTTTTTTTCTTTTTTTTTTAAGGCATGTGGCCAAATTAAAAACTAGTTCTGTCCAGCTGCCTTCAGCCTTGCATTACCAATCCTTCCCTAATGATTCTTCTGGGAACCACAAACCCCAAATCCTACACAACTCTCATGCTCTCTTTCTGCCCTCCAGGACGGACACGGCTGATTTTCACTTTCAATTTCCCAGCTTGGAAATGAAGCAGCACAAAAAAGGGGAGTGAGGTTTCTTTCCAATTCCCTTTCAGTGTCAAGTCAGGACAAAGCTTGTGGAGGGACCAGGGTAGAAAAGCTGCCAAACTGCAGCTCTGAACATCACTCAGGACATGGTGGTGCCCCCAGAAAGAGAAGACTTCTGGATAAAAATAAACCACTAGGACTAGTTCTCATCTTAATCCTCAGGAGCAAGGACTTTCCAGTCTTGTGGACCCTCTTTCACCTCTGTGCAGCTGCTAGGCCCCTTGGTCCCAGCTCAGTGCTGTGCTGCTGGCTGCCCTCCTGATGGACTCTGCCATGTATCCCTCCCTAAGTCAAAAACCAGCTGGGTGGTGAGTCTGGGGACGGGTACACAGAGATGGCTTGAAGTCTCCTTTAGTGGTTTTGTACCAAAAAAATCTCTGGAATGTGTATTTCAAGCCCAGAAAGGGCTTTTGTGCTGGCCAAGGAAATAACTACTTAAAAGGACAGAGAGAGGGCTGGCAAGGGACAGGGCAAAAGAATTGTGCTGCAAAGGAAAAAGGCAGCCTACCCCTACGTCTTGAAATGCCCAAGACATAAAGTGAGAATTGGCAAAGGTCAGGCTGAATTGGCTCTTGCAGAGGATGACAAGAAAAATAACAAGAGAAGGTTTACCCATATAGATCAGAGTAAAAAAAGGAGAGGGGAAATGGAGCTGCTGTACAGAGGATGAGGTATAGGTTAAAGTTAGTCTGAGGATGATCCCAAACTAATGCATCCTCATCTAACATTGTGTCATTGTGCAGCTGACACAAAAATAACAGGAGAGAGGAGATGGACATGGAAATGTCCCATCCCTCCAGATGGAGTCAGAGGGCAGTGAGCTCACACCATGGGTACAGCTGGTTCCTGTCCCACCTGGCACTGAAACCTGCCACGGAAACATCCACAAGCTTGGAGGAAGAAGAACAGAAAACACAACACCTCAACTCAGGAGAGGGAAAAATGCCACTCTCCCAGCTACAGACCATTAAGGTGTTCCATGCCACATGCCAGGCTTAGAGCAAAGTCCAAGGGAAGGAGGATTTGGAGCTCAGAGCTACCAGACTGCTTTCCATTGCCCCAAGGGTGTCAGCCAGCCTGATAAGATATTGCTGATAAGATATAGCCTCCATAAACGAGAGGAATGGAGATCTAATCTACCTCACCTGCAGCAAAGTGTTTGCTGGAGCACCTTGGCACTTTGTCCTGACAGCATGAGGGAACAAGGGACCAGTCCATGGGCTTGGTGGCTGCTCAGCACCAGCTCCTGGCAAAGCTTGGGACAGATTTTTATGGATGACCTTGCCCCAGACCAGGACTGGGATCCCAGCACTCACGGGTCTGAAATGTCCCAGGTAAATGAAGATCCAGAAGCAGGAGTCTTGGAGCATCACTGTGGGAACACTCCAGCTTCACGACTCGTGACCAGTTTTGGTCCCAGCCAAAAATACTTCAGGAACATCTCATTCCCTTCAGCTCCTGCCTGCCTGTGGCACACATGTGAGGACTAATTCTCCTGCCCATGGCTGAAGCACTCTTCAGTCTGAAGCCTTGCCATCTGATTTCCAGGCATTTCTAGGAAAAGGCGCAGCTCTGCTGAGCAGAAAGCGCAGCCTGCGACGTGCCTAATCAGCTATGCTAATCTACTGCTGCCATGCAGAGCCTGCACAACGCAGCTCCCAGGCTCCTGCTGCAGAGCCCAGCAGCACTGCTTTGTTTATTTGCAGTGATTTACCTTTGAATTTATCACGCTCTTTCCAAGAAGTTGGCATCCCCCAGCATGAATTGCCCCCCCTGCACCTCCCGGTGGCTCTGCAGGCTTTGGAGATGGATGGGAAGCAGGCTGGATCCGGGGGCTCAGCTTGTGGAGGGCCGCAGGGGAGTACTGGAACAACCACGGCTCTAACTCAATTTCTTCCCATTTTCTCCTTTGCCTTCACTTCATTATAGATTATTATTTTCTAAACTGAGGCAGAGTCGATTCTGCTTCCAACTGAATTGCCCACAGGCTGGCTCCTCTCCTCCATCCAGCTGATACAATCCTTATAGCAAGTTGCTTCTCGACGGACCAGCAGTCTTCGGGGAGCAATGCCTCATTTGGGGAGAGTCCTTCATCTTTTACGGAAAACAGCATTTAATTTCCAGTTGTTACTGGCTGTTTCATGCATCTTTTCCACTAGATATGAAATGGCATCCATGTATAAACTTAAAAGAGAGAGTAATTCCCAGCTTGAATTGGGATAAAAATTTGGGGGATCTCAATGAATTTTGCAGGCAAGGTGTCCAGAGCAATGATAGAAAGGGTCATTTCCCATTTCCAGCTTTTTTTACAGCCCTACCTACTTGTTATGCTGCAGATGAGCACTTATTTCTAAATAAGTTGTTTCAAAGCAAAACCCAAACCATTCTCCTTTGAGAAGTGTCAGTGCGAGACTTCACAAAGATTTCTAAACATAGACACTTCAAAAGAACAAGTGCAATAAGGAGACTGGTCAAAACGTATCCTCCTTGGCACAGACTGGCAGCTTTGAAGAATTCATGTTTTCTGATGGAAAGATGCTAAATGGAAAATATTCCCTGTTCCCTGGCAGGTTCCTGCACTGCAGCAGCCCCGGCTCACCTGCACAGGGTGATCCCATCTCAGCACAGAGCTGGGAGGCCTCTGAGTGTGGGAGGACAGCCTGACAGCCTTTCCCTGGCCCATTGTGGCTCTTTCCCATTTTCTTGACTACCTGCCTTGCAGTTTGGGGTCCCATTGTGGGGTACACACAGCCTGGGACAAGGGCAGTGCAGGATTCTCCAGGAGGTAGGACTTGGCTTGACCACCTGGCCAGAAGCCCTTGAAATCACCACGTCCCTTGTCCCATCCCCTTTATAGCCTAAACTAAACGGGTCTTCCCACCCTCCTGCAAGGCTGCAAAGGTCACTTTGGGTTCCCTCAAACCCCATTCCCTGCCTCCCCTCAGACATCCCACACTGCACCCGTGGGAGCCCTGCAGGCAGGGAATCAGGCCTTGGGCAGAAATCAGTGGTGGAGACATTCCTGCCTTTCCTCAACAAGTCCAGCTAAATCCCACTAAAACATTTTTGAGCATATTTGTAGTGATTTGAGCAGTTCTAGAGCATGCCCTGCACACTCCAGCCGGGTTTTAGGGGGAGTGTGCTCTTCTGAGAGAGCTGTTTCCTATTTTTGTCAGCACATTGAACACAGCCTCTAAATTAAAATCTTCTATTTCCAGACTATTTTGATCAACGCTACTTCCTTCAGTTTAAAAGATACAATAAGAATAGATGAGCTCTTACAAATTAAAAGCCTCTCTTGCTTAACAAATTGTCTCTTTGTAATAATTAATTATCTGGAGAGAGATTCCTGCCCTACGCTTTTGGCCTCATTCCAGGCTGTGTAAGGGGTAGGGAAAAAAAAGTTTAGAATTTGTTGCCTCACAATGCTGGCTCTCACACTTCCTGCACAAGGCAGGACCAGTCCAAAGGTGAGCCCATCCTGGGTATAGCATGGCTGTCACCAAGTGCCCATCACAAGCCTCAGCTTGTGGTTTGCAGGGAAAGGCTCCAGGCACATTTCACTGCCGGCTTTCAATTTATTTTTTTTAATAAGTGGTTATTTTTATTTTTTAATAGGTGGTTATTATTATTATTAGACAGCAGATCTGTCACTCGGCACCTGCAGCCATTCCCACATTGATGGTTCCTAGAAGCTCATGGTACAGGTGGAGATTGAAGGTGTGAAAGCAGTGCAAGGACACGAGGGTGGCTGCTGCCAGCCATGCCTCTCACCAGGTGCTACAACACCCTGATGACTTCGGGACTTTGTCCAATCTACACTTCCTTAGGAAATTCCTTCTAGTGCATGACTAACCTTATGATGAGTAAGTCTAAATTAATCTTAGCTTTTGCACTCTAAGCCCCTGGCTGCTACTTCTCTCAGGAGTACGGAGTTCTTACCCACTTGCCCTGTGGTGAAACTGGAATTATGAGCAAGTTATGACATCTGTTCTGTCAAAATCCCATCAGTCTTTTCTCAAGGGACATGTTCTCCTGGCCTCTTCCATGTGTGCTCCTGACCCTTAGAACTTTTCAGCCTTCATGGAGAGTATGGGCATTGTAGGCTTTGCTCACCCTGGTGAGCAAAAGCTCCAACTCTTCAGGAGACAGGGGGGAGGCTGGTGCCAGGTAGAATCCAGCCTGGAGCTGTGAGAATTCCCACCTGCAGCAGAGGACATTCACACTGTGGTTCAGGGTGGAGAGATTCTCTGCTGCTTTAACCCAGTCCTACCTGACTTGCAGCTGCAGCACCACCGCACCAGGGATCAGCATCCCACAGACACAGCCCCAGACAAAATTACCAGCAGTGGGACGGGAGATGGAGGTGGCACAGACAAACATGTTGCTGGTGCCATGCAGCCACACCAGTGTCCAGCTCCTCATCTCATGCTGGGAGCACCTCAGCACTGCTTTGGCTTCCTGGTCCCCCTGCAACCTCCCCGTGCCTCATCTGCTGGTGCTGGCAGCTCAGGCAGGGGCACAGCAGGGTCCCTGCACAGGGTGGGAGCTGGTGGCCAGCAGCCTGCCTGGGCAATGCCTGCAGCCAGGTCCATGCCCACAGCCCCGTGCTCCTTGCCAGCCCCACAGCAGTCCCACTGCAGGAGAGCATTTTGCTAATCCTTTCATTCCTGCCCGTGCCCAGCAGCACAGCGTTCTGCCAGCTTTGCAGGGAAAGGCTTTGGAAGCACTTGGGGCTCCAGCAAGGAGTACTTCCCTGTGAAGTGACATGGGCAGGAGCTGCCTTCCAGCCCTGAGGGCTCCTAAACCACGCAAACAGCCTCAGAACAGGTCCTTACATACACAGAGAGGATTTAACTCACCCCAAACTGGAACCAAACAGCTCATTCCCTGAGAAATTGGCTGATCTTCCTGACAGAGGGCCAGGAATGCTGGGAGGGGTCTGAGCAGGAGTAAAGTGTAGAGCATTCCATTGTTCCACCCTGCTCCTGGACCACAGCTCAGCCTCCACACAGAGAGAGCAACAGCTCTGCACAACCCTAAATTAACCACAAGTTATTGCCCAGGCCACAACCTCAGTGGCGTTCGGAGGAAGATTAAATATTTATCTGGAAAACAAGGATGTGCACAATTGCAATCAGCAGGATTGGTGACAAAACCCATGAAGATCCACTCATGGGAGCCTGAGCCAGTTGCTCCCTTCCAGGCAAAGCATCGTGCACCCAGGGGTGGGTCACCAGGGCCGAGACTCCTGCTCCCCTCACAGCCTTGTGGTGTGGAGACAATGACTGTCACCTCCTCTCATGATCCTCAGCTGATCCTTTTCTCTCTATAGTGCACCAGAGAGGTTAAAACCCCTGTGCTGGTGTCCACTCCTCCCTGTATGGATTAATCTAGGAACAGGTCTGTTTGAGTGAGAAGAGGGCCCTCCTTGACCCTGGACACACTGGAAAATGTGAGCCTGCAACTCCCTGAAGGAGCTCCATGGTAGTGTGGAGCCAGCAGCACTCCCTAGTACTCGTTTGGGCTTGGAGAGCTTTGTATAACACAAACAGACAGACAACCTGGAAATAAACCTCAAACATCCTCTCTCTGCACACAGAGAAGCTTAATATATATGTCACAGACTGTGTCTATAGTCTGACAATATATCACAGCAGATGGGATCCTGCTAAGCATCCCTGGGATCAGCATTGCAGAAAACAAAAGGGTGGGAAAGGCCTGAGCATCCTCTTCTTTTCCATTACATGCATCTCTGTACAGGAAAGGTGCTTTTGGACAGGGATATTCCTGGAATAGCCAGGATTAATGGCATGCCAGAAATACATACACAAGCAGGATGTTGCACTGGAGCTCAGCCACCTCAGCAAGGGTCTCCCACCACCCTGGGGAGCTGCCCAGCCTGCAGGCAGGAGCAAGTCCTTGCACAGCCCCAGATTCACTGCAGATGTTTAACATGTCCTTTCCCTGTAATATTTATTTCCCACGAGTAAGCTCTGGCTTACACAGTCCCTGCCAGGGAATATCAGAGATTTCTATCATTATTTATCCTTTTGTCCAGAACATGATTTAGCTGGAAATTCTTTGTTTAAAAAGGAGAAACGCTTATTAGCACATCGAGGAGGTCTCTGTCCTTTATTTGCACTGTGTATATAATCTACTGGAAATCAAAGTATTCAGATGATTTCAATAAGTTACTGGCCTCTGTCTGCTAGCCAGGAAGTTCAGCAGCCTGTGGTGGGGTCAGTACCTTTCCATGGTTTTTTACTTTTAATTTTTCCAGAGGAAACAACTCAGCACAAGTGTATTTCCTAATCCACAATCTTCTGCCAGGGTCCCCACAAACATCTCTAAAACCCAACGGGACACATCAGCAACTCCTCTCAGCTTGCACTGCCCAAGGAGCTGCTCTGCATCCAGATGCTTTGTTTTCTACAGAATTTCTACCTCTCCTCCTTTGGCTATTCCAAAGCTCATGCTGGGGAGAGCAGCACAGAGCTGCACCTCTGAGCCCTTCTCAGAGCTGAGCTGCCACATGTGATTTCCCAGGTTGGCTGCCACCTTCCAGGCATATCATCACCATCTGGGGCTTTTCAGGAGCTCTTATCTTTGCCAGATCTCACATTCCTGGAGTTCCAAACTTTCCCTGACTTCTCTTGCCCTTTCTCATCTCCCAGCATTGCTGTAGCCTTTAATAACTCCTGCTTACACACATGTACACAACGCAGTATCAGAGACCTCTTGCCATTTCCTGACTCATTACTCACTCCTTGGCTCCGCACAGCCCACTGAGGGAATATTCCAGGTTCTGAGTGCCCCTGGTTGCTGCCTGCCCCATGCAGCCCATGAGCCTGGTCGAGGTGGCCATGTGGCAGGTCAGCCATCAGGTCTGATAAGCATCCAGTTCTTCCTTTTCAGAGCTTGCCAACAACGATGTTTTCCAGCCACAGGCTCTGCAGGTATCACATCTGCCACTTCCCAGGGTGCAGATGCACAGAGCACAGCAGTCCATGCCACCAGGAATGCCCCTGCACAGCTCTTTCATCTCGAGGTCCAGCTGCTTTCCCACTCTCCTTGCACAGTCCATGCAGGCTGCACCCTCCCAGTGAACTCACAGGGAGGGTATGACCCCATACGGCCCCTCAGAGGCTCCACAGTCACACAGCCATTGCACAGGGTCAGGGTTTGAGGCTCTCCTGTGCTCAGGGCTTTGCAGAAGTGGTGGGTTTCGCTGTGACCCAGATGCCCCTGCAAGTCTGGAGCCACTCCGCCACTGCATCCCAAAATGCACCCTCAAATTTCTCAAGAGGCTTTGGGAAGATAGAACGTGCTGAACTCAGAGCCTGCCTCATGGACAGCAGGGGCCTTTTATTGAGAGAGATTAGTGCAAGGGGGCTGGAGAGGGAATCCTGCCCCAATAATCAAAGCATTTTTTCCCTACATGGCACTTCCATCCTGAGACTTCCTGATGAAAGATCCCTCATAGAGCAGAACCAAGCGAGGGCCCCTGTAATAAATCAACACCCCAGAGACTTTGGCTGATGCAGACATTCCTGAGCAGATTTGAATCTTGTTTGTGAGGAGGGAGGGATCCCTCCACGTCCACCCTCTGCACACCCCAGCCCCTAGAGAAGCATCTGGCAGCCAGTCCATGGCTCAGCTAGCCCAGACACACCACAGGGCTGCTGATCAGCAGGGAAACTCTCTAGTTTCAGCAGATCATAAGCTTATTAAAGATAGATTTGTGCTTTGGTCTGCAGAGATAAACAGATCAAAGGCATTTTGGTCTGTGTGCCAGTGCCGGCGGTATCCCCCGTTTGGCAGAGAGGGAGGCTGGGATGTGCTCTCCATTCCCAGTGCAGGGCAGTAGGGAGCGTGCCCAGGGCCACATCCAGACTGTAAGAAGTCCATGCTTGGCTGTTTGCATGGGGAACTTGGAAGCAGCTGGTGGGGACTGCAGCACCTCCCTCACAGGGCATCGCTCCCTGCGGAGCCAAGGGGGTGGCCAAGCTTCGCTGGAGTTCTGCTGCCAGCCCGGGATCTGCTGTGCTCAGGAGGGAGAGCTAAAAGGGGAAACAGGTCCTCGTGCAGCTGGCCCAGCAGCTGATATTTGCATAGTGCTTTGAAACCCGCAGATGAAAGATTTGAGAGACACAAGAGGCTGTCACTGCCTGTTTGTCATGTTGCATGGTTCCTCCCTGCTATCGCACGCAAAGGAGACAACTTTCTGGAGAGAGGTGAGTGCAGCCTTGAGGGAAGGATGGCACAGTGGAGGCTTTTCCTGCCACGTCCACTTGCACAAGGAGCACATCTGCACCCCAGCACTGGCTGGGCTCCAGCTTCCTTCACCCACTTTACAGCCCTCTCATCATCGTGCTTATCTGTCCCCAGTTTGTCACAAGAGTCACAACCTCCCTGAGCCACCGCTGATACCCCACTCCAGGCTCGGCTGTGCTCGCTCTCAGGGGGCTCACGTGGATTGCAAAGCCAAAAGCTGGGAATGAACGACAGCATCAGGGTTCCTGACAGCAGGCAAGTGTGTGCCTGCAGAAGAGAGCCGGGAGGGAGGGAAGGAACCTTAGCACATGGCAAGCCAGCGGCAAGGGCCCCAAAACTTCAGGTGAGTGAGGAAGCTGATGATATCGCTCAAGAAAGCAGCAGCGGGAGGCAGCAGGCATCCCACCCCCCTCTCTGTGCCAGGCACGGCTCGGCGGAGCCCGACACGCCGTGCGCTCGGAGCGGGGCTCGCTTTGAGCATTTCAAATTTGCCGGATGATAACCTCGGTGTCTGAGTTCGCAGCTCTGATCCCACCCACTTGAGGTCTGACTCACGTTGCAGTCACCGCTGCCTGGGTATTGCTGCGAAAGCGGGGAGGGAGGTTGGTTCGAGAGGGGGGAGGCAGCAAGGGAGGAGGAGAGGAGAGAGGAGAGGGACCGAGGCAGCTGCCGCTCGCAGCGCACGCTTCTGCCTTCGCAACCGAGCCACACGCACCGAGGGAAAGTTGGAGTCAGCGCAGCCACTGAAGTCTCCCACACGCTCAGGGGCTGTGAGAAAGCAGCACTTTTCCCAGGTAAAGCTTTTGCCTTACTTCTTGCTGAATTGTTACGCCAGTAAAATACTTTTTAAGTGAGGTTCAGAAGGGTTGGTGGGTCCCTGCTGAGTGGGATCCTGCAATGGGCCAGCTGGGTCAGAGCAAGAGGGTGTCACTTGTCAGACCTGGTGCCATCAGCATCCTGTGGTGGCTGGAGTGGAGGCTGGTTTGGGGACTTTTTTTGCTGTTGCTGGTGGGAGCAGCTACATCCGATCAGGGACAGAGGAAGGACATGGGTGCAGTGTGCCCAGGGCACACATCTGTGGTGTGCAGCATCTCTGCCCAAGCAGCCTCCCCACGAGGGTTGTTGCTGACTTCCTGCACCGACCTGCCCGAGCCTTTTCTCTGGGCACTCCAGCCCTTCCATCCAGCCCTGCACTCCCTGGCAGCTGGTGGGGATCTGCTGCTGCCCCATCCCAGGGCATGGTCAGGTCTCTGGGGCAGGACACCCCCAGGGTGGGCTGTAGCACAGGAGGGGTGGGCAGTCCCCAGGGGAGCACAGTGCTCTCTGTCCCTGTCCAGAATCAGCTTCAGCAAGAGGCTGAATCCAAGAAACTCAGGCAGCTCCAAAGCACACCCGTGAGCCCAACTTCTTTGTTTTCAGTTTCACCTTTTCTGGACACACTCTGCCAAGCAAACTTTGTAAATGCTGACTGCTCTGCTGGGTTCCACATTTCCACATTCCTCTTCACATTTCCTGATTTCATGGGGCCTAAACAGCTTCTTATCCACAGAGCCCCTTTCCTGCTGGGGAAGCATGATAGAGGGCTGGTGGCAGTGATGGGAATTTTGTCCTGCCTCCCCCCAGCCCCTCTGCTCATGCCAGAGGCAATAAATGCTGCTTTGTATCAGATATCACGCTGGGATTGGGCAGAGGGAGCACCCAGCTCTGGAGAAGCCCAAAGAACAAGGACAGAAGTGTCTGGGGATGCAGCCAGGCAGGACACCAGTGTCCCCTCACATTTGTCCTCTCTCATATTGCCTTCAAAGTCTTGCCTCTGACAAATTTGCTCTTGTCCCATTGTGAACCAGGCTTATGGGCCTGGCAGGGGATCAAGAAGCCCATTCCCAGCTTCGGAGTTTTGCAACTCCCACCATCAAACCTCAAAGCATCCTCTCTCAAACCAGAAGAAACCTCCACACTCCTTCCCATCTCTTGGCTGAAATACCTCTCCCAGCATGCCCAGATGTTTAACCTCAGGAAGGAGCTGAATATAATTTTAGGAAAAGCCATGATGCTCTGCTGTGAGCTCTGCACTTTGCTCCTAAGTGACTTCTGCCAGCACTTTTCTCAGAAAGAAGCTATCATGGGAGGCAGAGGAACATTTCAGGTCTGCAAGGGCACAGCCCTCCTGTCCCTAGGACAGAACTAAAAGGCTCCATGTGTTGCTTCTCCTGAGCCCCTAACCACCTCTGTCCTTTCCAGAAGTGGGAAATACTTCCCAAAGAGAGGCTGCCACATTCAGGCACTTTCTGAGTGTTCCTCTCTGCCCATGTGTCCACTAATGGTGCCCACGTGCCCAGGTTCAAAACAAACCTGTTATGCCAGAGGTAGAAGCACAGGAAGGGAGAGCAGCCAATGCATTCCCTGCCGGAGCTGGTGCTGCATCCCATTAATCTTACTGCAAAAGTGCACCAAGTGCTGGAATTGATGTTGGAGGAAAGGATGCTGAGAGACGGGGAAGGGGAATAGTAAGGTAAAATGCAACAGAAATTTCCTGTCAATAAATCACAGTCCCCTCCCCAGAGGAGATAAATGCCATTTTAAAGGGGAACAGAGTGGATCAAATGCAACATGGATTGCAACAGAGCAGAAAATATCTGTTCAGGCAAGAGAAAGCAGAAATTACTATGAGAATTGTAAATAGGATAATGGGGAGATGATAGGATATTACGGAGGAAGGATCATTAATGCACCAGAGAAGGCTATTAACAGAGTTCCTTAAAGATCAGCCTAGAGGTAAATTTTATTTAATGGTTTTCATTAGTGAACTTGGCTCAGAAAATTAGGGCTTCTTTAAGAGAAATGTACTGGTGAGAAACTTGGGGAGAGTTCTGCACTGGACAAGGGACTAAGTACTACAGGAGAGCCAGAAGATCTGAAGGTTAACAGAAACACACCAGGCTGGCACAAGCTCACATGCTTAGGGTCTAAAAGCAAAAATTGTTACTCTAAACAGCTGAAAACACCCTAGGAAGAATATGTGACTTTTAGGGAACCCCAGGATGAGTGCAACAATAAATGCAACCTGACAAGTCTTCACAGCAGAGATAGTGTCAATCAGAACACCAGCACCACTGGAAAAGGCATGAGAGGGATGACCCAGAAGCAACGCCCTGCTCCGGTTCCTTCAGTGTCAGGAGAGTGATTTTGAACCAGGAACAGGTCCAGGCTGTGATAATGAGGACAATCAGGTAAATGTAAAAGCTGCCTGGTGAGACAGGGCTGGAAAGGTATCATTTATTCTGGCTGTTGTTGGAAAGACTGCCATGGGAAACAGCTGCTCCACTCGTACATTGAGGAGGAAATCAACTTGCTCTGCCAAAACACAACAGGAGCAGAGCACACAGGTACTGAAGGTGGCTGCAAGTGACCTGGGCAGAAATCCAGGGGCATGTGTGGAGTCACAGAGAGCCAATGCTCCAGGAGAGAGCTCTGAGCTGGATGCATCATCCCAGGGTCTGTGTCCTGTGAGCTGACAGCCCCCATCTATATCAGCCCTCCAGTCTGCTTTTCCTGCACATCCATGTCCAGAGGCTACCCTCTCCTGGGGAGTGTTTCCATGAGATAACTTGGCTGAGGGATACAGGAAAGTCTCTCTCCACCACAGTTAGGGTTGTAACATCACACATCCCAGCTGACAGGAGGGATGTCCTGTCCCATTCCACGGAGGAACATCCCAAGGGTTTGCAGGCAGCTGAGCCCTGCAGCCCACACAGAGCCACAGAGCCCCCAGCACTACCTGAGCTCCTCTGCAGGGACGGGGACACCTCTGCCCCCGTGCAAGTGCCCATTCCTTGCCACGAGCTAATCAGAAAAAGCAAGAAGCAGCAGAACTCCTTCTGGGCACATCTGCAGAGCAGGGCTGCAGCAGGAGCTGCCCTGGCACCGTGGCAAAAGACGAACAAGCCGATGTGCCCAGAGCTGGGTCCCACCAGCAGAGCCCGAGGCAAGGCCCAGCACAGCCCATGTGAGCTGCAAGAGCAAGAGGCAGGAGCAGGTTGTTGGTGTGTGGTGAAGCAGCCACGTAGGAGGCTGCCATCCACCCACAGCATTTTCTAAGTGTGCTACTCCCCCTATAATTTAATCTGCCATTCCCACATGTTGGGAGCAATGAAAACACATCCCTTTCACTTGGAAATACCCTTCTGTGGGAACAACCTGTTCTCCTCACTGCCGTCAGTGGGCAGGCAGCGTTCAGCTTGTTCCACGCTCCTTTTATGAGTGAACAAAGAGCTTTCCATGGCAAAAGCCTGTGCTGCAGCTGGAGGTAAGGAACTGCTCCACATGCTGCTGCCACAACTGAAAATCGCATCCCTCTCCCAACAGCCTCAATCCCAGCACCCAAACTCAGAGGGCATCCTGTCTGCTCTGCTCAGAAAAAGGCTTCTCGTGCGCTGCTTCATGGCTTGTTGTTTGCTTTCCATGCCTTTAGAAGCAGCAGGGCTGTGGGAATTGCCTCTAATCTCAGTGGTCCAGTCCCAGTCTCTCCCCTGTACGGTTCCTGGCAATCAGTGGTTGTTTACTCATGCACCTCCCTGGTACACTCCCTCCCGTGGCCCCCATGCCTTTAGACTTGAATCAAAGGCATAAATCATCTGAAGAGTATTTCAACCTCCACCACAATGTTATCTTGTTGTTGCAGGGGGAGTTTAACTTTAAAATCTCACCTTTGTCCTCTGACAAGGCTGGATCTTTTCCTTTCCTGGAGTTTCTTCCGATTGCTCCACCTCTGCAGCAAATCAGCTCTACCTTCCTGCACAATCCTGTCCCCAGAGCTGGGCCATGCACCACCTGTGGGGACAGCACAGCTCTCCCACACCAGCACATTGAGGAGGATGGGGAGACCCCTCATGTCATCTGGGAAGCTCATGGTGGGAGACCACAGCTTGACACAGGCAGATCCATGAGGGTCAGCAAGTCAGTCCAGCTCCTCAGCCCATTCCCAGCCTTCTTTCTTGTCCCTGCACTGCCTCAATTCCCCTTTAGGTATCTTCCAAACATGGATATTGCTTCCAGTCAAGGACGGAAGGGTCCTTTGAATCTAGTAGTGTCAGGGTCTTGGAGATCACCATAATCAGCAGCTCATTTGTGAGTTCGAGTGGTTTGCTCTGTTGTTTCTCCCCTTGCGGAGAAAATGTGACTTTTTGTTATTTGTATCCAGACAGAAAATAGCCAGGAAAAGTAAGTCTGCAAGGGATATTCTTCTTCCCTCCCAGGACCCAGAGCAGAGTGGGGATTTCCTATACAAGGTACAGGAGCTGCTGTGATTTGTGATGGCAGGCACCAACCCTAGGCATGGGCTGCTGCAAAGCACAAATACAAGGGCAAAGTTTAATGAGATTGGCAGCCACAACCAAGATTCAGAAATTACGTGAGTTATTTTGCTGGATTGCCTAAGAACTGCCTTCTCAGGAAAACTTATACCCTATTCATTCTATTTTTTATTGTAAGCCTATAGGAACATGATGGTTTTAAAATCCCTCCCCTTCTTTCAACATCCTTATATTGCATGGGCATCCCTAGGGCTGGGAGAGCCCAGCTGGCAGGTACAAACGTGCCTGGCTGCCAAAGGACTTTGCAATTTGGGTTTAAGTGGGCTGGAGAAGCCAGGGAGGTACAGACACCCTTTTCTGGAGGGGCTTGACGGGAAGCTCAAAGGGTCTTTGCCCAGCTCTGACTAGATGCTTTTTATAGAATCACAGAATGGCTTGGAAGGGATCTTACAAATTTCATTCCACCCCTCTGCCAAGGGCAGGGACACTTTCCACTAGACCAGGTTGCTCAGAACCTTATCCAGCCTGGTCTTGAACACTTCCAGGGATGGGGCAGCCACAGCCTCTCTGGGGAATCTGTGCCAGGGCCTCACCAGACACTTTCTTTTGCAGGTTGTCCTTGGGAGGCAGCAAAGCTCTGTCCCTGCTGGAGCACTGCTGACCACTGTGACCAACCAAACACGCAGAGGTCATGAGAGCCCACAGGACCTGACCCAGTGGTCACTCAGAGGAAAGGAGAAGGCAAGAAAGGAAAAGAAGTAGTTAAGATCCACCAGCACCTGCCACAGGGCATCAGCTCCAGCACTGAGCTCTCAGACGGGGCCAACAGGCACAAATGAGTTGCAGTGCAACATCTTTCCTAGACCATGTCATTCCCAGCACACAAGGCTGAACATGTAAAGTGACTCTGCAATGTTCTCCAAGGTCACGGTGGAACAAGGGTCACTTTGGGAAGGGCTCTACCCCTGCCTGGTACAGGCTCACTCCAAGCAGCTTTGGAGCTGATGAGAGCAGGACTGCCCCATCCTTGCAGTGACACCATGGATCCATGTTACAACCACACAAGCTCTCAAAAAAGGATGGACTTCCCCCTGCAGATGCTGGTGGGGTTCTGCCTCGTCACCCTCATCGTGATCATTCTCTGTGGTAACATCATGGTCTGCCTGGCCGTCACCCTCGACCGCCGGCTCCGCAGCCTGACAAACTGCATCATTGTCTCCTTGGCCATCACAGATCTGCTGCTGGGGCTCCTGGTGCTGCCATTCTCTGCTTTCTATGAACTCGCCAGGGAGTGGCCCTTCGGCAGCATTTTGTGCAACATCTACACCAGCCTGGATGTCATGCTGTGCACGGCCTCCATCCTCAACCTCTTCATGATCAGCCTGGACCGCTACTTCGCCGTCACCACCCCGCTCCGCTACTGCCAGGTGGTCACTCCCTCCAGGGTGGCCGTGGGTTTGGCTGTTATTTGGACTGTTTCGCTGATGGTCTCCTTCCTGCCCATCCACCTGGGCTGGAACACCAACGGGACAGCAGTGCAAAACACAGTCCCCACCTGCAACAAGGAGTGCACGCTGGCGGTGAACCTTGTGTACGGGTTACTGGACGCCTCGCTCACCTTCTACATCCCTCTGGTCATCATGTGCATCACCTACTACCGGATACTCAAGATAGCGAGGGAGCAAGCCAAGAGGATAAACCACACGTGGGGCAGCACGCCCATGCCACCCATGGTGAAAGAGCACAAAGCCACCGTGACGCTGGCAGTGGTGCTGGGAGCTTTCACCGTGTGCTGGTTCCCCTATTTCACCGTGTTCATGTACCGGGGCGTGTGGGGGGACAGCAGGGTCAAGGGCACACCCATGTCCATTGTCCTCTGGCTGGGCTACGCCAACTCAGCCCTGAACCCCATCCTCTACGGGACGCTCAACAGGGATTTCCGAGTGGCATACCAGCACTTGCTGCGCTGCTGGAGGACGGGACAGCCCAGGAACTCCCACCTGCCTCCCCTTCAGAAGGCCCAGAGCAGGGGCAGGCAGGGCCAGGGCAGGCAGGAGGGCAAACCCTTGAAACTGGAGGTGAGGAACAAGAAGGGGACCCTGCTCACCGATGGAACCCTCAAGAGGTAAGAGCCTCCCTACACTGGGGACTCTGATGGTAGGTCTGATCCCAGAGAGGAAGGCAGAGGTGGGGACCCCACATTGTCCATGGACTTTTAGCAAAAAAAACTGATGCTGCAGCAAAACATCCTCACCCAGACAACTCCAAATTCAGCCACTCAGAAATTCACCACCACTCACAGGAACCCAGCTTGCATCCCCTCCATGCTGGCAGCACAACTCCAGGTATTCCAGCTTTCCAGGGGAATTGCCACCATTCACAGGGATCACAAAATGACCCCTGGCTTTGCTGGGTAATGGGGACAGTTGCCATCAGAATTTGCAGTACAGAATGGGGTGAAGCTGTTAGCTGGGATACTCCCCAAAACCAGCCATGTCCCAGTGAGGAACAGACAGCAAATTCTGGGCACAGAGCAGAGCTTCAGGGGCCAGGAAAGGTGACAGCCCATCACAGAGGGGAAAACAGGAATGAGTCCTGGGGCACAGTCAGAGCACCTGCAGCCAGGCTGGGAGTCCCTGCAGGAGCCAGGAGCTGGGATCCCAGATCCCTGCAGAGCAGCTTGGCCACTTCCCTTCCCATCCCTGCCACACACCCTCAGCACCTCAGCCATCAGTCTGCATCAGCAGTGAATTCAGCCAACAGCAAGTTCCATTCCCATCTCTGGAAAGGGGCAGGAGTAGCCCAAATTAAGTTGGCAGATGGAAAGGTATCATCAAATACCCATAAAGTTAATACCCGTAAAGTTAGAGCCAAAAATTCCCTCAGCGTCATCCCAAGCACGTTACGAGGGCCAGCCCCACCAAGGGGTGCAGTGAGGGAGCAGGATGGGAGCAAAGTGGGCAAGTTCTGTGCCAGGCTGTCTCTCCAGCCCCCTCCCTGGGCACCCACATCCCCACAGGGCTGTGCCACCCTCTCCCTGCCTCACTCCAAGGTGCTCACTCAGCCAAGCACAAGGAGAACGGAGAGGCAGGCTGTCAATCTGCGGCTCCTGAGACTAATCTAACCTCTAAGCAGTGCCTGATAAGCAGCCCAGAAACTTTCCATCCATAGATAAGGGTTTCTTTGATTCCCTGTTCCCAGCGTGCCAGCAAAGAAGCCGTGCTCGTGCGCTCCTGCAGCACGTGCCCTTGATCCTGCCCCAGAAACTGTCTTAAGGCACCAAAAGGAGAACTCAGGGAGGTGAACCAAAGTTCAGAGTCATCCAAAAGGCTGAGCCAGCATCGTGCCTCCCCCAGAGCACCAATGTGATTTTACCCAAGGGAGGGGGGCAGAAAAAGAGATACAGAGGGATGGATTAGCGTGAACAAACACAAGAATGCAGGTCCTGGGGCTGCCTTTTTCTGTTTCCAAGGAATTAATGAGGAGCCCAAAGTTATAGCATTTGGTAAATTGTAGTTTGTATATAAAAACATATGGAAAACGTGTCTAAGGTGGTGGGGGTGTTTCTGCAAATGTACAGAGACAAAGAGAGCTATCCTGTGTACTCACACAGAAGTGTAGCCCCTGGGCAATCCAGGAGCTCCTGCACTGAGGCTCTGCAGCTGCACCAGGAGAGCTGGCCATGGGGAACAGGCTGTCAGGACTTCCCTGCACAGCCAAGAGAGAAAAGAGGAGAGAATATAAATGTCACTGTCTTCTCAAAACGCTGCCTTACCACAAAGGGAGAATAATGACTTGGAGGGAGATGAAAGGGGAAGAAAAATGGGTTTCTGTTCCTCAGGCAAAGGGCAGGGTCACTGATTTCCTGGCTTTCACCCTCCCAGCTTTTCCGGGTAGAAAAGATCCTTCCCCTGGTTCCGTAGAGGGAACACTCAAGCAAGGGGATGTTTCTTGACCTTTCTAAATCCAGCTCCCCCCTCCGTCCTACACAGCATTACCACTGTGGTTTCTGCTCACAATCAGATAAGAGTTGCTCAAGCACCTGCTTTTACTTTCTCTCCTTCTCTTCGTAGCCCTCTCACCTCCCAGCAATGATGCACCAATGATCATCTGTGGCCCCTTCCAGCCCTTTTTTCCACAGTCAGATACATAAAGATCTGCTGTTGGCAGATGATCAGGATCAACTAACACCACACAAGACAGGTGAGCACAGGAGTTACCTGTTCACCAAAAACCTGGCAGCCAATTTCACCCCCAGCACAAACCGAGCTGGTTCCTCTCCCCTCTTCCTCTCTGCAGAGTCTTCCGAGTCATCTGCCCTGAACAAGTTAACAGGAAAAGGCCAACATAAATTATTCCAAAAACTCATGACCCCCCAGATAAGAACACCCAGAGCTCAGAAGAGTTCTGCTCAGAGAAGCTCTGTGGAATCATTTAAGGGAAAGCAGAATTTTGAACCGTTGCCCTTAATAACAATGTTCTTTTTGGTTATGAGGCATAGGGAAAAGACTGACAAACAAGAATAGAAATACTGGAGAACTGCAGGCAGTCTCAGGGCTCACTCAGAGTCTCAGCCAGGAGCAGGGCAGGGAATCAAAAGCCACAGGACCTCCACAGCAGCTGGGGGCTGGAGGGTGTTTCCATCAGTGAGGACCAGGTAGGGCAGAGAGTACAGGGCTAAGCAGAGATGCAAGGGGAAGACAGCTGCTCCCATTTCCCCACCAGGCATCAGAGAGGAAGGCAACTCACAAAACCAGTAAAGAAAACCAAAAGACCTCAGGAATCTGCTTCAGTGCACTGGGCCAGGGCTCTGAAGAGATCTGGTGCTTGGCATGCTCGTGGCTGTAGGCTCTGAGACCAGACCCTGATGTTCAGAGAGATTAAATCCCATGCGAGGGAGCAATCAGCACTAACAGGCATGTACTGGGGAAGAAAACGCTGGAGCTGAGTGAGTGGCTGTGGATCTCATTCTTGCATGTCATCTGTGCTCAGAGCAGCTTGGGACAAGACCAGGGGCACAAGATATGGGCAGAGGAGAAGCCTGTTCCTACTGGAAAGGGTCACTGTCCTAGTCACAGCATGCCTGCCCCAGCTGCCAGCCTCAGGCAGACACTACCTGGTGCTTCACAGAGCAAAGCCAGGCTCGGGCAGGCTGGCACTGACAGACTGGTCTGTTCTTTTTCTCTTTTTTCTGTCTTCATGTGCAATTTAACCTTTCCAGCACTGGAGCTTTTCTGTGAGTCTCAGCCAGCCCGCTGCCCTAGGACCCATATCTCCCAGCCTTCAAATCCTGGCTGCCCTCTTCCAAAATCCTGTATGTGAGGTTGAAAGGACAACACTCAGCTTTCCTCAGCACGAAACTCAACAGCAGAGGCAAGAGCTGCAGGGTGAGTACAAGGCCAGGGTCACTGGGTGAAAATGAGGGAGGAGGCAGCTCTCCCTGCTGTGGCACCCACTGCATTTTTCCTGGTACAGGCATCCCTTCCTGATGGTACCTGGTGCAAAGGGTGATACCATCAGAGATGCATCCTCACTCTTTTATCCATCCTCACTCTTTTATCCATCACTGGTTACTTTCCAACCAAGTCCCAAGCCCAGGGGAGGTGCACAGAGCTGGGGCCCCCTTTGTGGCTGCCCTGGAGTTTTGGGATTATAGAACCAGCCTGAAATGCCCTGGAAGATGCTGCATCCTGCCTGTCCCTCATGCACTGCAGAGGCAGCTGCATTCAGACCAAGTATTTCCAGCACACTTCATTTTCATGCAAGCCTACATCCACATAAATTGCCAGCAGCTTTGGTGGAGATGCTGGCAGGGCTCCTGAGGTGAAGAGCTGACGCTGCACCAGGCATTGCTGCTCTCTCCAAGTGGTGCTGGGCTGGAGGACACAGCTGCCATGCATGGGGATGCCTCTCAGCCCCAGAGAGCCACTTTGTGCAGCCCTTCTCAGGAAGAGTCAGGCAAGGTCACCCTGACCTCCACATGTTCTCACCTCCAGTGCTGCGTGCGGATAACCTGGGCTCTCCATATTGACTGTGCCTTGGGGGGGAAATACAGCCACCCACGTGCTGGAAGCTGGGCACACTTCGTCCCTGCTGCACCCTGAGCACTTCTAACCTTAGCCAAGGTCACAGCAATAATGGGAGCTGGTGCTGTCTGTCCACACACACAGCTGGGAGGGAGGGGGAGTACAGGGACCCCCTGCCCCGGGGTGCAACATAAACCTGCACTTCTCAGAGCTACTGGCTGTGAATCACCCTGGAAATGCCATTGCCCATCAGCAGATGGAGAACCAGAGGACTGGAGGCTGCAGGTGCTGTTCTTTGGGGAGGCATCACTGCTGCCCTGCAGGAGGAGCAGAGTGAACCCTCCAGTCTGGAAACCACAAAGCAAAAGTCCCCAGGACAGGCACAGTGCTCAGTGCAGACACGAGGCAGGGTCATGTCTGCTGCTGCCACTGCCCAGCAGCAGGGCAGAGGGGACACCAACTCCAGCTCTTCTACTTCATGCTTTCCATCTCTGTGCATGTGTTCTAAGACGTGTAGTTTCCGTGAGGTAAAGGCAAAATGCCAGCCGTCCCCTGAGAGGCTGCTGATCTAATCAGCAGAATGAAGCAGAGGTGTGGGGGAGAGGTTTGCAGGAGGTCTAAGGTCCTGGTGTGACCACAGATTTCCCCTCTGCACCGTGGGGGTGGGGACAGGAAATGCCACCTTGCACAGGACACCAAACCAAGGAGTCCCTTAAAAAGAAATTCCCTGACCCACAGCAGGGAGAGGTGCCATGGGAGAAGCAGCACTCAGGAGCAGAGCACTGCCAGCTCCAGGACATCAACTTTTGTCAGGTTATGAGACAACTCATCCCTGCTGCTGCTAGCTGACCCGAGGGTCAGGAAGAACAGGCAGAGAAAACCACAGAACAGAGTGATATTGCTCAGAGGGGAGTTGGGGGGATAGGTCTTGGGGTGATGCAAGCCTGCTCAGCTCTGCCCAAATGCCAGCGCTCAGCATTTAGTCGAGGATGCTGAGAGCATCCTCACATCACAGTCCCTCCCAGGCACAGCAGGTGCTGGATGCAGCATTCCTTACACTGGGGAGAGGAGAGGGGGGGAAATGCACCCATCTGCATGCTGTAAAGCCATTGATCACCCTCTGTGTTCCCCTGCAGGATCCCTGCTCTGGCACATGGCATTTGCTCCATCCCCAAACACTGCTGGAGAAGCTTCCGCCCACCCAGGTTTCTTCCCAGGAGGGTGGTGTGGTAGAAGAGCCCTTGGAGGAGCTGCAGAAGGACATCTCCCCTGTCCCGTGTGGGCAGTGACACTTCCAACATCAAGCCCCACATCAGCAGGAAGAGAGGCCTGAGGAGCTGGGTCAGGGAGCAGTGCCTGCCCTTAGCAGGGCTGGGAGTGCCCTCTCCAGAACCATGGCAGTGGGTCAGGCCGAGAGGGCAGAGGAGGGAGGGGGAAAGGGGCTGCTGTTGAGGTCTTGGTGCCAGGCAGACCAGCCTAGGAAGGAAAAAGGCAACACAGGCACTTCCCTGGCGTCCTAGGGATGTATCCACCCCTCAGAGGGGGCAAGGGGCTGATGTGGCAGGAGGGCTCAGCTTGGTGGATGTTGACAGCCACACGTGCTGGATGTACGTGCACAGGACATCCCACTCCCTCAGCATCCATGCTGGGGCAAGGCTGCCTCCTATCCCTGGGGCTGTCCTTACACCACACCCCCTGTCCCAGCCCTACTGCAAGGCAAGGAGACATTGAGCAACCAGGGTTTGCCTCAGGCTCTGCCTTACCCAGCAGCTCAACACTAAGGCTCCCAAAAGAGGATGTTTCCACCCTGAGCCTGTGCAGAAGTCATCAGTGGTATAAATATCTATTTAAGACAGAAGGAAAATGAGGTACTTGATTTCTATGGGTATGCTTTGTCCTGGGAATAGCCTCCCTGCCCTGCTCCACCCTGCTGTCCCATCCCTCTGCTGGGACAGAACCTGGTCACACAGCACAAACACCTGAGACACAGGTGCAGCTGCCCTGGGCAGGGCTGGCACCTCCCAGAGCACACCTGTGGGACCAACCAGATGATGCCTCCCCGGTCCCTGAGCTGATGGAGCAGGGGACACCTTGCTGTCCCCAGGGGCGGACCCGGAGGGGCGGCACCGCTGGCTCGGAGCTCCCCCTGCTTGCTGCGGGCACGGACCGGCCCCGAGCCCCGGCCACACCGCGGGTATCACCCGCTGTCATCACCCACGGCGGGGCCGGGCTCCCCGACCCGGCACAGCGCACCCCAACTCCTCGACACCCCCGAGCCACCACAGCACTGAGTGTCAGCATCTGCCCCCCGTCCCTCTGCGGGTTTCACCCTTCCACCACTCACTAGTGGTTACAGAGAGCAATTGGCTCCCAAAGAACGAGGAAAGCTGAGAGAGGGGAGTGTTGCAGCCCCGGTGCCTCCCAGCACCCAGCCAAATCCCATCAAAGCATCAGCGTGCAAGGAAACACCCCAGCAAGGTGATGCCCTGACAGGCAAGGTCCCCTCGTGGTCCTCCCTCATGTGGCCTCGGGCTAAGGAGCTGTGAGACTCCTGGGCTGAGCCCCTCGGAGCAGACTGAGAAATTGCCTCATCAGCAGCTTTACAGAGCGGCAGGAGCCGAGTCCCTGCGGAGGAGCACACGGAGAGCGCGTCTTCCCCAAACAAACCCGGCAGGAGCGGGCCTGAATCGCCTGCAGCATCCACGCTCCGCTCCAGCTCGGAGAAGAACTGGCAAACACACACCCAAACCCCTGCCACCTATGATAACAATTAGAGACTTATCTAATTGCAAAAATAATTGCAATTGAAGTGTTTAATTACCATACTAAGCAGGAAGAGACGTTTCCTACTGTTCCAGTAGCACTCCCGATCCATCAAACAAGGTTTGGGGCTTGTTTGGGTGCTGAGTTTTTTGGTTTTTTGGTGGGTTGTTTTTTTTGTTGTTGTTGGGGTTTTTTTGATTATTAGATTGCAGCCCCAGGGGATGAAGAGATTTGCTAATTAGGGTCTTGGAGAACAGCTACCAATTCACAAGCACTTGCTTTTAATTTCAATACTAACGAGGCTGGAAGGGGGAGAAATCCAAAAGGCAGAACAGCTGTGGCAGTGCTGGCTGCAGCAGCGCTGCCCTCAGCCCCTCCTCACTGGGCTGACACTGCTCAGGGACCATCCAGAGACCACGGGGAGGGGATGGGCTGGGGAGGGGTTGGCTCAGCGCAAGCACAGGCAGGGTGGAGCTGCTGCTCTGGGTCGCTGCTCTCACCGCAGCCACCACACAAACTAATCCCAGCATCGATCATCTGTCTAATCCCCTCAGGGACCATCGGTTTTCTCAGTGATGGGTTAATCCTGGTCCTGAGGCAGCCATTCTATCCCCTTGGGGTGCAGCAGCAAGAATTTCTCCAGGTGACATTTGGTTTTGTTCTCCTTTAAACGGACAACAAAAGATAATTTAATTCTCTCGCCAAGCAGCAATTCTGTGAGGGAAGAGAAACTGCTTAGGAAGCTCCTAACCAACATCTGCTCTCTCAGATAGGAAATATCCCCTGCTAGTGGAGGGAGCACTGTCAGGGCTGGCTGCCAAGTGCATGGGGACATCCCCATCCCCCTGTCCCTGCAGGGGACACTGGAGCTCACGCTGCCCTATATATGACACCCAATCCTCACCCTGCTCCACCAGCCACCCCGGGGACCCGCAGCGCCTGGCTGGGCTTCTTCCACCAAACCACCTTTCCCATCCTTGCCACAGCTCTGGGAAGGGCCCAAAAAACCCGCAGAGAGGAGACACAGGGAAGGAGAGAAGCAGACGGGAGGCAGGAGCAGCCGCAGGGCATCCAGGCGTCCTGTCCCCCAGGAGCGCAGCTGAGACGCGGTGGCTGCCACGGGCTGGAGGCAAAGGAGCGTTTTATTTCTTTTAGATAAAAGAGAAACATCAGTAGAATGAGGAAAAAACTGTGTTGTTGTTTTTTTCCAGGCTGTCATGTGATTAAACACAGAGGAAACAGAAAGGTAGAGAACAGCCCCGAGCAGTGGAAAATGAGAAACTTTGTGTTAGAAATCTCAAGATTGGATTTTCTGGAATAAAATACATTTTGGGGTCACTCACCCAAGAGTTTTGGCTAGGGAATCAAACCTCTGAAAAGGTTATGGAACCCATTTCCTCCCCACAAATCTAAAAAATTACATTTCCATGCCAAAGCATCTCAAAGCCAAGGACAAGCACTCCCAACATGAAGGAGACAACCATGGGGAAAGCACATCAGGCGCCTTCCTGGCCTCAGCTAAACCCTTCTGGCCCAGCATTTCCCCACCACCAAGAATGCCAAGGCTGGCAGTGCCAGAGCCACAGGCTGACCCCGTCCACCGCAGGATGGTGGCCATGAGACCAGGAGCGCGGTCGTGTCCCTGGGATGGTGGCCGACGGACCAGAGAGAGAGGACAAAGCCACTAGAGGGCACAAGTATGACAGAAACACGGCCCCACACCAGGGGACCTCCAGCTGCCGCACTTCAACAGTCCCTGAGGTCCCCAAAACCCCTCATCATCACCCCCACCTCCAAAGGTGCACCCTCAGCTCTCCCCCAGCAGTGACACACCTTCTCCTGGGGCCCGAGATCCCACCAGGCAGAGCTGGCTGTGGAGAGCCGGGTGCCCCTGGCCAGGCAGCAAGACGTGGGTCCTGCAAGGAGCCACCTGGTCATCGCCGAGGGACACGTCCGAGGTCCTTTGTCCTTTCCTTCTCCTTCCTCCCCCGGAGCGTCCTTCTGGCAGGCGCTCCCCTCCCCACTCCCGCAGCCGCCAACGCTTTCATTAAGGCTCTTACACCAAACTAAACGCCATTTGTCAGGGAAACAGCTGCCAGAGGCAGCTCTGCTGGAACAGATGCCCCCGTGTCCCCCAGCAAACGGTCATTGTCACATCTGCCTTCCCGGTGTGCCACACACCTGCACCCACACGTGTGTGCACTACCTGCCTGGCTCTGCTGTCCTCAGGGCAGGACGGGGGGCACAGAGCCCTGTTTCCGGAGCTATATTCCTGCTCCCAGCCCCATGAGCAGCCTGTGACATCTGTGTGGGCATCGGAGCCGCTCTCAGCACCTGGGCTGCCCCGTCACTCCACCCACCCTGGGCGTAGCTGACAGGTGCTGCTGGCCGGGGGTGTTTGCACAGCTGTCAGGGCCTCCCGGATGGGTCTGCTCTCCTTGCTCACAATTCCCACCCCACGGGCAGCAGCCCATCTCCTCCCTGCTGGCAGGAACGCAGAGCCGCTGGAGGCAGAGGCAGCAACACCCTCCGACCCCGTGCAGACAGGGGCTGATGCTGATTAAACGCAGCCCCGGTGCTGATAATTAATTTCTCAGAGGATGAATTACTTGGGAAAGCTCCAGAATTAATGTTGTTCTTCCTGCCTGCCACAAAAATGCTAGGTCTGTTTGGGCTTTGAAAAAAACCTAAAAGCAAAGGGGAAGAAGATCCCCTGATGAAGAACCACAGCCGTGCCCTGGGCAAGGGGTGCCTGCTGGGTTTGGGATCTCTGCTGCGGCTGTTCTCTGGATCCAAGAGGCTGCAGGCAGGGCAAGAGGATGTGCTGGCACTGCCCGTGTTCCAGCAGTCAGGAGACCCTTAGAACTGGCTATGGGCATTGACCAAACCCCCTCCAGCAGCTCCTTAGACCCATCTCAGTCCCCGCGTTGGGCTGAGACATCCCCATCTCCCCACGCCACCTGCCCAGGGAACCACAGGGATCTGTGTGGAGAACATCCAGCTGCCCTTTCCCCAGGCACTGCCTGCCGTCCATGGGGCTGGATGTGGCTGTCCCCACGCCGGAGGGCAGGGCTGGAGCCGGTCCCCGTGTCGCTCAGCCCGCCTGGCGTAGCGCGGCTCCCTGAGGGCGCTGAGGCGGGGCCGCGCTGGATGCCAACGCGGAGCGAGCAGCCCCTGCAGACAGCACTATTACGCAGGGCTCTCCATCCCTTTTGCTTAATAGGAAGCATTTTTCTGTTTCATTTCCCTTACCCTTGGAGCTGAAACCGCCTTTCTGCAGCAAAACACACCAAGCCAAGGAAATTCTTCTCCCTTTCCAACTCGCAAAGGCCTCTCCCTCCTCCATCAGCAGGAATGCCCACTCCGCAGACCACCCCTTGCCTGGGGTACATTGCAGTGTTGGAGGGACAAGTGAGCCCCACCCCTGTCCTCCCACTGGCACTTAGGAGACAGCAAGGACAGGGATACTGAGGGGGCTGCAGGATTCTCTTCACTCCATGTACAGAAATTACAAATATTCCCAAATACGCAGAAGACAAAGCCTGCCCTCGCCTCACCTCCTCTGGCCCTCCCTGAGGGCACTTCACTCGCTTGGCCTGCTTCAAGGCTGAGCTAAGTCCACCATTCGTTATTGGGTAATTAAGCTCTTAATTAACAGGCTGATTTCCCCTCAGAGCCCTGCCAACAACTCCTGGTCCCTCTGTCAGCTGCCTCCCGGCAGGGCAAAACCTGCAGGGCCTGGCAAGTGCTGCTGTCCCAGGGATGGCTCCGAGCTGTTTTTCATACCTCCCCCATGATCTGTTCCCGGCGCTGGGGCACCGTGACCCAGCCTGAAGGCGTGAGCCTCCTCCAAAAATGCGCCTGCGGCACAAATGAGCCTGACGCCTTTCTGGGCTCAGAGTGACACCAAAGAGTCAGGGGCAAACGGGGGTGAGACATTGCCACCATGAGTGATGTTTAAGCCTAAACCTCCAAGACTAGAAAACCTCCCAGCTTATAAGCCTTAAGAAAGAAAGAAAGAAAAAAAAAAATACGATATTCGAGATATTCCTGCCTCTAAAGAAAAAAAATCTCTCAGCAACCTTTGCCGCCGGCTCCTCCCTCCTTCGGGACTGAGCTGGGAAAGGAGGCAGCAGTGCCGTGCCCCAACCCCAAGCTGGCTGGACCGCAGGGATAACATGGACACCCTGCCCCAGGCTCCCCACCGGCCTCCAAACCTCAGAGAACCGCAGCAAACCAGCCGTGATGAGCCGCCGTCCTCGGTGAGATGGCAGGGGCTGCCCTGCAGCGCTCCGTGTATTCATCACTTGTCAGCTCCCCTTAGCCGTGAAAAGAGAGTTATCCTCCCCCCGGGCCAGAGCCGTCCCGTTCCCAGCAGGGCTGGGGACACAGGAGGCTGGCACGGAGCGGTCCCTGTCCCGCTGCCGGGGTGCCTGGGTGGGAGGAGAGACGCCAGTTTGGCTAATCCAAGTGGAAACTAATTGTGTTTCATTGAGGTTTTATCTCTGCAACTGGCAACGTGCTCCTGCAGGAGATTTAGTGTGAAGTTGTCTGGTCCCTGCCAAGAAGGCTGGGGTTTTTTTTAGAGAAAACACATTATGCATCAAAGTTGAAATTCAAATCTCTTTTCCTGCATTCCCAGAGTATATTTATGACGTTCCAGATATTCCTCGGTGCATCACAGTTTGTGGGAAGCCCCCAGTCACTGCAGGATCCCGGGACCAGCTCAAAGAGCTGCCTGAACTTCTTCTGCTTTATGGGTTTTCCCTTTGCTTTAAGCTGTGTGAGTGGGGGACTGTGGGCAGGCAGGGATGAAGCTGATGCACATGAATGCCTCCAGATGAACTCCCCCCAGCCCTCCCAGAGCTTCCCAACCCTGGGTTGCTCCTCTCCATCCCAGCCCTGTGTAATTTCCACACCCCCCGTGCCCCCGTGTGCAGTCTGGTGCCTGCAGTCTCATCCTGGATGGGGTTGGCAGAAAACGGAGCGTTTTTCCCTAAAGATGCTGCACTTCTCCCTTCGTGGGGGTTTAGCAGGTTTCGAGTACAGCCATGCCAGGAGGTGAATCAGCCCAGCCCAGAGCCTGCACCAAGAAGGGGGAGGAAAGAGGGGGGCACAAGGAGGAGCAGTTATGTGAGTGCAGAGAGGGAAGCACAGACTGCAAAGCCTTTGGGGTGTAAACCCACCTGTTTTTCTGAAGCAGGCTGGGAGGGTGGATGGCTGAGGGGCTCCTTCTCCCCACCCAGCAGCTCCTCTCAAGGCATCAGGACAGACCCAGCATCTGCAGTCCCTGGAAAATCACGCTCCATTTCCAGAAAGGAAAGCAAAGTGTAAATCTCTCTCTCAGACACATATTTGTTCCTCTGCAGCAAGAAAAGTGGTGAAAGCTTTAATTTCCAAGCTGGGAGGGAGAGACAAATACATCAGCAGCACCCCGGGTGCAGAGGAAAAAAACCCATCAATTCTGGGATTACACCAGTGGCCACCGAGATTTCTCCCTCCCTGGCTGCAATCCAGAAACACCACAGGTTTCTCTGCCGGCCCTGCAGCTCTTACCTCTCGCTGTGTTTGGGGGAAATCTGGACACCTTCATGGTCATGAGGGTGGTTACTGCACCAGTGTCTGCCCACAAGTGCCAGGCTGGGGGGAGGCAGGGATTCCCCCGGCTGCATTTCACATTCAGAGCAGGCTGGCCGCAGCGCTCGGCTCTCCCCAGAGATTCCCTTCGTAAGAGGGAGCAAATTCCACTTATCTTTCCCAGGGAAATTTGCATTTTAAATATCCCAACTCCAAATGTCACCCAGTTTGATCCCCTAAGCTGAACAAATGCAGAGGAGCAGGGAGGGGGCCAGGGTGGCTCACCAGTGTGAACAACCAGGAAGAAAGGAAAAAACCAAGGTTAAAAGCGTGTACAGATGTTTAATCTGTGCTGAGGTGAGGATGGGAGCAAACATGGCAGAGACCTTCCCCCTCTTGCATCCTCCATCGGGCAGGACACGGGGGAACAGGTATCCAAGGCTCCAACCATTAAGGATTAGGGATTTTGTGTTTGAGATTTTGTTTACACAATAAGACTTAAGACTGCATGGAGTGTAGGTGGATTCTCCCCGGTGCCTGCAGAGGGATTAGTGCCTATAAAGCAGCCAGAACGAGCTAAAAATTGGAGAGATCAAAGTGCAGGAAGAGGAATCCCACGTTCTCAGGAGTGGGAGGAGAGGGAAGGAAGAGGGTAGTGGTCAAACCCGAAACAATTGTGGCTGCTGGCCCTGGAGGACGTGGGGAGAAGCATGGAGCACCCACACACTGCAGCTGCAGGGATGCCAGAAAGCACCTCAGGGAGCACCCAGACCCCTGGTGTTCTCCATCCTCTCCTGAGGCTGCAAAATCTCCCTGAGCAGCTCCAGTCTGCAGGAGAGGCATGACCCCAGCCCTTCCTGAGCTCTCTGCTGCCACAGGACCATCTCTGGGGAGCACAGCAGAAAAGGGGTGTCCAGCCTGAACCCCTCAGCAGTGCTGGGGCACAGGGGGAAGCTCAACACCATGCCCTGCAGGGAAGGGAGCCTGATCCTGCTGCTCCTACCGGTCCCCCATGACCAAGGTGACACTGCCACGTGTCAACCCATGCCACATGAGGAGGGAACACACTCACCTGGGCCTGGGGGGGCTCTGCCAAAGCCCTGGACCTTCAGCGCCCAGCCTGCTCTCCCTGCCTGGCTGAGCAAATGAGCCTTCTCCTCTTTACCTCATTAAAGCCATGAGCTGATTCGATTAAACGGGGCACCAGCCCTTGTCCTCAGAAGGCAAATGGGATGAATGTTTAAGGCATGAAGTTTTCTGGCCCCCAGCACCTCGTTACCAGTCCAACCCCCAGTGCACAGGGCACTGCCTTCTGCCAGCTCCCTGCCTGCCATGCACGGCACTCACCCTGCACCTGGGGACAGATAAACTCCCCTAGTGCCAGCCTTGCACTACTGCTGGCCCCAGGGACCCAAGCCCAGTGGGGCCACACACATGGAAAGCAGCCCAGGCACAGCAGGATGACAGTCACCTCCAGTGCTGGCACCTGGGGGTGTCTCTGGCTGCAGCTGCCCATGGCTGTGGGGCTCACAGGTCTACAGGCAGCCCCTTTTCCTCCTTGGCATCTGCAGTGGCTGAGCTTGCTCCATCACTCTGTTTTTTGGGAGGCAGAGGGTGCCTGTGCTCCCCCACACAGCCACCCTCCATCCCGAGCCTCTCCCGCGCTCAGGTGGGGACACAAGTTTTATCCTCACCCTGTCTCCAAACCTGCGGGCAGGCAGGCACTCCTTTGCCAGAAATTAGTCTGAAATGGTTCAGAGAACTAATTCCCTCCCTCCGTAATGCATGGAAGCTTCTTACGCTAAATCTATACAGACACAATTAGCATTATTCATATTCCATATGCTCCGCTCCCTTGTGATGAATATTAATCTCCTTCCCGCTCCCGGGCATTAGAGATAAGGGCGTTGCACGGTGCTGCTGCAGTGGCACAGAGGGTCTGAGGGAGTGGTGCTGCAGGGGGAGACAGGCTCGTCCCCACGTCGGGAAGGGCAGGGTTTGTGTCCTTTTGGAGGGGCTGGGCTGAAGCGGGGTGTCCTTTCTGCTCCCACTCCCAGCTGAACTGGTCTCCACTGGGGCTGCTTCGGTGCCCCCTGGGCACGTGGTTGTGTCGGGCATCATGAAACCCCAAACCTCCCTGCACCTTCCAGCTCTCCACAGGTTCTGGAGGGGGAGTAGGACTCAGTCAGACTGTCCTGCTTCTGCCAGCTCACATTTTGCAGCATTTCTTAGGCTGAGAAGTGGTCACGGGCATTGCGGGAGCTGAACTGATGCCTCTTGGTGCTGCCCAGGGCAGGAGCAGCTTTGCCGGCATCCCAGAGCATCCCTGCTGCAGCCCCTGAAGGCAGCACAGCTGGGCAACTGCAGCAGCCGGATCCCTGTCCCACCTCTCTGTGCAGCATCTCGCCCTGAACGGGGCACAGCAGCACCCACTGATGCAGCAAAAGCAGCGCAAGAAGGCGGCGGAGGAAACGATGCAGCCCCTGCAGCTCATCCACTGCCGCTGTCAGGCAGGGACACGGCGGGATTTACAGTTCAAGGAGGGGCCATCCCGCACTCAGGCAGGGCTGCAGGGACAGTACACAGCCCCATGTCCCTCTGTCCGTCCATGCTCGCCCTCCACATGTGGCTCCAGGCCAGGCCGGGGGGCTGTGGGTGGGGGCCTGGGGGCTGTGAATGGAAACGCCATACGTGTGATGGGGGTGGAGAGGACACAGGCCAGGAGGCACCGCGTCTCTATACATCCATTTGCATGCCTAATCCGCTGCCGGGGAGTGGAGCGTCAGGTCCCCCATCTGCTCCGCAGCTCACATCATTAGCTGGCTGGTTTCCGAGCCGGCACCGAGCAGAGGTGGGAGTCGAGCGGAGAGGGGAGAAGGGAGGCTGCTCCCATCCCCACGCACCGTCACATGTCGGCAGGCTGCGGGTCTTGGGAGCATCCTGCCCCTTCCCGGAGCTGGTGGGCAGCGCACAGGGGGCAGAGAGGGGTGTGGGTGGAGGAGGGGTTCAATTCCTGTGGGTTCCTGGGATGCTGCTGTGCTCCAGGCTTCCCCCTGGGCAACGCGAGGGGCACCGGGCATCTCCTCGCCCACATCACGGATGCTGCCCACACTTTTACTTTGCCCCGGGGCAGCAGAAGTACCCATAGCTGGTTCTTTGCTGCAGGCAAGCCAAGAAGCACCCACAGGCACCAGCCCACTCACGAAGCTCATCTCCACCACACGGATCCAGCCGCACCAACCATCCCCACTGCCTCTAACCCTGCGTGATGGCCCTGGGACACAGCCCCTTTAAATCCCCACACTCACAGGCTGGGCTGGGACACTGTAAAGGGAAAAATAAGGCAAAGAAATTATTTTCTTCTCGCCAGCAAGCCTGGATTGCTGCCCGTTCCTCGGCTACGCGCTGCCAGCCCGCCCACGCACCGCACAGCGAGGACTGCAGAGGCCAGCGTGGGCTGGGGGATGCCAAGGGGGTCGGGGTGCAGCGAGGGACCCCCATGCTGGACACCTCTGCTCACTGGGATGCCATGGGGGGAGATGTCCCACCCGGCCCTTCTCTCCCTGGGATGCACAGAACATCCTCCTGCTCCGTTATCTGCCCCATTCTCTGGGGCTGTTCCCATCACCGAGCTCTAAGAGTTTAAACTCATCCAAAATCCCTGTTGAACTCCCGAGGTTGGGGCCACAAGGACCTACTCCAGCCAGCAGTGCTGAGAAAATGGGGGTTTCTCAGCAAGCAGCAATGAAAAGGGGGTCAGAGGGATGTAGGGGCTGGGGGACAAGGGGAGCAGGGGGAAAACAACCCCACATTCCCCCAGGGTCACTCTCCCCCTCTGCTTTCACGCCCGGCTGGGTTCCTTCATTACTTACCCAAGCTGTAAATTGTCTAATTTGGAGCACACCATTTATCCCTGATGTGCACTTGAGCAGCCAGATTTTGTTTTCAGGTGTGTAATTAATTTTTTTAACGTGATTTCTCTCCTAGGAAACTGCAAACAAACAGTTCCGGCTTTCATGGCTGGGCAACTCGGGTGAGCGTCGGGGCAGGGATTAGGCAGACAAGGAGCCGAGGCCGGATCTCAGAGGATGTGAGGAACGGGGGTTTTGCAGAAACCCCTTGCTCCTACTTTCCAAATCCTTCATCCTTCAGTGCAACCCTCTGCCTCCTCCACCACCGCCACACTCCCTCCCCATGGGCACTGGAGAAGGCTTGAAAGGGGAAGCAACAGCCACTTTCCCTGTTCCAAACTCAATCTGCTGGGAATTACCATTTTTATTAAGACCTAACATGTCCTTGGCTGCTGGGAATGTGATTTGCTCCTGGAATGAGATTACAGCAGCTCCTGAGGATCCCATATCAGCATCCACCTCTCTGTGATGATGCTCCCATCCCCAGACAGAGGTGTCTCCATCAGTGGCTGCTCACAGCCATCTCCACCACAAGGAGAGGTTGTGCTCAGGCATAGTACAGGGGGCATCCATGGGGATCCACTATCCTGAACTCTTTACATCATCCCTGGGATGTTTGCTCTCTGGGAATGATGCTGGCTATTTTTGCCTCACCCATCACCTCTCAGAGGGCAGGCACAAGGGAGGATGGAGGAGAAGCAGCGCCGAGGATGGGTAATGTCTGCCCCCGCTGCTTGTCCCAGTGCCCAGCTGAGTGTGGGTGGGAGACACAGGGGTTCCCAAGTGCTGCTCTGCATCCCGAGCCAGCGCGATCCTCCTCTGAGCAGCACGGAGAATCACCTGCTGTGAATGTGCGAGAGAAATCTCCTCAACGCTCCTGCTGCCAGGGGGGTTGTTAGATGACTTTTGCCGGCGGTTTTCCAGATGAAAGGAGGTGAAAATCACCTCCATTAGTTGGCAGAGGCAGGTGGGAGGATCTGTGGAGGGAGCACCTCGGGGCTGACTGATCGTGCAGATCCCAACCCTCCGCCCTGAAAGCCCCCCGGGCATGGGGTGGCAGTTTGGGGACGCAGGAGATGCTCTTGTGCTACCCCAACAAGGGGACTTGGGACGGTGCTGACGCTGTGGGAGTTTAGGGGTGGCTGGGGGGGAGCAGCCATGACACCCCTGGGACAGGTCCCGTGGCACTTCTCTGCTTTCTGCCCCACCAGCGGCAGCTGCCTGCAAAATAAATCCACAGCCCCCTCCAAAATGATCCTCCAGGAGTGGATCTTGGCCACCACAAAACAGGCTATAACTTCTTGAGGGGGGGTTCCACCGCCCAGAACCCCAGAACCATGGGCCAGAGTTCTTGGGAGTGTTTTCCTATGAGTTTGTTGTGACTTTTGGGAAGGGACAGTGCAGTCTTCAGGGGCCACACAAGGGGGCTTACTGTTCTGCTCCCCCATCCTGCTCCCCTCTGTGCTTGGAAACTGCTTTTCAAGGAGCTGCTTAGCATTCGGAGCAGGTGCCCACACTGTTTCAGGGCAAAAACTCCAGTTTGCCTTCAAAAACACATCAATCTTCTGCAGCCTGCCATGAAGGGCAGCTCCTGACCTCCAAAACAGGACAGAGGGCACATGCAGGCCTGGCTTGACTTTCCCAAATGGATATGGTGTAAATTGTTCATGCTCCATCCCACAGCCCCTCACCCATCACTGCCCAGCTCTGCCAGCCCCTGCGTTCAAAGGAAAAGGCATCAAAACCCAAATCTCTTCGATTTCCTTTTCGTCTTTTTCTTTTCTCCTTCTCCACTGAAGGAGTTCAGCTCACAGTTACTGCCTGCACAGACACAGAGAAGAAAATTTCCAGGAATTGCTGCTCCCTCTGGGAAATTCATCACAGGGATCCAGGCAGCTGAGTTGATGCCAGGCACTTCCTTCCCAATGTTCGGCAGCCCCCAGCATTCACCAGGAACCAGCACCTTTTCCCAACAAAGTTTGGTGCTGCCTGAGGGGTATAAACTCACCTTCCCAAGGAGAATGGCTGATTTATCTGCATTCCCTTTCCTGACAGAGGCCTGGCTGTGGGCTCACCAGGCGGAGGAGGCGATACTGAAATAGCTTCTTTTCTTATACTTCACGTGGGGATTATTATTATGCCTCTCATGAGTCCCCCCTCTGCTGCCAGCACAGGAAAAACCCCCGTGGTGCCACCATCAGCAGCACTGCCACCAGGCAAAATGGGACTGTGTCCCCTGGCACTGCAGCCAAGCCCCTGGCACCATGGGCTTCCCTCTTCCACCCACACATGGTGGGAACATCCTCCCAGTGCACCTGCAGTGGCACAGGCAGAGCTGTGGCGCTGAGCATCTCCTCCTGCACTGCACCTGCACAGCCACTGCCGGCTGCCTTGAAGGGTGAAACATGTCCCTGCAGGGAGCAAATTCCCAGCACGCCACAAGCCCTTGGACCTTTGCTCCAAAATGTTTGTTTATGAGTAATCACAGCTATCCCAGTGCCAGCTGGGGACCAGTGGCCGCTGTCCCTGTGGCCTTGGCAGCCACCAGCTCACCAGTGCCTGGTGGCAAAGCCCCCAGCTGTGACAGCACCACAGCTCTTGGGGACTCCTATCCTAAGAATGCAAAGGAAAAGTGGGTCCAGCTCCAGCCCACCCATGGCCATCTCCTCCTGGCAGCTCTGGGGAAGTGACAGGGCTGGTGGCTCCCATTAGCGAGGTGAAGGCTGGGGAGAAAAACGAGTATTGATCATCCCTGCGAGTCCAGCATGAGGCACGCACAGCCCACGGCCACGATCGATAGAGCCGGGGAGGCATGTGCTCTCACCGAGGTTTTTGTGTCTGTCTGGGGTTCCAGGAGGAAGCCTGTGCTGTGCCAGCATCCAGCATGGCCCCTGCACAGCTCCATCCTCCACAGTGCACCTCTGTCAAGCTCTCCAAGCTGGTATTTCCATCTGTAGGAAGCTCGAGGGTAGCACAGGAGCATGGCAGGGGTGAGAAGGCAAAGCAGCCATCCCACGGCTGCAGCCTCTCCATCCCTCAGTTTCCACACTGGTGGCATGGAGACAGCCCCAAGGATTCTCTGCCTGGCATGGCTTCCTCTCCCAAAGCCCTGTGGGCTCCCATCTCGGCAGGGATGTTCTGTGCACACAGGCTCCCCTCAGAGCTACGTTCCTGTCCTGCTCCACATCCCCAGGGCTGACTGTCCTGGTGCTTCATGGGGCACCCAGCCTCGGTGCAACCAGAGGAAAACGCGCTGAAAATTAGAGATTTCCTTCCCTCCAGAGGAGGATGTCGGCAGAGGATGAAGGCAGAACTACACTTCCCAGAGTGCTCCTGGCACTGCCGGGGGAAAGGCTGAGATACTCAGACACCAGCTCCTCCCTGCTCCTATATTATTCTCCTTCTTGTTTATTTGCGGGTTTTCTGCACTTAACTGTCTGCCTCATCCACGTAATTGGGGGATTATTACCAGTACCCGCCCGCCCGCCAGAGCCCAACTCATTACCGGGGCTTATTTATTAGCAGCGAGGCAGCAGAAACGCGCCCTCCAGCTCCCTCCTCTCCTCTGGCACAGGCAGCTGGAGGCGATGGAGGAAATCGAGCAGGAACCGGGATGGGCCAGTGAAAACGGCCGCAGTTTGGCCAGGGCCAGGTCAAAGCCACCCCTGCCATGCATGGAGCCATCGCATCTGCCTGGGACACCGCTGCTCTTGGCAAAAGCACAGAAGGAGCACCCAAGGCTTGGCTGCTCCTTGAGAGTGTTCCCTGAGCTCGGGAAAGGGCAGTCGCACAGCGCTGTCCTTCCGCTCGCAGCAAGGGACCCCTCTCCTGGGCACAGTGGCCGCCGAGTGACAGCCGTGTGGCAGGCAGGGCGATGCCATCGGCGATGCCATCGGCTCACCGGAGCCCACGGCAGGGAGGCGGAGGGGCCCCCCAAGCCCAGGAGGAGCCAGCAGAGCCCCACGGCTCCTCTCCAAACCGCTGCTCCCATTTCCAGGCGGGAGAATCTCAGAAAAAAAATGTGGGACAGCAGGAGAGAGCTGCATATTGAGCGCTTTGATAAATAAAACATGTCGAGAAGGCAATCAGAGCTGCCCACTTGGCTGCAGCAGCTCCGTCTGCGGCGGCTGCATGGGGGGAATTCACAAGCGGGGCCACCCCGGCCGTCAGGCCGCCAGCCCCGGCGCTGCTCCTCTGCTCGCATCCAAGTTTTGCAGCCTCAGCACCGAGGGGGATTGATTTATTCATCAGCCTCTCCATCCCGCAGCAGCCCTGCAAGAAGGAGTGGTGCAGTGAGCTGCTGCGTGATGTGACGAGCAGCACGGCGGGAGCAGGGAGGGATAACCGGAGGTGGCTCCCCCATGACCCGCATCTGACCCTGCCGTGATGCGCGATGGTGAAGGATTCCTCAGGCTGGGAAATGTGAGCAGCAAACTCCCCTGGGACCATGGTGCTGAGCCCTCCTCGGGCACTAAGACACAGCTGTCTTGCACCCCCTTTTCAGGAGGGAGAGATAGGACCCCCCTGTTCAGAGAGCCACCAGAAATCCCAATGGCCAAACATTTGCAAAGACAAGTTGCGATGCAAGGAGTCCACCCCAGAAAGCACCAACTCCAGAGCATCTCCAGGGCTTGGTGGGAGCTGTTCTGAGCACCCAAAAACCCAAAACAAAACCTGGGAGGGGAAAGGGCCTCACCTGCCTGCCAGGAGCACAAGGGCAGCAGCCTGTGGAAAGGGACTGGACAGGGGGAGGATGAGTTCCAGCCCCTCAGGCCAGTGGAGATCTTACAGTCCTCTTGATCACACTCAGCAGCAATCCCTGAACCAGAGTTTTGGCTTCTTAAAACCTCTGTGGACGAGTTGTTGTTCTTCTCACACCCCCTCCTTCTGCTGTTGCCCACCCCATGCAGCAGCACATGGCCAGCCTGCCCACATCCCCACCCCGGAGCTCTGTAGCTCCCAGAGCAGCCCCTGCTCCAGCCTCACCACCTCCTCTGCTCCTCCCCGGCTTTTCTGTGAGCCCTGCAGGCTCCAGCAGGCTCACGGCTCTTCATCACCCCCGTCCTCGGGACACCCTGCAAGAGAACCTGGGCAAGGGTTTTGTGCAACAGGGACTCTGATCTGGGGAGCACTGCTGGCACCTGAGACACCCAGAGGAGCCCCGGGGTTCTAGACACCCCTCCTCTGGAGGGGCTGGCAGTGCCACGGGAGGGGAATCACTAGCTTGGGGGGGCAGAGAAGCACCGAGGCCTGAGGGGAGAGAGCAAATATTAGAAGGAATTGCTGGATGGGGGAAAACTGGCAGGTCCAGGGGGTCCAGAGGGATGGCCAGGGACTGGGGGGAATTGCTGGGTACTGGAGAAACGGGAGGCCAAGAAATGGGGTACTGGAAGAACGTGGCCACTTACTGGGGGTGGCTGTTCTGGCGGTACTGGAGGGGCAGCTGTAGGCACAAGGGGTACTGG